>CM056168.1:63537897-64137897 GCA_029691765.1 Entomobrya proxima
AATAGTTGAAAAAAACGTGTTTACCAGGAGTTACCTGGCAAAGAAGGTGTAAACTATTAATTCATGAATTGCATAGATAGAAAATAGTTTTTATTTATGCATAGTCGGTTCTTATTTTTTCCAAAAATACGGCTTATAGTGTACACATAAATGAACACGCAACTTCCGAAAATACACCTCGCTACATTTTACCACTTTTAGTCTCTATAAGCAGGCTTTCCCTCATTACACAATGCAAACGTTTGTACTCAAAATCAAAACCTCTTAGTTCCAAATCATAAAATGCAGCAACCTTAGTATAGACATACGATTTTGCATTGTGCCTTCTCTAGCATACCCAACCTATTGTAAGTTCTTTATCATAAATTTTATTGCAAGCATCCTCAAACATTTTAACAATATCAAAAACTGAATATGGTTACAGAAAAGTAAATTACCACTCACATACCCCTACCCACACGACATGTATGTTTTTTAATATTTGAATGGATTTATAGACGCTGTTAGCAATGTTCTAAATGTCTAACGACCTCTAACTAACAATACTAGGAAGTTTCATTTCACCTTCTACAAATAGGTTAGTTTGAAAAAACTTGGCTTTTATATTGCACGTTAAAGTTATTTGCTTAATGAAAAGACACTTGCCTAAAACTTATATTTTACATGTAACAAGAAGAAAAGCATAAAATAAATAATTTTAAAATCTACATTAATACACCTTTTTTCCTACCTTTCTTACAGCAACACGAATTCAGTTGGACAAAGCCGAGTAATAAATTTAACTTGATATTACGCTGTTATGATGTGTATTGAAGAAAATACTAAATGCCATTAGTTTTCTTCTCGAATATACATTCCTATCAGGTTTGTAATTAAATACATTGACATTAGCCAGTTGGTATTAAACTTGTGCAAATATGTCATTTATTAGCTCGTTGCTACAGCAGGAGAGTTATTTAAGATATCGTTGTCCGTTTGTCTGTCTGTCCGTCTGTCTGTCTGTCTGTCTGTCTGTCTGTCCGTCTGTCTGTTTGTCTGTCCTCTTTATTTTAGGCAAAATGGGCTCTAAACCAGGCAAAATGGGTTCTAAACCAGGCAAAATGGGCTCTAAACCAGGCAAAATGGGTTCTAAACCAGGCAAAATGGGCTCTAAACCAGGCAAAATGGGCTCTAAACTGCCTGTGTGTAATTTTATGTGATCTTTTAAATGATGCTTGAATCCAAATTTCTTTTCAGAGTTTTCACAAGGGTCGTTCGTTTTGATGAACTCTGCTAATGTGCCGAACTAAGCAAACTTTTCTTGTAAACGACTTGTTGCAGACGTCACAGCTGGAAGGATTTTTGTTTGTATGCACTCTCATGTGGCGCTTGAGTCGACTCAGGAATTGTGCTTTAAAGTCACAACTACTGCATTTATATTCTGCTTTGGGCATTTTTGAATTTCTAGAAGTGTTGGTAATTTATTTCAAGTGTTCACAGTGTTAGTTGCCAAACACGAAGGTATAAAGTTCAAAACACGTAAGGACAATGCATAAGTCTATGCGATTTTAGTAAAAGATATTAAGAATATTTATTATTCCAAGACGAACAAACTATGAAGATTTATTATTTTAGAATTCGCATACACTGTACCTGGTTTCGGATTCGAGAACATCAATGCAGACAAGTCCCGGTCATTTCAATCTTTGGTATATAGCGTAATTTTACTACTATACTAAAAAGTGTATCTTAAGCTTACAACGTTACAGCAACACAAAATACATTAATCTGTATATTAATAATACCTGCTGTAGTACAAGGTATTTACAGGTACATGTTATGAAGAAGTATTTTGGTTAGAACCACCAACGTTAAATGCTGAACAGCTACTACCAAATTGTATTTGAATGGACACTTAGCGCAGGCAAGTACCCCAAAGAGTTTTTAAGCCGCTTGGATACGTTAAGTCAATGCATCCTCAAAATACTATGTACGTGTGAAAAATTTAATCCGATTACCCTCAGTAAGTTTGTTCTAAAGGATCCAATGTTTGATTTGCTGGGTAAATCCTGATATCAATGTCATCTCACAATTGAAATGCAGAACTACAATATCTGAAGCAGTCCAAATAACAAAATATGCAATCTCAAATTATCAAGGTTTACCGAATTTGAATATTTTCAAGCCCTGAAGCAGTCGTTGCAATACATGCAGTAAGAATAGCTGAAATATTTTCTACTAAACCCTTAATCACACCAATATACCTACGTGCTTATTGCTCTTCCTCAAGGTTCAAATATTTTTGGAGAAATCTTTGCCAATATTGATACTAGTATGCATGTTATATTAGTTTCTTGTAGTTATGCATTTTTTCTTTAATGGTGGCAATCTTCTATCCATCACTAAAGATATGCTTTGTGGTACAAGTGGCCGACAATTTAATTGTAGAAAGTTTAACTGATAAAACGGTTTTAAGACATTCATGCTGGTTGAGACAAAACCTAAAGCACACCAATGATGATGATTTTGTATAAGAAATATTCCACAGAATTTAGTAATTAAAATGCTACAGCATGACAGGTTAACACTCTAACTGAATAAATGAGTGTTTACAGTTAAAATGCTATACAGATTGGCTACCTTTAGTAAATTAGATAATATAACTATACAAAATGCAATTTTGTGGAATGCTAGGATGCACAAAGATATGAAAATTGTATGTTGTCATTACTCAAAAACTTACACTTTGTTAATCATTTCTTTTCAGTACGATTAACTGCAAATTTTAAAGGTTGCATCACATTAAGGTTGTCCTTTGATAATAAATTGGTAAAATATTGTTATATTGTAAAGTAAGAGACAATTTTTTTTAAATAAAAGGCTTCAAGAAAACTGGTAAGACATGCGCAAATGTAACTCAGATTTTCGTATCATGATGCTAATTACAATACTGGTTAAGGTTAACAGACTTGCATATATTTAAATATGCATAATTTTAAAGGTCTTGTAAATAACTTGAAGCGAAATCGAAATAAGTTGCACAAAATAGTACCAATATTTTTACAATTTTACAAAATACTAAGATGACCTGCAACGCACAGTAAAAATTTATGTGATTTCCAATTTTGCAAGTTCTAATCCTTGTGCAAGCGCCGCATGTGTTCTTTGAGATTTCGTTTGCTTGCCAGTATTTTTTCACACATATTGCATCTAAAAGCCTGTGTGCGTGTACCTGTATTACTTGTATGCTTCTGTGCATGCATATTTAGCTCAACCGAGCTAAAAAAGCTCTCATTGCAGATAGAACACTTGAGATACTTTTCACCCAAATGTCTTCGCATATGGTCTCGTTGGCAATCTCGAGTTTTGAATGCCTTTTCACACAAACTGCATTGGTGATTTCTGTCATCAGAGTGCTTGTAATTGATGTGACGTTTTAAATTAGCCTTAACAGCAAAACTTGCGTCGCACGAAAAACAGGAAAAAGGCTTTTCTTTTGTGTGAGTAAACATGTGGCGTTGTAAAATCGCCAATTTTTGAAATCGGGATTCACAAAAAACACAACCGAAGGATTCTTCTCGTTTCTCTGTACAACGGTAAAAATGAATTTAAACAATGAATATAATACTATCGTTTAAAATTTTCTTGGACGTAAAGATTGTAATTCTTACCATGATATTGTTTTCGGTGCGCACAAAGATTTGATAATTGTGAAAATTTCTGATTACAAATCTGACAACTGTAGGGTTTTTCGCCAGTGTGACTTGTCATGTGCACAGTCAGGTTTCCTTTCAGCGAAAAGTGTTTGCCACAAATTGAACACTGGAATGGTTTTTCTCCTGTGTGAAATCTTGTGTGACGTTTCAAGTCTTTGTTTGATCCAAATTTCTTTTTACAGTGTTCACAAATAAAGGGTCTTTGGTTTTCATGAACTATGCTTTTGTGACGTTCTAGGCTTGCGTTGGATTTAAACCGCTTGCTACAGGTTATGCAATTGTACGGTTTGTCTTTTGAATGTACTATCCAATGGCTCTGTAGTTTACCCAACCGGTTCGTCGTATATTCACAAATACTGCATTTGTGTTCTGCATTGACCATTATTGGGCGCTCCCGGAAGGAGTTTGATAAGTGTTCACAAGATTTTTTGTGAAGGAGTCCTGGAAATAAATGAAACAATTACACCAATGCTCCATTCGGAAAATGCAATTTTAGTGTAAATGTAAACGTAGTACTGACTTTTCCAATGTACAATAAAAATGGTCTTTTGTCTGTAACAACGGTTACACTCTGCAAAGCCATTAAAAACGCAACACACAATATTAGGTACTTGAACGCTTATACCAATAACTTGTTTTAATTTTAATTCCCTTAACCCCAAGACTGTTTTGTGCCGAGCTTCAAATACGTGCACAGCAAGGTTAGAGCAGTTGTGTAGGGCTTATTACTTCGAGTATTTTTTCAGAAAACCCTCCGCTCAGCTATTTGCAACCAGAATTGTAGATACGTTAAATTTTTGTTTTTAATCCACTTATCTTAAAAGATATCATGGATTTGTTGCTAGTCTCAGAGCTTGCAATTTTTTATAAAAAGAAAAAAAAATTGTTTAATAATCCACAGCAAAGGAACTACGTAAGCTTTAGATGTTCAGAAGCCATTTATTTTTTACAGTGAAAACGAGATGGGTGCATGAACATCTGTCCCCTATTTGGTTATAGCAACGACTACAAGCATGCGCTTTAACATACACTATCAGGCGCTTTAAAAACACTGTTATGCAATCAGTTACACCTCCGGAAACTTCCTGGAGCAAGGGTGCTTCAGCGTTAAGGAATTTTGATTTGGTTTCAAAGACAAATCGGCGTTTTTTCAAGTGACGCCTCCGGCATCGGTTCAACATTGCATAAAAATTGCATTTTTAACATACTTTTCTTGTTAAAAATTGACTGAAAACCAGTTTTTTGTATATATGTCGACCTGTACATGCATATTTAGTCATTTTTTCGTAGTGCACTCATCTATCGATGACCTACGTTTATCTCATGCTAGCAATTTTCCAACTGAAGCACCCTCCAACCAAGTTTTGCTATATTATTCACATTTTCTTAACTTATAAGATTTGATTAGGTATCGGGTGGCAAAACTAAGTAGATGAAAGATGATAAGAACACAAGTTTGAATTTCAGAGCCTTTTCTGATTTCTGAACACTGGAACTAATGTTTAGTTTAAAAAATATATACTGTAAATTGCATTAAGGAAAGCATTGAAGCTCTATCTCATTGATTGCAAATCTTGACATTGAACTTATTACAGCTTAAAATTTTAATGTTTTTTACGGATTAAAAGAGTAAAATAAAACAGAAGAAGAAAAACTTTCAAAACAGTGAAAACTATGCCCGATCAAAAGTTTAGAATAAAATTTAGTTGAACCCCATGCCCATTCTCGTGTACGCGCATTATTGGAGCATGGTGTTTTATAAATATTTACTGTTCCCAAAATGTGTAAGTTGGTCAACGAATTAATTAGTTTGTAGTTTGTCATATTCACATAGAATAAAACTTCAATGATACAATTTTGAAGTTTAGTCGACTCGAGACTATTTACAGGCACCAAAAATACATTCTAAACATGTTCAGTGGCTTCAGTGTGCCGAATATTTATATTACAATCAAACCGATTTGTTGAACGCATTCCGTTCAACTCAAAAGAAACGTCTCTATGTCGCATATTTAAATGACAAATATATTAGATTGATCTATGAGTTCTCTCTAGCCTAGAGATTTTAGGGAGAAAGAAATGTCGTCATTTACTTATGACAGCAATTAGCATGTAACAAAAAATATAACGCGTACATGAGAATGGGCATGAGGTTCAACTAAATTTTATTCTAAACTTTTGATCGGGCATAGTTTTCACTGTTTTGAAAGTTTTTCTTCTTCTGTTTTTTTACCTTGGTTTTTTAAAAATTGGGAGCTGTAAGTTAGACAAATCGTAATTATAGCAAACTTTTTTTCAATGTCTATTTTGTAGTATACGGCAGAGTGTATGCTAAGTCAACAACGTTGCTTAGCACAAAATTCATAACTTTTGTACTTCAATAATACCAGCGATGGTAAGGAGTACATAGAAGTGCATGGTATACAGGTCTATGGTGATTACAAAATCGATTTTACAATGTTAAAATGCTGCTGCCAAATTGTATTTGCATGTTTGCAAGCTCGTACCTTAAAAAGTTTCAAGTAATTTGGATACACAAAGTGTTCGAATTCTCAGGATATTACGTACGTGTAAAAGATTTAATCCTATTACTCTTAAAAGGTTTTCATTTTAAGTCTTCAACAGTTCGTTTGATGCGTAAATCATGAAATAAATATTTTGTCAATAATGCATTGCTTTTATTTTTGGGTACAAGTCACCACTCAAGTAGCCGTATTCACCGAAAACTTAAATCCAGTTTGACTGTAGGATATATTAAAATCCAGCATTGCTATTATCATTTTGTTTCAACGACTCCACTAATGTTGGCTCTACCCTAGCCATTTGTGAGCTTTGCGTCATTAGGTTCAGCAGGTGTTTGATAAAAGCTTATTTGTTCGGTATAAGCGCACAATTTTTTGTGGAACAAGTAGAATACACAATTGGAATTAATTTTAATAAGAAACAATATTTAAATCAGCAAACTAGCTTAAAACATTAGCACTGGATTTTCCACACGTGTTTACACTTTTGTTTCCCTTATTTCATTTATGACCAAGTTTGCAGACACGTCAGATTTATTCAATGTATGCCACCGCTACAGTAATCTGACGGAAAATTTTGGTCGCCGCCATAGAATGGTATGATGCAATAAGTGTAATAGTAGTTGGTTTAGAAAGCAAGAAGTACCTGTTAAAATTTTGAAGTTTCACAGCTTAACTTACTGCATAAATTTGGTGTAGCAAGAATAGCAGTTTGGTACAAAAATGGTGTTGCAATTTGTTAAACAAATCGTTACACAAATAGGATTTTAGACCTTGGGCTTAACCGCATACCCTAAAGTTCCAAGGAATAAATTTTTACTAATCCTACTATTTCTCGCAAACAGATCACAGGTACTTACTACATGTTGGGTATAGAATCGATTGTGAAATGCTAAACTCATTTATCAGAGTTTGTCCACATGAATGTTCATGAACCAAGCACATAAGTACGTGTAGAAAAAAAGTAAACTTTTATTACAAAAGTATTCAAGAATTTGTGAAAAGCTGACTACTGCGAGTGATTAGTGTCTTCCAAGAAAAATGTTGCATTTGACTACTCGTAACCTCGCCACTTCTAGGTTCTTTCTCGCGATTATTATAAATAGCATTACATTCTATGTATTACATATTGTTTGTTGGTTTCAAAACATACGCATAGTTACCTTTTTGTACAACCCTTGAATATTTAATATTGAATTGCTGTTAGGAAGATTTATAGAAATATTTGTTCAATGACGGCAGAGATAATGTTTAAGGCATTTAGAAGAAGATGAATTTGTAACTCACAGGTATACATTTTGAAAAGTAGTATACAAAAACCTGTTGGAAATCTATTTGCTTAATTAGAAATTGCTTTTCTAGTAAATAGATCTGCATTACCTGCATAAATAGTAGTAAAAATTTAACAAAATCCTAATTTGAATATGATTTCAAGAAACAGGTTATCCCTCAAATACACCTAATCAAATAACACATAAGTTGCTTAATAAACAAATAAGTTATTGAATGCGCAACTATATATTTATTTAATTCAAGTCTGAAGACGGTGCTACACGATCTCATTCACCTTAACCTGCGCCGACTATATAAATTTCGTTTGAAGTTTTACCCCATATGCTTACCTCATTTTGTTTAATTAGTGGGCAATTGCTTGAAACCTAAATTATATATGTAACATGATGAAAACGATGTCAAATATGGGCAATGCCGGAAAAAATGTTATAAGTTTCAATTGTGCAGTTTACTAAGAAATATTTACAACATTAAAATATTTCTATTCTTGTATATCTTTGTCTAAATTTTCCAATTGAGCGAAACAAAAGCTACGTAGAAAGCTAAAAAAGTTTTAAATATTTTTAATGTGTCCCATGCGTTTTGAAACATTTAAGACATACCACTACATACAACCTACATAGACTAAAAGTGTTTCGAACAGTACGGATTTCATTTTTTTTTAAATATTCTGTATTTTTAACTCCGATAGAGCAAATATGCCCCAGGTTGGCAATGCAGAATAAGAAATCCTAAATAAGGAAACAATTTTAAAGAAAGAAACATTATTTATCTGCATTTTTCTTTCGTGATATGAAAAAATATAGATTGGCAAAATGTTAACTAAATAAATACTAGGTACCTTATCACTACTAAACGGGTACACAATTTTCTAAAGCTAATGATATTTTTTACACATGATGCTAATTACAATACATGTTCAACATACTAGTTTAACATGTTGATAAACATAATTTTTAAAATCATCAGAATTGGCTGAATGGAAACCTACAAAACACAATTTTATTACATAACAGTGGTAAATATTGTAGGTGAATCCAATTTGAATGTCTTAATATATGTGTGTAAGCTTAATGTGTCGTGTAGGTCTAGTCTTGTTGGTGAGTTTTTTCCGCAAGTCTTACATATAAAAACCTCTTCCGCATGTTTCTTAGTATGGGTACTTAGTTTCTGCGTTATGTTGTAGCCTTTTTTACATAATGAACGTTTCTCAGAAAATATTTCTGTCCGTCGTCGTGACTTTTGGTTGCTCTGGAAGCTCCATGGTTTTCCCATTGTAAAATAGGATCCGGATAAAGAAAATAGAATTAAAACTTGCTGTATCATCACATAAATGTTTAGTACATTACATATTTTTCAAATCTTGAGTGCATGTAGACTTTGCACTGTATTAAAAAATCTCCTGGTCTGCTTCTTTTGTATTTGTGAGCATTTTTTATTACAAATCTCATGCTTTACATACTTTCCGTTCCGAGTCGTTACATTCGAAATTTACATAATTTACTCGTATTGTAAGTAAAAAACCGTTGTCACGGTAAAATGAAACATAGCATGTTGTCAGCCTTTAAAACTCTGTCTAAAATGTAAATTGGTTTCTACATTTGCGCCTATGGCTTTTAAATTGTGTATTATACCTTCAAATCAACATTGTAATATTGAAGAAACCTTCATTTTTTGGATTTACGCAGCCAATGAAACATTGAGTACTTAAAACGAAAATCCATCTGGCTAATCGGATTAAAATTTTAACACGGACATACTTAAAATTCCGATAATGCATTGAAATACACAAGTCTGGTCTAAGCAAACACTAGAAAGATTTTTGGTAATGGCAGCTCAATGTTGTACAATCAATGTATAATCTACATATAGCTGTACCACATGTATCTGCAAATATGTTGTACCACCGAAGCTATTATTGTTACATAAATTTTATGCGCTATGTGTTCAGCAACGAACTGCATTTAGCAAACGCTCTTCTGTATAGTAGCAACAATATGCACTGAAAATCAGTTCGCAATAGGTTGAACTTGTCAGCATTTTTGTTCCCAGTTTGGAAAGAAACCAATCTACAAAGCTTTCCGGAAATTTATACCTTATGTAGTTTGTTGGCTTCAGATAATTTAATTTTTGCTAATTCTCATAAAACGTATCACTTGAGCGTTGTTCTAACGTGTTTTGAATTTTGTACTCCGTTGTTTGGTAAAAACAAACTGTCAAAACTTGTAAAATACCAACATGGCAGTAAGTTCAAAAATTTCCAAAGCAGAATACAAATGCAATACTTGTGAGTTTCAAGCACAATTCCGGAGTAAGCTTGAGTGCCATATGAGAGTGCATACAAAAGAAAAACCTTACAAGTGTGACATTTGCAAGGCGAGGTTTATCACCAAAGGTAATTTAAACCATCACATTAGCAGAGTTCACCAGAACCAACGACCCTTCCCATGTGATCGTTGTGAAAAGAAATTTGGATCAAAACAAAACTTAAAAAAACACACGATATTACACACAGGAGAAAAACCATACCATTGTTCAATTTGTGATAAAAGCTTTGCACAGAGAGGAAATCTCAATTCCCACATGAGATGTCATACAGGCGAAAAACCTTTCAGCTGCAATGTTTGCAGTCACAAGTTTTCCAGCGCATCAGGCCTATCACTACACCAGAAACTTCACAGTAAGCTCTAACTAAAAATATTTTCTCCAATTTCCATGAATTTAGAGTAAATTATATATGATGGTTTGTAGTCAAATCTACTCAACGCTTTGGATGTGCTTTCTGTGATATGTCATTCCGACGTTTGGGAACACTTCAGGATCATATTTTTGTCCACACAAACGAGAAACCGTTTCGTTGTACAGCGTGTGACAAAGAGTTTGCATGGAAGAGATCGGTACTAAGTCACATCCAATATAAACACTCTGATGAACGACAGCACAAATGCAATTTGTGTGAAAAAACATTCAAAACCCAAACCGACTTACGGTCACATCTGCAAAAGCATTTGGGAGAAAAATCCTACAAGTGCTCTAAATGTAATGAGGGCTTTATCAATTCGAAAGAACTAAGCAACCATACCCGTAAGCATAAAGAAAAAGTTTTCAAGTGTAATATTTGCGGAAAAGTACTGACACAAAAAGCCAATCTTAGTCGACACATGAAGCAGTTACACAAGCAGTAAGGTTTTCTTAAAACAGGCACCTACTTATATCCAATCCAACATAATATGTGATTTTGCAAAATATATTTTGCTTCAAGTGAGTGAGAAAGTTTTAAAGATTATACTTATCAACATGTCAGTCTAATCTAATATGTTTAGTTGGTATAATGTTCTCAAAACTTTGTACTGTTTATGTAACTAATGATAGTTTTGTACCAGTTTGGGTTCCATTCACTAATGACTTCACGTTTATAGTCAATCAGTGGTCTTATACGTAGAAATGAAGTAGGAAAATTTCAACGAGTGCAAAATTAAGATTCATTACTATCTAACCCAACGTTTCGACTTAATCGTAAGTCCTCATCAAGGGGAATTTTAGAAGAGTGGTCTGTCAGTGACAATGACGACTAGGGACATGGGTAAGTGGGTTGCTAATGACAAAAGTGACGTTGTCACCGTTCCACCAAAGATTAAAATATCCTGCAATGAAAAACACGCTTATCCTTTTTGTAACTGGATTTTATCTTTTAAAAATTTTGTTGAACCATCTTTATACAACGTAATATCGGTAATTGCTATTTCTGTTTTTCAGAATAGCACTTCTAATACTAAAGCTTGTACAGGTTTAGTTTGTCTTGCAAATTTCAAATTTAATTGACAGGAATAGCCTCTGTTTTGAAGCCTGTATGTAGTTTTAGGCAAAGTCATTTTGAAAGTAATTTTTGTTATCTCTGCTACAAAACCATCAAACAGACCCTCAGACGATGCACTTGAGCTTTTCAGAAATAAAACTAACTTTAAATCACAGAGTGCAAATTTAACAACAAAATAGTTTACAATGAGATAGTCTTAACTTCTGAAACAAGTCATCATAGTCAATCCTACAAAATTGAGGTACTAATTTGTGTCAGGTGATCTCACGTAACCTCATGTGACATAACATGTGGGGTCAGTGGTAAATTGAAACAGTGACTACATAATGACAGGGGTCAGTCAGTGGTTCAAAAAATATCCATTTTAAGGTTACCTCATTAGTTAATGGCGCCTTAATACAGATCGGCAATTTATATGTAGCCAATCAGTGATTAGTAATCACAAAAGCATGTTAAAACTGTAATATTTAAAAAAATATGATATTTAGTATATGATTCATTATACCAGCGTCAGATCAAGTTGCATTGATTACTTTGCATTTTCAAATTGAAACTGAACTAGATATACTGTAAGGGGATACGAAAGTATGAATGATTTAATGTAAACTTTATCAGAATCTTTTTTTATGCTTTTCGTAACCTAAATCTACAAGTTAGTTCTTTATCAAGTGCTTTTCAATAACCAATATACCCTTGAAGAGGAAAATTATGAAGTAAACTAGTTCAAACTAAGCGTTTTGTAAACAGCGACAGCAAAGCTCTCTAAATTGTTGCGCGTCGTCGCCTGATTGAACTTAAGGATATGGTTATCGGCTTACAAAAATCCAGTTATATATTTAGAAAAATGTATGTTTGGTGGTTAGGAGCATTTGGGTCGTAATTTGTTTTTTGTCGCCATATCTAAATTTGATGTTACAAATTTTGTCTTAGGATTTATGCATGCAATAAAGCAGTATTTACTCAAAATAACTACTTGCGGTGTTGATCTAACTTAAGTTTCCTTAGGTTCATATGTGAGTGTTCCAGAATATAAATCTTAGTGTTCCAAATTTTTCTCTTATTGAATGTTATAAAGTCGCATTTTTATCTCTGCTTGCATTCAAAAAATATTTCTATAAATTTTGCTAACCACAGTTTAGCATTAAATTATCGATGCTTTCAGGCTTACCTGTGCGCATAGTCTAAACCGAGCTACGCCTGTGTGATACTTTTACAAAAAGCGGAAAAAGGGATCTAAATAGGTGTACTTGCAAGCATCTAAGGGTAGCATTTTTTCTGAGAAGACAGTCGTATTATACAGCTAGCATCAATTGTTGTTCCACTACAAGCTACATTCGTAAGCCAACAACTTAAGTATTGAACGTTTGGGACGAAACCCGTTTCGGGTAAACATGATTAAAATTTGAATACGTGAATGGTATTAAATTCAAAAGCAGCCTATCAACAACGTAACTGAATGTTGTAAAAATATTTGAATCTGAAAATAATTAGATGCAAAACGGGTTTTTTTTTATGTAAATGTCAATATGATTTATATATTGTTTTGTAAAATCAGCTTTTGTGCTTATAAAATACAAAGATATATTTCAATTCGACTGGGATCACTAGCGTATTTGGATGTGCAGGTAAATAAACCCAACAAATAAATCGCTAATTACAAATACCCGATTTTCTCAAACAAAATATGCAATTAAATCGTATATCAAACCATTGCCATACTGGGAATCATTTGCATTATGAAAGTACTATTTTGAATGAAAAAGGGTCTATCTCTACCAATTTTTAAGTATTTAATATTATGCGCATTTTTCTATTGGTTCCTGAACATTGTAGGATCGATTCAACAACCCAAAAGCTGCAACTACCTTAAATAGTTTTACCGCCGCAGCTATTCTTCAACAACTTGCATACCAAACGTAAGTTGAGCATATGAACCAGTAAATGTGGCAACAAAATTAACTCGTTTAGCGAGTTACAAACCGTTGTTGATGATGGTATAGCATTACCAGTTTTGAATAATCAGCTTAAAAACTAAATTTAAACTTTTTTTCGGCTACTTGTATAAACAAAATGTTTTCTGTAAATTACATGCTTGCTCATGCTTTTCACTTTTGCTTCAACAAGACATTTATTTTATATCAGATCAACACAACCAATGAAACATTGACAACCCAAAATAAAGACCTTGTCTTAATCGGATGAAAATTCATTCATACCAATTCAGGGAAGTAATCATTTGCAACTTAACAGAAGTGTAACCTTTTCCTGGTATCGGCATAAAAAAGAAAATAATCTTCAAAAGCAGTTTTACAATATACCATCAATTATATACCTTACATGTTGAAAATACCTGAGAACTAAATATTTTTGAGATCAGTAAGATTAGTAAGTAATCCTTGGGTCAACGTAGCTTTCTTGTTTTACACAAAGTTTAAGTAGAAAGTTAAGCTTAAGCATTGAAAGTTAAAGAGGAACACTTTAAAGGATTAAAAGTTTGAATAGGTACATTATCTTACAAAAACCAACGACCCGTACATTTTGTGCCTTTTGTGCACTTCATTGCGGTGAAATGCTTCTAGTGACAGATACCCGGCCAAATACATCCAGGCGAAACACAATTAAACTCAGTTCACAATATGCAAGACTTGTCAATTTCTCTGCTCCAAACTTGAAGAATCAAGTAATAGTGCGAAAGAATTTAGAAACCTAATTACTTAGAAAAACCTATAGGTTTTCAGGATCACATCAACTTGAGCATTAATCGGAAGCTTTTTCTCTTTATGCAATATTGCAAGACGATAAATCTAGTGAACAGCTATACCATACCAGCATGTCGGAGAGTTCAAAAATGTTTAAGGCTGAACACACATGCAGTATTTGTACATTTAAAGCACAATCATTGAGTAAACTTCAATGTCATATGAGAGTACACACAAAGGAAAAACCTTACAAGTGTAGTATCTGCAACAAAGGGTTTCAAAGCAAAGGCAATATGCAACACCAAGTTAACACAGTTCATGAAAATCAACGAGTCTTCCACTGCGAACGTTGTGAAAAAGGTTTCGGATATAAATACGAGTTAAAAAGTCACACTAGAATACACACAGGAGAAAAACCATACCAATGTTCAATTTGTGACAAGAGCTTTGCACATAAAGGAAATCTTTCTTCACACATGAGATGTCATACAGGCGAAAAACCATACAGTTGCACTGTTTGTAATTAAAAGTTTTCCAGTTTTTCAAATCTTTTATCACATCGGAAACTACACGGTAAATTTCAACTAAACGGTCAATTTATTAAATATCCAGTCACTCATCACCTAAAATATATATGTTGGTTTTAGACAAATCCACTAAAGCTTTCGGTTGTACTTTCTGCGACATGTCATTCCGACTTTTAACGGATCTTTATAGACATATTATTGTTCACACAAAGGAAACACCGTTTAATTGTCCCTCGTGTGATAAAACGTTTTCTAGGAAGGGTTCTTTCGTTCGTTGATATCTCACATCAAACACAGGCACTCCGATGACCGCATGTATAAATGTGAGTTGTGCCAGAAGACGTTCAAGACGGGGCCTTCCTTACGTTTACATCTGCAAGGACATTTAGGTGAACACTCCTACAAGTGCTCTATATGTAATGAGAGCTTTAACAATGCTTCGGATCTGAGCAGGCATCGTAGAAAACATAATTGAATAGTTTTTCAGTATAATATATATATGCAAAAAAGCACTAGCCCACAGGTATTGTCTTAATCGCAACATGAACTGTTTACACAAATTGTAGAACTTCGAAATTGGATTATTTCCATATTTTCCTTAATATGCAGTTTGTAAAATGCCGTTGCTTGTTTTCGTTCAATTGATTTGAAATATTTGAAAACTCTGCATGTCCACATGTAAATCTAAAATGTTTAACGTATACGTCAGCGTCATTCCTCATAAACCCTTTTTTGTTTGTTTTCCTATAATAAATATTTGTGTGAGCTTACATGATAAAATTTAATAAAATTCTGGTTTAAATTGTGTAGTTTTTGTTGATTTGTTTACCACTTTAGTACGGAATGGAGAATGCGTAATCAATTGGCACCTTTCTAAAATCGTTACTTGTCATACCAGGAAAGAAATTTGTACTATATTTTTATTTTATTTATCATAACAGCGTCAGTATAGTTGAAGTGCTATAACTTTTGCATTAATATAATGTAACGTAATTTTTGCAACGTAGCTAGAACAAACGTGCCAAACTAAAAAGTTTTGTTTCAATCAGTACTTTACGGTATTGAACTAAAACATTTATTGCGCTTCAATTGAACTATTTAATACTCATAACAATTTGTGTTGAGTGTGCAAAGCAAAAGCAAAGCCTGCTCAAACTGAATCAATGTAGTCAGCATCAGTACTAATTTGCCAAACACCATCCTAAGGCAGAAATTAAATTAGCATTTTCTGCCTTTGGTAATCCGCAAAATAAAACACATAATATACAACAGTGTAGGACTACTTGTTTGGGTGTTTTTTCTAATACCAAACACAAACTCTAATATTAGGACAGGGATTTTACTTGGAATTACACAGCTAAATAATAAAAAATTAACTTTAAATGCAAAGAACAAAATTTTAAGATACCGCACACCTGTTTATGTTAATATTCTATGTCAATCTGTCGTATAACCTTTAATAATCCGCTTACAAATTCATAGGAAACATTTATATTGTGATCACGGCTACTTCATTGAACAAAACGTTACCTAATGCCGTCCACAAAAATGAATTTCCATATTGAAAAATGCTTGTTGCAGAGCATTAACTGCAACGGAAACATAAATTATTCAAAGTTCAACCTTTTGCAGTTAAACGGATTACAATGTACACGTATGTATACGAACATGCAACTTCTGAGAATCAATACTTGTGCGTTTTAACATATTTTGGGGTGACCTCTAAACTGGAAAATAACTATTTACATAGTGACAACTTCTATATTTTTGGCAAAAAATCCATGGAGCTCAGTAAAGAAACAACTTGCACCCTTAAACCTATTCACAACGAAATTTTAGATTCATTTGCTGTTTGATTTCCATAACAGATTAACAATTTCGACGTGAAATGGTTAACTAAGGGCGTAAATTGCACCCTCACTGAGATCCATGGACTTTTTGCAAGCTATATAGAAGTTGTCTCGATGTAAATAGTATTATTTTCCAATTTAGAGGATATTTGAGGACCTTAAGTTGAGGTTCCAAATACATTCATTCATTTCAAACAAAGCCTTTGAATTTAAAATGAAAACCTTTGGGTTTGATCACAACTACTACTTTACCGGTTGTATATACATAAAACGAATACAAAGTTTCTGAAAATGTGCAACCGTAGATCTTATCACCTTCTCTTTATATATATTTAGAGAACTTAAAATTGTTAGTAAACAGGATATAGAAACATTTTGGTAGTAGCCTATCTGCAGTGTAAATACTTTCTACTTTAAAGCCATCTCCTTGCCAGTTTTTCTTACGTACAATAATGAAAAATCTTACAGCTGCCATATTTGCAATCAGAAATTTTCCCAATCGTCAACTTTACTGGCGCACCGGATAGGTTTTCATGGTTGGAAGTTACTATTTTATAATTGTCTCCATGTTTAAAAATATTTTTAACGGTGTACAGAGGAAGGAGCAAAATCCTTTGGTTTTCTGAAGAGACATATATAAAAAGTTCCCAAATGAGTTCCGACGATCGTTTTGAAAAAAAGAAACCAAGAAGACCGGTTTCGTATTTATTATTCACATCTTCAGTTCTAAAATTATTTAAATTGACATCATCATTACAATAAAATAGGTAATCCATGTATAAATCTTACTGGTTATCTTAATAGTGCTATTTTTACCTTGGATTCGATAATGGAGACGCAAGATGTCTTCGGGAAACCTAGTCTTGATAACTTGACTCCACGTCACACACCAGTAAAGCATGTCCAAGTACTATTGCGACTATATTCAGTATACTGGTACTCCGACCACAAAAGTTTTATCAGAATGTTTGTACTGCAGTTTTGTAGCCCATTTTTCATAGATTGTTGTGCATATTCGGTAGTGTTTGTATAATCTTTTGAGAAATACACAGAAGGGTTTGACTAAATCAATGCACAAACCGTATTTTTCCCTGCGTTAAATTTATTTATTTTCTTTTTTTTAAATGACTCTAAAATTAAAACAAATACCTGAAATCAAAAACGATTTCATACGTTTAGAGTCATAATTACAAGGCCACAAAACGAGCTAATAATATTGATGTTTGCTTATGAAACTGCAATGATAGTAGCAAAACTTCTTTGTGAACTATGCAAGATTTCCTCTTACGTATATATAAAAGGTCATAAGTAACTATCCTTTGGTGATAACCAGCCAAAAAAAGCTTTAAAATATTCCCGAAGGACCACAGTTTTCAAAAATTACTAGCTTGTTAAGCAACCGTAAGTCATTGTTGCAGTAGAAACTGATGAACCCTTGAAACATTATGGTGTTTAAAAAATTATGTTTGAAGAGCAATGTCAAAAATCTGCTATAAATTCAACATACAATAATTTTTTACCAAAAGAGTTTCATGCAACCAGCGTACGCACATTTTAAAGCCCATTTATTTCTTAACCAAAACTGATGTTTTAATCAAATAATGTAAAATGGGGAAGCGCTGACAGAAGAAAATGTAAATGCTTCTGTTTCAAAAGTGGGAATACTGTATTTTGCATTGTCATCTTTTAAACCAAATAGACATAACATGCTGCAATCTAGAAATATTTTATATATTGAACAATATTCTATGAAAAATGGGCTACAAACCTACGGTACAAACTTTCTGATAAACCTTTTGTGGTTCGAGTACCGGCACACTAAATGTAGTCGCAATAGTACTTGGACATGCTTTAAAAATGAAGTTTCCGGTACGAGAAGGTGACGACACTGGATAGGGCGCTGGTGTCTTAAAACAATATTGTATTGTATTGGTTTTATTTACCTGGGCTGACTTCGGGAGTCCCCATGAAAGCCCTTCAGATCTCATTTTACATTCACAAATTCATTACATCCAGTTTAAATTTCATTTCATAGTTACATTTCATGAGTTTGCTTCATATACAAGATATACATAAAAAAACTGTTTGACAATAACTTGTTAACATGAGTTTGCTTTTAATAACTAACTATTCAACTAACAATCATACATCTAAAAAGCATAGGGAAGTATTGCAGATAACATGCAGTTGGGCTAGTGAAGAGTCCGTGGTGATGGTGTGTGACGATAGGGCTACATAACCGGTTCTTCCTTCTACCTGCATCTGGCCAGACTGCAGGGAAAAAGTAGAGCCATCCCCAAAGACCGCTACCGCTCTGCATGCTGCTGTTGTTCCTTCGCCTATTTTCCATTAATGTTGGTTGCAGGTTGATTTGGCTATTTGTTCGTTTCCTCTGTTATACACTTGTTTTTTCTTCTTTCGTTTTTTATTAATCGTTTTTGCTTGTTTTTTCTTGCTGTTCGGTTGATGCAAAATGCAAGCTTTCTGGACTGGTTTCTCGCGCTCCTGGTTAGACTGAGTTGGCTGCGTAGTTTGGATTTGGTCTGATGCTTGCTGAACCGGTTCGAGTAGGTAGCTTGGAACGCCATTTTCTGATAACTTTTTGTCTAGGTATTTGCTGTCTTGTTTTGAGTTTTGGTATTTAGTTTAGGTTTCTGATCGTCTTTAATTGAGATATTAAGGTTAGAATCTTTTAATCGATGACATTTTGAAAATATAAGTGCTTTGTTTTTCCGGGTTTCCACCTTAAATATGCCACATAGGTGTCCCCTTTTTGCTTTGAAAATTTTGCCGGACACGATTTTTGGATCAATTTTTAGAGTGTTTTTGCTCAGTTCGGAAAACCAATTTTTTGAAGCTTCTGATACTTTACTGCTTGGGATTCCGTGGATGACGATTTTGAGGTCTTTTAGTCCTTGGGCTTTCGTTTTATCGGATTGAGAGGCTGTTTCTTGTATAATACTTCCAGTAATATTTTTTAGCGACGTAATTTCGGAAAAGGCCAAATTGATGTCGGATTTTACACTTGAACTGAGTGTGAATGCTTGAAATTTCTCGGGTGATATTTTGTTTTTCTAACGTCCATGCTGATTTATAGTCAACACTAAATTCTTTCACTGCATTACCAATTTCTTTAATTTCCTGATTTGTTTTAAAAATAACTTCGAGTAGTTTTTTGAATTTATCAAACTGTGATGCTATCTCACTCACTTTGTTTTCAAGCGACTGTATTCGCTGTATTGCTGCCATTGCAAAAAAAACTTGCGGAGCAACTTTTGACTACGCGTGCGTTCTGGTCAAGCTCTCGAAGCAAACTCGTCTTAAAACAATAAAAAGGTCCGACAAAGCTGCCAAAGATTTTTCAAATCTCTGTCGAAAATTATCACATCGTATGCCCTGATTCGTTTAGAGTCGTGTTTCTTTTCGAAGCACACATCCAGAAACACCAGGCTCGTTCGGGTCTGATGAAAACGACCCAGTTTATTATGCCAAAGTGTGTACTATCCAGTACGTCGGGGCAAGGTTTGGTAGACGTGTAAAATGGGTATGAGCTACAGCTTCAGGGGACTCCACGTTTTAAAGGCTAGGCGCTAGTTTTATTTGAATTTCGAAAGAAATTATTGAAAAAGTCTAACGTAAACGCTAAATAGTCGCCAATACTAATAATTCAACCAAGGTCTGAGCTGCCTTAAATAATTCCTGCACTTCTTAATTTGCCCACTTGATGCATTTTAAGCCTGCACGAGTAGTAGACCAGTGATAACGTTGAGGTTCTGAGCAAAAATACAAACAGAGCGAGTTCTTCTAATTCACACTAGAAATGTATTTTGTACAAAATATTTTTTAAAATAAAACTGAAAGTTTAACCTTAATCTCAACAACATTAATCTTAAAATATTCTTCAATATCCAAACTTACATTACCGTAATACACTGATTACAAATAGAGCGATAATCTAGAATTGTTTGATGCGTGAAACGTTTCAAATAGAAAAGCTTGGCATTGGATTAAATCTACATTTGGATATGGTATACCATGCTTCAAGAGTTACAATATTTTCCAAAAAACAGCGTAATTGGATTGAAACAAAAAAAACTAAATATGATTTTTTTAAACAAAATAATTCTGATGCTGGGTAAGTCTACTATTTTGTAGTAAATAGTTTTTTAAATCCTGAGATTTTACATATTGTGTTGCCGCTTCATGTGTACTTTAAGATTTTCTTTCCGCGTCATTTCTTTTTGGCAAATATTACACTGATAAACGTCTTCTTTATGTGACTGCAAGTGCCTTTTTAGCTCATGCCTGCTTACAAAACTCTCATTGCAGGTAGGACACTTGTAAGATTTTTCACCCAAATGCCTTCGCAGATGTTTAATCAGGCAGGATCGGGTTTTAAACGCCTTTTCACACAAACTGCACATGTGATTTCGGTCGTCAGAGTGCTTTTGATTGATGTGAATCCTTAAATTATTTTTGTGTGCAAAACTTTTGTCGCAGGAGCAACAGCTGAAAGGTTTTTCGTTTGTGTGAATAAAAATATGGCTTTGTAGATCCCCCAAAATTTTAAATCGACAATCACAAAAAACGCAACCATGGGATTTTGCTGTATACTCTGTACAACGTTTAAAGAAAATTTCAAGATAAAATGGTTTACTTGCATTTAAAATATACTTATAGAGTACAGATAGTAGGTTTTTACCATGATAACGTGTACTGTGCTTCCATAAGGAAGCCGATTGGGAAAACTTCTGATTACAAATCAGACAGCTGTAAGGTTTTTCGCCAGTATGACTTCTCGTGTGCGTAACCAGCTCTCCGCTTTCCGCAAAAAGCGCTTCTCACAAATTGAACACTGGCGCGGCTTTTCACCTGTATGACTTGCTATATGTCCAGTAAGATTACATTTTTGGGTAAAACGCCTGTCACAAGTTGAACATTGGTAAGGTTTTTCACCTGTGTGCACTTTTGTGTGTATATTTAACTCTGTCTTTGTGGCAAATTTCTTCACACAGCGCTCACAATTGAACGGTCGATGGTTTTCATGAACCGTGGTTATGTGACGTTTTAGCTTATACTGGTTTGAAAAACCTTTGTTGCAAACATTGCACTTGTAGGATTTCTCCTTTGTGTGCACTACCATATGATTGGCTAAGGCGAAAAATGTGTTTGACAAGATGGGAGTGGTGGCAGTAGAAGTGGATGACGTAATGAGAATCGGAAAACCTGTCGCTGGTAGGCCAAGACCGTTGCTTGTCAAATTATGCAAAGCCTATCAAAAGCGAGAGATCCTTATGGCCAAGAAAAAGCTAAAAGGCTCAAAATTTACATTGACGAGGACTTGTCAAAGGAGGAACGGGACAGCGAGAAGTGTTTGCGAGAAAAATTCAAGGAATTAAAGGGGACGGACCAGGGAATCAGCTACAACATCAGGAGAGGTATCATGAGAATCTGGAAGAATGGACGAGAACAATGCAAATATCAGGTGAACGTCGACGGCGAAGCTGAGGTGATCAACGCAGGAAGGATGGATTTATCATGAAACGGAAGGCCCATGGAGCAAGACTTCGATACATCTTTAAACAGCAGCCACTCAACAGCAAGTAGTAGTAAAACATTTTATCATAGTTTAAGTAGCAATAAGAGTAGCATAAGTAATTTTAGTATAAGTAGTAGTAGTAACAGTCAGTACCAGTCATTAGAAAATAGTTACAACAACTCAGATGAATCAGAGATAAAATTTTTATTTTGGAACATAGAAAATATCAAAACGTGCAACGAACTTGCCAAACAAGATGTAGATAGGTTATTAGAATGCCACATAATTTGCTTATATGAGACATGGCACGAGACCACGTACACGGTTTCATATTTGTCAAATTATACCTGTGTGGAGAGCATGGCAGTACGTGAAAATGCAAAGGGAAGAGCAAGAGGAGGGATAATGATGTTTTTCAGAAATGATTTATTCAAGCTGGTCAACAAAAACATGATTAGCCCGCATGTAGTTTCTTTGCGTCTTTTAGCCAAGGACATGTACTTTACGATTATATGTGTTTATGTCCAACCATATTCTACACATGACTATATTGTAGAGGAGTTAACCGACCATATAAGCTCAATGAAACAAAACTTCCCAACCGACAACTTTGTACTAGGTGGGGATTTTAATGCAAGAATTGGTTTAGAAAATCAAACATTCCATGAAACATTGCCACAGCTTGGTGTATTTCAAAGAGTAAGGAATTCATTAGATTAATGAGTTGCTTATTTTGAATGGTAGAAGTCCGAGTGACAAGACAGGAGAATTCACATTCACAAATGCGAGAGGGCAAAGTGCAATTGACTTGGTCCTCGTAAGTGTAAACATGCTAAGCTTATGCAAAGATTTTGAAGTATCAAATTTAGCTGCTTCATCGCATTTTCCTTGTGTACTAACCATTATAATGAGTCACGAAGTCATTAGTGCAGAGAGTCGGTCATTGATGGTGTGGGATAAAAATAAAGTAATGGAGTATCAGAGTGCATGGGTCGAAGCCCAACCATTGTTCCAGCCTACATCATATAAAAGCTTTATTGAAATGACAGTGGAAATAAGCACAAATCTTGGTATGTGCAAAAGTGCAAAGCCACAGGCAATTAGAACTAACAAATGGTATGATAAAGAATGCGCTCAGGCCAGACAAAATCTCAGGAACACACTACGTTATGTAAGAAGAGCTAGATGGATGCAACAAGCGCAAAATTATAATGTAGAACGAAATCAATATAAAAAGCTTTTAAGAGACAAAAAAGAAGCTTACTTAAACAAAACACGCCTTCAGTTAGGTAATATAAAACAGGGCAACGACTTTTGGTCCGCAGTCAAATATTTTCGTGCTTCTCCCAAAATCCCAAATCAAGTTTCAGAAGAAAAATGAATAGAGTTTTATAACGATATGCTTCCACCGCGTTCAATTGTCTATCACCAATACGTGGGTAACGAAAATGAGTACTTAGACCAGAACATTTTTGAATATGAAATAAGGGGTGCGTTGAAAAAGTTGGCCACAGGGAAAAGTCCAGGCCCAGATGGGATAAAAAATGAATTTTTAAAGAATTTGCCGAACGAAGGAATATGGTACTTATGTGACCTGTTCAATTGTATTTTTATAAAGGAAGAGTTGCCAGAAAATCTGGTAGACTCATGTACTGTTATGTTGTACAAGAAAGGGAGCCCACAAGACCCTATGAATTACCGACCGATAGCGCTACTAAATACAGTGCTGAAGATGTTTACCCAAATACTAGAGACGAGACTTAAAAGATGGGCTGAGGAAAATAATATTATACCAGAGGCACAAGCAGGCTTTAGGGCCCGTAGGTCGTGCGAAGATCAGATATTTATTTTAAATGCTGCAATACAATTGAGCTTACAAAAGCACAGAGGCAAGCTTTTTGTTCTCTTCGTAGACTTTGAGCGTGCATTTCCTAGCATCTCGCATGAAACATTATATAAAAAGCTGTTCGAGATAGGTGTATCAGCAAAAATGATTAGAATAATAAAAATGATTTATGAGAAAGCGTGTACAAAGGTAAGAACAGAGAAAGGTCACACGGGGTCAATCGAGATCACAGAAGGTCTATTACAAGGAGAAACTATGAGTCCTTTATTATTCTCGCTTTATATATCGGACATTGAAAGGGTCCTGCAAAATTCCCAATGCGAGCCAGTAAAAATCGATGAATTAGTGGGATTGCATTTATTGCTTTTCGCCGACGATAATGCGGTTATGTCAACATCATATACCGATTTACAGAAAAAAATAGATATTCTGGAGGGGTACTTTAAATCACTTGATCTTAAGGTGAATCTTGCAAAGACAAAAGTCATGGTTTTTAGGAAAGGGGGTAGGTTGAGCCGAGAGTGGAAATTTACGTATGAAAACAAAGATATAGAAATTGTAAGTGAGTATACATATTTGGGAGTTCCATTCTCGTCCTCTGGCCTGTTCTGTAAAGCAGCAAAGCTCTACAAGCAGAAAAGCATTAGTGCTATGGGTTCATTATGGAGAGTAGTGGGGGGAGGGAGGATGACAGCTTGGACGGAAAAAAATGTGCTATATACTTCATTGATAACCTCTGTTACTCTCTATGCAGCTCATATTTGGGGTTTATGTTATGCTGATGTGGTCGAACAAGTGCAAACATTCTTCTTTAAGAAATTACTAGGAGTAAGTAAATATGTGCCTAACTATATAATTAGGCTAGAAGCTGGAGTCCCTAGGCTTGAAATAAAGATGCTGAAGCAAGCAATCTCAATGTGGGTTAAGAAACTAGGTATGCAAAACTCGCGTTATGCGAAGCAGTGTTTTATTGCGTTGCAAAAAAATGCGATGACAGAGAACTGTTTAGTGAAATATAATTGGGTCCAACAAATGCACAAATACTTTGAAATGACGGGGTACAATTTTTTATGTAATATAAACAGCGCAGAAGCCGCGGAGGAACACATTTATGGAGTAGTAACAAAGCTCTGGGAAATCAGGCGACAAGAAGATATTACGAGAGTATGTCAGTCAGATAAACTTAGATATTACGAAGCAATAATGAGTGAAACACCTATGTCAGCAAAATATTTGCAACTAGGTATACTATACCATAAAGCAAGACTGCTGTCTCAAATCAGATTGAATCGATCTATTATCATTCATGAAAATTACAAACATGAGATTTCAAATGACGTTTGCATAATTTGTTGCACGGGTGAAGATGAGACCTTAGAACACATTTTGTTCGAATGCAAAGAGATAAATGACACAATTCCGAGTAATTTTGAGGGCAAATCGTTGTCACTTATAAATTGGTCAGACTGTGACGAACTAGATAATTTCTGTCACTTTGTCTCAGACCGTTTAAGGCGAAGGAAACGCAAATTAAACTAATCTGCTCAGTCACTTCCAAAACAAAAAATATCTCTGAGTTAGTCAAAAGAAAGTTCCTAAAGAATAGAACTTAAAAATTCCAATTAAGCTCAAAGTAGAATTTTAAATAAAGATAAATTGGATTTTCTATTGTAATAAAAGTGCTAGTGTACAATGGCAAAAACTGGTAAGAAATTTAACAATAATTATAAACTTTTTTAATATACTGAAATAACGATAAAAATTAAGACGATAGTGAAAGTTGTATTTTGAAACACTGAATCGAATAGCATCTAAGTAACTATTATTATAAAATGCAGCTATTATATTGACGGTACTCTTGGGGTGCATGATGCTGCCGTATGGGGAGACAATGCCGTTGGCCCATCCTGGACTAGCCGTTGCTGGAACCGTGATGAACTGGTCAGGAGGTCTATCTGGAATCCGCGACTTCATTACAGGGATCAGAACGGCCTTCGGGAGAGCCAGCGATTTTGCCCACTCAAACGGTTTTGACTATGGAAATGTGTACAACTCTATACTGCAATATGGCATTGTGCAAGCATTCAACTCAGGACAAACCAACAAGTATATGGCTCACGTGGTGGAGGAAACGCAAAAAATGACCAGCGAGGGGAACAAGATCTTTTTTGGTATCATGGGGATAATAGCTTTGTTGTGTGCCAACATGGTGTTAATTTTATCCTTAAGTGGGAAAGCGCAAAGGCAGGATGTGAATGTATTGAGTAATAATAGCCGTTAAGTACTAGTCCGTAAGCCAAAGAAATAGAGTTTTTTAAGTTTTATGAGTAACAGTGCTAGTGCGGTTACAATAGTAAAAAGTTTCTTTTCCAATATTTTATCATAGTTGTACGAGTTTTAGTCGTAAGTAAAAAATTTTACAAACCAAGAATCACTTAATTGATTTTTATAATTTTATAAAGGATGATGATTTTATGTGTGCTCCATGGGCCTTGCCCAACGAGCTTTAAATGAAATAAATAAATACATACATACATACACTACCATATGATACTTTAGTCTACTCAAATGGTCTCCTTTACACTCACAAATACTGCATTTGTGCACTGCTTTGGGCATTTTGAAACTCTTCCTATTATGGTAAACAGGTGTAAAATGAGTACAGTGCTTTTGTCAAGCAGTTGTACACAAAATTCAAACTACGTTAGAGCAATACGCAAAACTTTAAATCCTAATTTTAGTTTTAAAAACTCAAAACTGCCGATAATTATGAAATGATTATGTTAGTGTTGTAAATTCGCAGAACTATTTGCTTAAACTGCTAAACTAATTTTGTAATAGCACTTTTAGTTGGGTAATAGATAAGTTCTGCTAACTGCGTACCAGTTTTCAGTGTGCACTTTCACAGAAAGCTTCCAGAGTATATTCTTGCATCCACTGTACGCTCTGCTGATTGTTCAAATATTAGTGTTCACGTGAATTTTGCTATCAGCTATCTGCATTCAGTCACTCAGCAGGTTTTACCAAAATAAAACAAAACGGGCAGCATATAGGTACTTATCACGGGCGAAAGCAGTAGTATTTTCCCACTCAAGTAATAATCCGCTTAACTTTACGAAGGTTACTTTTGAAAAGCCATCTGCTCTACGTGGTTATATATACTGGGCCCAGGGTTATATGCTGCCAAAAATATTGGAACAAAAGTGACAAAACTAGTTGACGTGGGTTCTTTCTTAGAAACAATCTATTCGGATAACAGCCACAAGTGTTGCAGGTTTGCTCATATAAGGGAATTAGTCTACCTGACACAACTTTGGCAATTTTGCTGAATGAAAACATAGGGTTATGGGTTCCTTTGCTCCGAATCCGATAACACTTTGATTTCGAAAAACGCACTAATACGTTTTGCGAGAACATCCTCAAACGCGGAAAATCGTAATATTACGTTTTTCAAATCGGAAAGTTGCTGTGGTAAAACGTAATATTACGTAGATTCGAATAGTATTTGAAAATGGTAAAACGTATTATTGTGTTGCTTGAGCGCTTCCCGCGGTGTGGAAATACGTATTCATCAGTTGTTCTCTGCCATTATGTTCCTGTGGAAAAACGTATTATTACGTTCGTTTCCCTTGTACTACAAGCTATTCCCACATCAAGGGCTGAACCATATGTTGGAAATTCCCATTCCATCTGATAACTGTTCCACAGAAATTCCCAAATTGACTGCTTGGCTTCCCCATTTTAATTGCCATGTAGGCTTTCACAACAAGATAAATTTAACGCCAGTTTAACTACAAATTAGTAGCATTTAATAGCCATGCAAAAGGGATAAGCTTTATACACATAGGTACCATAATCCGGTAAATACCAAATGGGTTCTCACTAAACCAATTTTGTAACTGTTTTTACTAAACCTGTTCTTGGAAAATACTTAATCAGGCATAAAGAATAGAGAAAGGCTAGAAAGTTGATTTAGGTAATTACGGCTTTGATTCTCAGAAGTATGCTTTGCTTGAAAGTTCGGAAGGATTACTAATACTGGAAGCAAGAAACTACTGCAGCTCATAAAAGTCTCACCCAGTCTTTGGTTATGAAGAACCAAACTTTTTGTACCAGTTTTCGTTATTTGGTATTCACAACTTGGTGCGTATTTGATGGTGGACAGCAAATCTGCAAACATTGAGAAATTGGATATTATATTACTATGTTACTTTGCTTTTGCATGATTTTGGATTTGAACAGTCTAAACAGATTGCAAATTGTATGCAGCTTCGGGGAACAACTTCCATTATAGAGTGCGTGCGTTTTCTATAGGTACAAATAGTTTGGGATGAACTTGAAGTGCATTTGTTTGGTGCTTGGCACCTAAAACTCAACTTATTCTATTTGATGATTGCTGCTTATGGTTCTCAAATATTACTTGTTACAACATGGAATAAATGGCATCAAAGCACAGACACTACGAAGCAATACATGTAATCACACTACAATTTTTACCAACAAAAGGGCTTCTCCCAAAACTCCAACTGTCATGTCCCATACTTAAGTTGCAGCTTAACTGGCGTGAAATGAAGCAGCCCTTTGTGACAAAACTTTTTGAGAAATTATGCACAGCAGATTATACTGAGAGTGTCGTTTAGGGAAAATGCTCCGTTAGACTACTACTTTTAAACTATTTTTCCTCATTCCGCCAATTGAAAAAGATATAGCATAGACATTGCTTCTCTCAGAGCATTATAGCAGTTACCTGTATGCTGAGTAGAGCATTTTAGTAAGATACTATCTAGTTGTAAACATTCTAGAAAGCAACGTCTTCTTTGTAGGTTAAATTCAGTAACTTGCTTATTTATTTTTGGGTATAAGCATCGACCTTACCGTTGTTATTAGGTACTTTCAATTGTGTGTCATGTCCTTTATCTATAAACCTTGTGAACACTTATAAAATTTCCAAAATGTCTGAGAGTTCTAAACTGTTTAAAGCTGAACACAATTGCAGTGTTTGCGAATTTAAAGCGCTATGTTTGTGTACACGACATCAGCATATGCGAGTGCACACCGCGGAAACACCGTGCAAGTGCATAATTCCCAGCAAGCGGTTTCAAACAAACGATAATCTAAAACTTCACAAAAGCAGGAACATGAACACCAGCGACCTTTCAAATGTGAACATTGTAAAAATAATTTCGGATCTAAATGTGGTTTGGTAAGTAACACAAGATTACACACAGGAGAAAAACCATACCAGTGCTCCATTTGTAACAACAATTTTGCACACAAGTCATCACTTGCAAGACACATGAGATGTCATACAGGGGAAAAATTCTACAACTGCAATATTTGCAGTCTAACGTTTTCCTGCTCCTCAGCCTTGTCAAGTCATCAAAAACTTAAACTCAAACTAAAAATATGTTCTGTAACTTTCTTTCGAATTCTTCTCTTGTGTGTATCTAATATATTCTGTACGATATTTTGAGACAAATCGGTTACACCCCTGTATTGTATTTTCTGTGATAAGTCATTTCGTCATTTGAGAAGTCTTCAGCGTCATATGTTAATCCATACAAACGAAAAACCGTTTGGTTGCTCCTCGTGTGACAAAAGTTTTTCAAGAAGCATTGGTTGATAACAATCATAAGCACTCTGCAAAACTGCAACACAAATGCAATTTGTGTGAAAAATCTTTCAAAACTCATACTGACTTACGCTCGCATCTGCTGAGGCATTTAGTAGAATATTCAACACGTGCTTTTAATGCAATGAGAGTTTGAACAATGCGCGGGAACTTAACAAGCATAGCAAGAGGCATGAATGAAAAGGTATTGGATGTACTATATGCAGAGGAAATCCGAAAAGGGAAAACAGTATCCTAAAAACATGAAACGTCCAAATATATGTTTACCAATCCTATTACAACCACCTAAATATTTTGCACTGTAACATACTGTAATTTAGTACTCTGTATTGTCAAACTAAATTACATTTTCATTACATTACATGTACAGATGTACATTACATGACATTTCATTTTCAAAAAATTAAAAGAAGGAGAAATATATTTGCTTCCAATAATTAAATTATGTGGTACAAAACAATATCTGTCAATGTAGATTTTGACAACTAATTATCTGGAAATATTTGCTGCGTTTTATTACGTTACATGTCTAGTATCGTGTATGCCAATTGCTTGACTTGCAACTTGACTTAAAATCATAACATTTTACAGGGAGCTTACGTTGAAAAAGATAAAAATTACCAAAACAAAAAATACCTGATGGGCTACCAAGCTCTGCCAAAGTGAGTTCAACAAACAATACCTGATTTTGGTTTTATAAGCCTTTGCATGCTTGTACTATGATAGTTGTGGTGCGGCAGTTTATTTATTTAACATGCTACTAAACAACACATAATTATACATAACACTTAGTAAATAATTGGGTACTTTCAAAATTCTCGTGTTAAAGATAATCAAATATAAGATACCTTGATACCTAAAATTATCATATGCGAGCATTTAGACATTTAAATAACCTTCAAAATAACAAATTAATTAAGTTTACTTCACACTGGAGTAAAAATTAATACAAAGAAAGAAAATTATACATAATCATTATCCAATTCAGGGTACTAAAGCCAAACTTTTGTGTTCGTAATGTTCTAAAAAATAAATCGCTTTCATGAAATCGCCAATCCTTGTATTCACACAAATTTTGCTTCAAATGTACAGAAAACTTGTTTTAATATAGGGTCAGCTTGTATGAATACAGGAACCCACTAACTTTACATATTGTGGAAACGCTTCATATGCCTTTTAAGATGATCCTGGCGTGACAGAATTTTGTTGCAAAATTTACATTAAAAAACCTCTTCCTTGTGTTTTTGGGTGTGCCTATTTAGTTCCTTTGAACTGCAGTAGCTCACACCACATGTATAGCACTTGTAGGGTTTTTCACCCAAATGCCTATTCAGATGTCTCGTTAAATACAATCTGGTTTTGAATGTCTTTTCACATAACTCACACTGAAAACTTCGTTCCTCAGAATGCCTGTGTTTGATGTGAGTTGTCAAGTTGCTCTTTTGAGCAAAACATTTCTCGCATAACGAACAATCAAAAGGTTTTTCTCTTGTGTGAATAAAAATGTGGCTATGAAGATCTGCCATTGTTTGAGAACGAAATCCACAAAAAACGCAAAAGAAACATTTGGTGAATGCTCCTGTAATAATAAGCCATCATATTACAACTTCCAAAACTGAAGCAATAACGCAGTTTGATCTAAACTTACCATGATAGATTCTCCTATGTCGGACCAAGTCTGATATCCTTGAAAAGTTTTGGTGACATACATTGCAGCTATAGGATTTATCACCAGTGTGACAGGTCATATGCAATGTCATACTCGATTTTTGGGAAAACCTTTTGTCACAAATTGAACATTGGAATGGCCGCTCGCCTGTGTGAATGATTAAATGGCGTTTTAACTCACTCTTTGATCCAAATTTCTTTTCACAATGGTCACATTTGAAAGGTCGTTGGTTCTCATGAACTGTGTTTACGTGGCGGCCTAAAACAGCCTTGTGTGTAAACGGCTTGTTGCCGATGTTACATTTGTAAGGTTTTTCTTGTGTGTGTACTCTCATATGACGTATAAGTACACTTGGAAATTGTGCATTATAGCCACAAATATGGCACTTGTGCTCCGGTTTGAACATTTTGTATCTTTAAGACAAGCAGGTATTTAGTTGGGGTTTGTGAAATACATTGTCAGTCAGTTTTGCACAAAGTTTTAAAACTTAAGGACAATACGCAAACCGGAAATAAATTAAGCTTTTAATAAAAAATACACATTTTAAATTTAATATATAAGTGTGTAATACTAATGCAAACAAGAAGTTTCTAAAACGTTTTGCACTTTTGCTCTCTTCGGAGTGAAAACAAAAATTCAGACAAAGCTTGCTCGCTTCACATGTTTTCCTAGTTGCTGTTGTTGTAGCATACCGTTTTTGCAAGCTGTTGGCATTCGTTCAGCAGCATGTTTGGGGTAGTTAAGTGTTCACGTCTTATATTCGGTATTTTTTTCCAATACACGTTTCTCAGACCTTTGAAACCAAACATGCACAAAATGTATAGGTAGTTTTTAAAGCTTGTGTATTTACTACCAATCAAGTACTAAAATTTTAATCCTCTTTACCCCAAATGGACTTTGTACCAAACGTACAATTCTTAAGTTGCTGCCTAAATTTTGTAAAACGTAGTAAACATGGAGATAAAAATACTTGTGCATTTGTGCAAAGCTGATTAAGGCAATCGTCTTCCAAGAAAAATGCTCAGTTTAGCTACTCATAAAAGCTTACGTGCAGATACTTCTATGATAAGTTGAGTCTACTCTGTTGTGAGTACTTCTATGAGTCGGTAGAACCATAATAATACAGAAGCACTGATGGCAAAATTCATAGAAATATTTATTCAGTAAAGAGACCATGAACCGGCTTAGCTCCATTTTAAGGCAAAATTTTGGAATTTGGAACTCATCTGATTATATTATGAGATGTATTTCCATGATCTTGGGTAAATTTTGATTCATTTAACAATGAAAGGTGCTATTTGGAATAATGAATGCTGCATTACCTGCAAAAAATGTTTTAAAAATTACAATACCCTTATATTCTCCTTAGAAGTATTCCCCTTATATTCTACGCCAAATCATTTTGCTTAACCAAAAGTCACTCGCTAAAAACTTGGAGTTTCAGTGTAACATGATGAAACACACGGTGCGAAAGTTTGGATTATCTTCTACTAATCTTGTACCATTCCTATGAATTCCATTTGTGGAATGTATTAAGAAGTAATATGGACTCAAATTTTTTTTCTCTGGACTAATCAAATCAAAAGTAGTAGATAGCTCAGAAAGTTTTTATATCAGCAGATGGCTAACATGGAAAACAGAGATCTAAAAAATATACGCATACGACTTTTAAAAAAGTTATCTTGTTAATACAGCTTACGCTCTGGAACCAATAACGTTTCTTGTTCTAAATTGTAATTTCCGCCGTTACTGCAAATTTCCAATTTTATCAGGCTATAAATGACGTTGTTAAATAATCCAATAAATAAATTGGACATTTGCAATTAGTTTTTTTTCTTCATATGACAAACTTGGATTGACGCGTGATGGTAGACAAATACACATTATTTATTATATCGGTAATTAATTGGTACAAAATATTTATTAGCTAACACGAAAAATAAAAAAAGGATATGATTACAATAACCATGCTAGCTTTATAAACTGACATACCTAATGTTTAATTTAAACCATCCAAATTATTTGAGCGAAATCACAATTGTCTAAAAAAGTACATTATGGTGCAATGTTAAGGGTAAAGAAGCTATGGATTGTGAATAATTCTCACGTGTCGTTTAAGACTACGTTTTTTTGTCAGTTCTTTTTTGCATTTATTATACTTAAAAACTTGCCCAGTGTGTTTATACCTATGACTATTTAGCTCTTCTTTCTTGAGAAGCTCTCATAACATAGAGTGCACTTGTAAGAACTTTCACCCAAATACGTTTAGAAATGAAAGCGTAGCATACACTCGTTTTCAGCGGATAGAAAAATTACCAAACTCTTACTAGCATTATGAATGCAGGCAAGCTGCCCAACTAAAATCATTTCATAAAAGCGTTAATTTATGTTCTTGATTGTGACTGGGAAATTTTATACATTGTGTATTAATTTCATGTGTCGTTGAAGACCATCCTTGCGCCTCACTTCCTTTCCGCAAACATTACACTTGAAAAATTTTCTAGTATGTTTCTGAGTGTGCCTGTTTAATTTGCTTGCTTTGTAAAAGATTGGATAAAAGTACACTTATACGTTCTTTCGCCCAAATAGTTTTTCAGATTTTTGAGCCGTGGATTTTCTTTTCTTATTTTACTTAAAACTCAATTACCATGTGATATTGTGTTGTGTGTGATATTACCATGACCAACTTTTGCTTTCTCTGCACACTAATCGTCTTTAGCAGCAAGCATTTTAAACGGCTTGTCATCAAGTGGTTGAAGTATGAAGCTTTAAAAATCCTGCATGATCTGCTCGAAGAAAGTAAACTTTGATTTTTGAACATACTATCTTATCATATGTACAGTTCATCAAATTTTAAAAAATACTTGAAGAGAAGCAAGCTCCACAATTTTGTTTAATATAATGCTATAGAATAGTGCAAAATGCTTTAGACGTTTTTAAACGATTCACAGTTTGTGTAAGCTGCACATGTGACGTTCAAAACTATCCTTGTGCGACCATCTATTTCTAAAATTTTAAGCTTAAAAGCTTCATGTTTATATATTTTGGTGGAGCTGTTTAGTTGCTGCGTATTACTAAAGCAATTACAACAGACAGAGGATATGTGAGGTTTTTCACCTAAATGCTTTTGAACACTGGTTACTAGCAAAATCTGGTTTGAAAGCTTTGTCACACAAATTACATTTAAGCAAACGTTCATCAAAACGTCTATGTGTAAAGTTGTGATGTGAGATGTTATCAAATCCTTCCATGAAAACTTTTGTCACAGGACGAACAGTCAAACGGTTTTTTGTATGATGCTGATAATTTCTTTTGAGTATGATGTCAAATTGCCATTTAGGGGAAACAGAACTAAGAGGCTTTACGGATTTGTCTAGAAACTATCAAAAAGTACTTCTTAGAAAGCCTAATGGTATTTAAATAATACAATTTTAATTAAAAATGGGTTGATATTTATTTCTGGTATGTGAGTGTTCGAAGAACACCTTCTGTGTTAAAATAAATAAAGATATTTGCAGTCTTTGCATTGTTGATTGCATCCAAAAATATTGAGGAAGTATTATCAAAATGCGTACAATGGTTCACTTATTGCAAGCACAGATGATACGGAGGTTGCACTCAGCACCGAAACATAAGAAGCCGATTGCATGCTAATGCATTCTCAGGCACTGTGTGTGTCTGTTGTATGAAATTATAATCCGCTTAAGAAAGCATTTATGTATTCAGTGTTTCAATATAGGACAAAATTCATACACTACTGTCTTTTCGGTATTCAAATCAAAAAACGACTGCATCGTCTTTACCAAATGCTTGATGTGCAGACAAAACCTTGACTAAAAATTATGTAGCGTGGATTGTAAACTGGTAAAAGCTTCTTTAAAATTTTTTTTGGAATCACCACTTTATTTCACTGGTGATTTTGCTTGGTAAAACAAACATGAAACATGATTGGTATGTAGGTCAACAACTACATTACAAACCAGATGAGCACCAAATATTTTGGTGTTTGTGTGTCTTGAAGACTTTTATATAATGCAATTCTCCTTGTTTCAATTTGCTGAAGGCTTTAAATAGGTTCTGTAGTTGGGAAAATTGCAATTTTTTCGTTAAATAAACGTTTTGAACACTAATTGGATCGGAAACATAAATGTTTAGGAAAATCGAATCGGGTTTTTTCGATTGTTCAAACGATTTCATAAAAAAACTCATCGGAAAATGTTTTGGAATCATGTTTAATTGGTCGCCTTTACTACTGATATCACATGAATGAAGTTAGGGGCTACTAGAATGTATTTTGATTCAATAATGCTTTAATGGTTCGACAACGTGTGCAATAGGATACTTTGTTTGATAAAATGTTACTAATTTGGAACAATCATATATATATAATTTTAATTTAATAATCCCTTGATCAGCATCTCACACAAGTGATATATATGTTGCAAAATTCAAGCCTAAAGAAATTCTTTCTATTAGTAATATTTATTACAACATTTCTAGCGTTTTGCAATATACGGCAGATTTTTTTAAACACAAGCATTTTAACAACAATCACAACTACTTCACCAAAAATTGAAATAATACATGATGCTTAATAGTGCATATATCTTTAATCTAAAAAACAAATGTTGCAAGTCTATTGAAAAAATACGTACAAGTTCCTATTGTTTCATATAAAAGAACTAATTTATAATATGGTCAAGTAAATGCATAGATTAAAGATTTGAATCGGGGTGCTAATTACAACTCAGACCGATTGCTCAGAATTCGCATGTTTACACGCATGGTTTTAAATACCTAAATACCTTTAAATTAATTTACAAAGAAAGAAGCATTACAAGTTCCTCTTGCCCCATGAAATTCAAAAAATTTAACAATAAATCGTGAATACTACAGGCAATTTCCTTTCAAAGTTTTACATTTCGTGAAATGCGTTTGGACTGTCAGTTTTGTGGCAGTTTTCTTCCGCAAATCCATCACTACTTGAGGTTTTATCCCGTGTGTTTCTGGATGTGGTTAACTAATTTGGATGGATACATAAAGCTCACATTGCAGATGGTACATCTGTGAGGTTTCTCACCCAAATGCCTTTGCAAATGTTCACGTAGAGAAGCTCCTGTTTTGAATGCTTTTTCACACAATCTGCACTTGTGATGTCGGTCAACAGAGTGCTTATGATTGACGTGGCGTTTTAAATTACATTTAGTAGCGAAACTTTCATCGCACAAGTGGCAACAGTAGGGCTTTTCTTTTGTGTGAATGAAATTATGGCTTTGTAGTTTGGTAAAATTTTGAAATCGGGAATCACAAAAAATGCAGCCGAAGGATTTAGCTCGTTTCTCTGTACGAAGTTGAACGTAAATTTCAGTAAAAAATTATTACTTTTTTTGAATTTTTTTACAAAATTAACACTGTAGAAAGTTTTTACCATGGAAACGTTTCCGGTGCCTTGATAGGTTTGATGACTGGGAAAATGTTTGACTACAAAACGAACATCTGTAAGGTTTTTCGCCAGTATGTCTTGTCATGTGTCTCGTAAGATCCTTTTTCTGTGCAAAGTGTTTTTCGCAAATGGAACACTGGTATGGTTTTTCTCCTGTGTGTACAGTTGTGTGACGATTTAACTGTTGCTTGGATCCAAATTTCTTCGCACAGTGTTTACACTTAAAAGGTCGATGGTTCTCATGAACCGTGGAAACGTGACGCTTTAAGTGAGGCTTTCTTGAAAACCGTGTTTTGCAGACAGTACACTGGTACGGTTTTTCTTTTGTGTGCACTCTCATATGACACTTGAGTGCACTCACACATTGTGCTTTATATTTACAGATACTGCATTTGTGCTCAGCTTTGGCCATGTTTGCAGTCTTCGTCAATTTATTTAACAGACTTTTGATGATTGAGTTTAACAGAGTGTCAATCAATAGTGCAAAAAACTTAAAATGCTTAGGTTCTTCAAACTTTTTGTTCGAGTTAAAAATTACAAATTTTGCGAACTGGGAAATAACTAAGCCAACGTCATAGAACTCAAAACTTTATAATTAAACTGCCAGGTTATATCTCGAGTAGCTTTCCGCTGCTGCTGAATTAGCCAAATGGGGTTAGTGTTTTTCACAAATCTTGGTTGGTACCGTCAACCAGTTTTCATTGAGTCCTATTACTGGAATGCTACAGAGTAGAGTGTATTCTTGCAACCTTAATAAGATCCAATGAACGTACATTCTTGGTGTTCGCGTTATATTTACACAACCTGCTTTCACTGACTAAGCAGGCTTTACCAGCTGCAACTTCAATATATAGCATAGAAGTACTTCTTGCATGCCTTGGTAGTGGCATTTACCAACTCATGTTATAATCCGATTAACTTCACGATGGTTTTATCCGTATTGCAATTTGATCTGCATGTTGTGCAAAGAGTATATGCTTGTAAAATATTAGAACAATAGCGCGGATACTAGTTGACGTAGGATTTAAAAAAAACTCAGAAAACAGCAACAAGGGTTTCAGGTTGGCATGTAATTTCTCGTCTATGGAAAAATACTCATGGGTTTAACTCGTCTCGAATACTCGTCTATGGGTTTAGCGACTTTTTTGTGGGAGGTAAAAAATTCGAGTACTCCCTTATCCGGGAGTATTTTATCAGGGATAAGTGAGGATGCACCCAACTTTATACACGTAGTTTCACAGTTGAAACATTTGCCTGGATTTAAAATGGATGAAGGCGTTGGTAGTATGCTTTGTGATACAAACTTGCAACAAACAGGGGTTTTAAGTTACTGGACGTAAAACAACTAGTTTTATACATGAATTATATTAACTTTATAATTAACGTGCTTTACAACACTGAATGATATAGCAAATTTTGAAACATACAATTCATTTATATACACAATTTCAAAAACCTACCTGGACACCGCACCATAAAAGTGAAACATTATACACAATCTAGTAAATGTATTGTTTCAAAACAAATTTTGAGAAATTCCAGGTTGAAACTCTCACATTTTGTGTAAACGCTTCATGTGTCTTGTAAGACATGATTTATTGGCCAGTTTCTTTCCGCAAATGCTACACCTGAAATATTCTCCAGTATGTTTCTGGGTGTGTGTATTTAACTCCTGCAATGTGAAAAAGCTCTCACTACATGCATTGCACTTGTAAGATTTTTCACCCAAATGCTTTTGCAAATGTAAATGTAACAAAATCCTAGTTTTAAATGTCTTCTCACACAAATTGCATTTATGTTTTCGGTCGTCAGAGTGTATACATTCAATGTGACTTGTTAATGAATCTTTCCAAGGAAAGCTTTTCTCGCAGAAGGAGCATTCGAAAGGTTTTTCCTTTGTGTGTATAAAAATATGTCGTTTAAGATTTGACAGCGTTTGGAATTCCAAATTACAGAAACCACAACGAAAGTGTTTACTGGAGTTGTCTGTAAAAAATTGAAAAAAAATATTCGTTGTAGTTAAAACTTCAAAAATGCATTAACTTATCGCTTGAACTATTACCATGAAAAGTTCTCCTATGTGTTGATAAGGCTGAAGAGCGAGAAAACTTGCAAAGCTTTTGTCGCACGAGTGACAGCTGAAAGGTTTTTCGCGTGTGTGAATAAAAATGTGGCGTTGTAGATTGTTCAAATGTTGAAATCGGCAATCGCAAACAACGCACCCGAAGGATTTTGGTCGTCCCGGCCCCTCTATACATTCAAATGAAATTTCAAGACAAAATGTATTACTTTCTTTCAAAGTATATTTACAAATTGAAAAAAGTAAGTTTTTACCATGATAACGTTTCCGGTGCTCCAGTAGGGATGTGGGATGGGAAAATTTATGAGTACAAATCTGGCAGGTATACGGTTTTTCCACAGTATGACGTGTCATATGCATAGTATGCACTTCCTTGGAAAACTATTGTCACAAATCGAACATTGGAATGGTTTTTCTCCAGTGTGTCTTCTTGTGTGAATTTTTAGGTATTCCTTTGATCCAAACTTCTTCTCACAATATTCACAATCAAAAGGCCGTTGGTTCTCGTGGACTGTTCTAATGTGACGGTTTAAAATGTTCTTGCCTGCAAACGGTTTACTGCAAATACTGCACTTGAAAGGTTTTTCTTTTGTGTGCATTTGCATATGACATTGTAGTTTACTCAAATATTTTGCAGTAAATTCACAAATATTGCAGTTATGTTCTGGTTTGGACATTTTTGCACTCTCAGTCAAGCAGTAATTGTGTTCACATAACTTGGTGCCAAGCAATAGTGCACTAATTTAAAACTCTTAAGCGCATTGCTGGAATGAAGCTAATGAAGGTACGACTATAATAACAAAAAGCTAACTCAGGATTTAATATAGCATCGTTTAGTAGTAATGCTGGTAACAGAATTTTAAAAACCTCTGCACTGTTGCTTTCCTTTTCAGAGTTATTACAAAAGTATAAACAAGATTCGGTTAACGCCTAACAATTTTCTGTGTGTCACTGGACTATATATCATAGGCATGGCAAACCATACATCAGAATATACGCACGTCTTCGGTGAATGTTCCGCAGTATATTGTGGGTGTACTGAGACAATATTTAGTAAATATGTGTTCTGTTTATATAAAAGTTTCACACCATTGAAACCCAAACGCACACAATCTAAAAGTAGCTTGTGTATTTTTGTGAATACAGTTAACAGAGTTACATGAGTGAGTATAGCAGAGTGTTTATCAATAGTGCACAAACCTCAAAATGCTCTGGTTCTTCAAGCTCTGTATTTGCTTTAGAAATCACAAAATGTTGAGAATTTGGAAATAACGAGGTCAACGTCTTATAACACAAAACTAATTAAATAAACTGCCAAATTATGTTACTAGTAACTTTTACATGGTGAGTATGTGTATTCAGCCGGAGTATACACTGCGGAACGTTGCATTCTTAGTCTTTTTTAGTATCTACTCAACCTGCATTCATTTACTAACCAGGTTTCCCCAAATAGGAACCTAAAATATACAGTATATAGTGGTAATTCTTGCAAGCACTGGTAGTGGCATTTTCTATAACAAGTAATAATCCGCTTGACGTCACGATGGTTTCGTCCGAAACGCTGTTTGTTCTGCATGCTGCAAGAAGGGTGCATGCTTGTAAAATCTTAGGACAGCAGCAAGGAAACTAGTTGACGCCGGATTTTTCTTAGAAATAAAATCTATTCGGATTACAGCAACAAGGGTTTCAGGTTTGTCATTTAAGAGAATTAGCCTACGTGACAAAACTTCCTAAATAATCTTGGGTATGGAGAAGAAGGTAAAAGCTACAGTGCAAAAGTGTATGTGTATACAAATGGTAAAACATTATATGGCTTGGAACCGAATGGGTTTTATTTTGAATACAAACGTCAGCATTTTTTAATGAGAGAAAGCATACCTTTAGAGACTAAAGGTACTAAATTGTACCGATATGTATTCTCGGAAGTTGTGTATTCATGTATTTGTACATTAAAATGTATGTGTAACTAGGAAAAATATATAGCTGTCTATGTAAAAATCAAAAATGTCTTCTATCTTTCTAATTCAAAAATGAATATTTTACGCCTTCTTTGTTGGGTTACTCCTGGTAAACACATTTTTTCAACTACTAAAATTCTGAATAACCCTTTTGCATGGCAAATAAATACTACTATTTTGTAGTTCAAGTGGCGTTAAAATTATCTTGTTAAGAAAGCCCATATGGCAATTAAAATGTGGAAGCCAAGCAGTCAAAGTGGAAATTCCTATAAAATAAGTATCAACTGGAATGGGAATTTCAAAAATTTGTTTCAGCCCTTGACGTGGTAATTGTTTGTAATACAACGGAAACGGACGTAATAATACGTTTTCCCACGGGAACGTAACGGCAAAGAACAGCGGATTAGTACGTTTTACCACTGCGCGGGAAGAGTTCAGGCAACACAGTATTACGTTTTACCATTTTCAAAAAGTATTCGAATCAACGTAATAGTACGTTTTACCACAGCAACTCTATGAACACAGAAACGTAATATTATGTTTTCCCGCGTTTAGGGATGCTTCTGCATAACGTATTAGTGCGTTTTTCGAAATCAAAGTGATAAGGTACAATTTTTTAAAGCAATTTTTTCACCAATATATCCGTAATCGGAAACTGAAGTATTCAGAGGATTACTAAAAGTTAATTATTTTCGGCCATTACACATTCTTCAGCCAAGTCTTGAAGAAATTATAGAATAAATTTGGTACAGGTCGTTTTGCTTGCATATTATTAATTCAAAATTTCAGGAAAAAATGTTCAGTTGAGCCTTGAAGTAAACAAGTCAAACTAATGGCTTGAAACCATAACATTTTAAAGAGTATATAGTATATACTATATACATGTTTTGCTAAACTTAAAATAATCCTTTAACAAAAAATACCTGATGGGCTGACGAGCTATGTCGAAGTTATTGCAACAACGAATACCGTCCGCTTGAATTTATATGCATTTTGCATGCTTTAATGCCAGTCGTTGTGGTGCAGCTTGATATTTATGAACATGCTACTAAACAAGACGCTTTTAGACATGTCGTGAATAAATCGGTATTTGCAAAATTCTTGTGTTACAATTATCCAAAAACCCAAACTATTGTGTCCTAGTATTACAAATTTCAATTCCATATTAAATGCTGGATTATTTTTTGAAAGCTTTAGGTCAATTTAGGTAATAATAACCAGCTACTACATCATTAGATAACAAATTTAATTACAAAAAACGAATAGGTCTAATTACAAACAAACAAAAATATATATAATATATTCCTTGCCAAATTATTAAACTTAAGGTATGCAATCCAAGTTTTGTTATTGTAATGCTTTTAAACATCAAATCGCGTTCATGAAACAGTGAAACGCATATATTCAAAAAAAGTTACCTACAATTATGCATAAAACTGTGTCTAATTTAGGACATGTTTGTATGCATGGTTTTAAATACCTAAATACCTTCAAATGGATTGACAAAGGAAGAAGCATCACAAGTTGCACGCACGTATTTAATCGTAAATACTACAGGCAATATCCTCTCAACTGTTTACGTTCCGTGTAATGTGTTTTAAGTCTCTAAGTTTTCTTCCGCATATCTTGAATTACTTGAAGATTTTTTCTGTATGTTTCTGGGTGTGCCTGAGTAGTTCGGACAGTGTCAAGAATCTCCCATTGCAAGTGACACATAGATTAGGTTTTTCACCCAAATGCCATTGCAAATGTCCGCGTAGGGAAGCTCCTGTTTTGAATGCTTTTTCACACAATCTGCACTTGTGATGTCGGTCGTCCGAGTGCTTATGATTGACGTGGCGTTTTAAATTACACTTGAAAGCGAAACTTTCGTTGCACAGGAGGCACCAAAAGGGCTTTTCTTTTGTGTGAATAAAAATGTGGCTTCCTAGGTTGTTCAAATTTTGAAATCGGGAACCACAAAAAATGCAGCCGAAGGATTTACTTTGTTTCTCTGTACCAAGTTGAAAGTAAATTTCGGTAAAAATGTATTACTTTCTATGCAAATGTGTTTACAAAACAAACAATGTAGAGAGATCGTACCATGAAAACGTTTCCGATGCGTTGATAGGTGTGATGATTGGGAAAATTTTTGACTACAAATTGAACATCTGTAAGGTTTTTCGCCAGTATGACTTGTCATGTGTCTGGTAAGATCCGAATTCTGTGTAAAGCGTTTCTCGCAAATCGAACACTGGTATGGTTTTTCTCCTGTATGCACACATGTGTGAACATTTAACTTGTTCTTTGATTCAAATTTCCTCTCACAGTATTCACAATTGAAAGGTCGGTTGTTCTCATGAACTGTTCTAATGTGACACTTTAGGTTACGCATTTGTGAAAACCGAGATTTGCAGAAGTTACACTGGTACGGTTTCTCTTTTGTGTGCACCCTCATGTGACACTTGAGGCCACTCGCAAATTGTGCTTTATATTTACAGATACTGCATTTGTGCTCAGCTTTGGTCATTTTTGAAGTCTTAGTCAATACAGTTAACAGAGTTTTGTTGAGAGTTTAGCGGAGTGTTAATCAATTGTGCACCAAAATCAAAATGCTCAGGTTCTTCAAGCTTTGTATTTGCTTTAAAAATTACAAATTGTTGGGAATTTGGAAATCTTAGTCTGGAACTCAAAACTGATTAAATATTGCTTACTTTGTTAAGCAACGCGGGTAAATGATTTTGTCAAATATTGCTTGCAACTGCCAACCAGTTTTCATCGAGCCTTCTTACTGGAATACTGCAGAGTAAACCCTGCAGCCTATGTAAGCTCTGCCAGACGTTGCATTCTTAGTGTTCTCATTTATTTTTACTCAACCTGCGTTCACTTACTAACCAGGTTTTGCTAAATTGCAACATGAAATATACAGCATATATATATATCTTACACTGTTAGTGGCATTTACCAACTCAAGTTTTAATCCGCTTAACTTCACTAAGGTTTCTTTCAAAAATGCTTTTTGCTCAGCCTGCTGCATCAAGGGTATATTTTTGTAAAATATTAGAACAATAGCGATGTAAGTAGTTGACGTAGGATTTTTGTTTGAAACAGAATCTATTCGGAAAACATCCACAAGTGTTTTAGGTATGTTCATTTAAGAGAATAAGTCCTCGTGACAGAATGTTGTACATCAAATTGGGTATGGAAGAGAAGGTAGATTGCGAAAGTGTATGTGAATACTAATATTGAAACAATATACGGTTTCGAACCGAAGGTTTTTTATTTTGAATACAACCGTCTGCAATATTTAATGAAGAAATGCATGCATATAGATACTAGTGGCTTTAAAATGTACCGATATATATTCTCGGAAGTTGAGTGTTCATATATTGGTACATAATAATCCGTTTTGGTGGGAGAAAATTATGACTTTGTATAAATCTTCTGTCTATACAAGTAATACAATATTTCTGTTGTGTTTCTATGTTTTGTGGGCATTATCTTATTACACTGAATACTACTAAAACAGTATGCTTTGAACTCAGAAATATTGCATTGGTTTCCTGCTTTGGACTTTTTTAAATTTCAACTATCGGACATGTAGGTATTTAATAAATGTTAACAGGATTTTTTGTCAGGGAATTAAGTACAAAGTACAAAAGAATTAGGGACAATGATTAGTTTGCGGTTGGTGTGTTTGTTTCCAATAACTTCAAAAGTTTTGCAACTACTCAATTAAACTATTTACAACAATGATTTGTTTCTAGAAAGTGTTTTGAACATTGGACACGCTTTTCAAATTTGAGGCACTATAGCAGACATGTTTCGCTGGTTCTGAGTTGAGTTGTGTCTTCTTACTAGTTTGCAGAGGGGTAAGCATGCTTCTGCTCATTGCTCAGTATATTTCAGGTTTGCCATTTAACAGGTTAACCCGCATTTGTACTCATTATGCCCAAGTTTTTTAAATTATCTAATGCATTTTCACAAAACATGTTGTTATACGTAGCAAAAGTGTTCATGTTCAAAATTTTCTCAAACAGGAGAGCATACAAACGTTTGTTTTGTGCAACCACAAACCACTACGAGAACCTTATCATATACCGTTATTGCATTCGCAGAAATTGTATGTACGTGTCAATATTTTAATCCGATTAACACAAAAAAATGTTTTCTTTTTAGGAATTTTTGGATGGGTTTGCAGCGTAAATCCTTATACAAACGTCTTCTTGGTACTATAAAGCGGAGTTAGGTGCACAAATTTACCACTTGAAAAGCCGCAAACTGAAACGGCTTAAACACTTTGGAGGATTACTGAAAACTGAGAATGCCAAACTAGTGAAGAAGTGAAACGTTCTAGTCTACATTATAATTATAATTTGTATGGTATCAAAAATAAATTAAAAAATTTAATGCAAGAGGGTAAGGAAGTTTTTCTGCGGTAAAAATACAAAATATTAGGATGCGCATGTATGCATTTATAAAAGGGTATTTAAGTAAATTTTAGCCGTTTAACACTAAATAGATTTATTTCAAACATTTCTTGCTTCAGAAAATGCTTTGGTGCCTGCTTAAACTATTTTATTGTTCACAGTTTATTCATTGGAAGCACAAATTATTTACATTTGGGCACATTAGTTTTGGTAAATTTACGACCGTCATCCCCCACATGCGAATCCTTTTTTTTGGAAAAGTAGCCACTTGATTAAAACAGAATTTTTCCCATTATGATCATCAAACGTATAGTGTCTCATGCATGGACTAATGTAATGTAATGTAATGCTATAAACAACACCATAAGTCAAGTGTAGTCAAAACATCTTGAAGCATTAAGCCATGCTGGTACTTCCACTTCAAAACAATTGCACTAAATTTTTTAAGTGAATCTATTGACGTAGTTATTGATAGAGTGACCTACTAAAAGCATAATTGTACATAATACATTGTTGCGTAAGACTATTGAGCGAAATATCTGTGCCACTGTTGTGCGACTCCTTTTTTTCTGGTTTAGAAACCAGTATTTTAATGTTCGATGGGGTGATGTGGTTTCAACAAAGTTCCCTGTTCGAAATAGCGTTAGACAAGGTGGAGTGTGCAGCGCAATTTTCTTCGCGGTGTATATGAATGGCCTAAGTTTGGCCCTTAACAGATCTGGTATTGGATGTCATGTTGGCAATTTGACTGCAAACCACATTGGCTATGCTGATGACTACTGTTTGCTTGCTACGTCGATCATGGGTCTAAAACGTTTGCTGCTTATTTGTGAACTTTATGCATTGGAACATAATATAACTTTTAATCCAACGAAAACTGCCCTTCAAGCATTCATACCGAAAAATGCAGATATAAAATTTCCTCAGATTTACTTTTGTGGTGAGCTGTTGACATGGAGTGAAAATGTGCGATACTTGGGATATGATGTTAGCTGCTGGAATAGAGATGAAGCTGAGCTACTGCGAAGAAGACGCGAAATCTATGCCCGTGCAAATATGCTAGCATTTAAATTTAGAATGTGCAGTAAAAATGTTAAGAAATACCTATTTAACACATATCTAGGAAATATTTACTGTAAAAGTTTGTGGTCTCCTGTTAATCGAGAGCTTCTGAGAAAAGTTAAAGTTGCCTACAACGACGCGTTTCGCATTCTGTTTGGTTATAGCAGGCTTTCCAGTGCGTCCAGCATGTTTGCTGTTAATCACATTAGTGACTTTGTTGCAAGAAGAAGGAATGCGGCTTACTCACTGCTAACTAGAATTAGTAATAGCAATAATGAGATTATACGCTGTATATTCAATTCCAATGTGTTTGCCTGTTCGTCTATTTTTGCAGAATGGAAATCTTTATTGTACTTAAATGAAAATTGAAAAACAATGTATGAACGACTGTTGTGGCTTTTTGCAAGGTTTTTGGCGTTTGTCTGTCTTTGAGTCTGTACAGTGATATAAGTAGGTAGTTTGGCTTTGTACAATTCAGGGGCTCTTAATGAGCTATAAATTGTCTATAAACGGCACCACTGAACATGTCCACCGTCCAGCACTGCCTCTTTGTCATAGTCAGTCAGAGCAGTCAAGCTTTAACCTTAGTAAACGTGTATTTTTTTATATATATAAACTCTTATGACATATTAGCAATACTCTTGCAAATCATATATTTTAACTTTAAACTTCAATTGCTTTAATTCTTTATATCCCTACTTGTTTGTAACCGCGTAAAATATGGATTGTCAATTTGACTGATCTGCAATAAAGACACATGAATGAATGAATAATGTAAAAAGACGGACAAGCAGAGCTAGCTCAAGTAGAAGTTATTCCAGTAGGATTCTTGTATGAGGCTTCCTAGCCTAAAAGTTAAGCGACTGACTTTTTGCTTCGGGGTCACGGGTTCGAATCGCAAAAAAAATAACAATTCCGAAGCTCGTACTCGTGCCCTAAGTAAAAAAGTCTGCGGCTTGACCATCAGGCTGAGAAGCCTTTTGTAGAATCAACGCTCCAAAAACTTGTACTTGAGCTAGCTCTGCTTGTCCGTCTTTTTACATTATGCTTTTAGTATGTCACTCTATCAATATTCGTGACATTTGAGGAAGAGTACACATCTTTCATGCTTGCTGCGTTCAAATTCTAATAAAACCAGGCAAAATAAGTTTTGCACTGGTGAAGTATGCTCAATAAAATATGATCTACTAACTAAAACCGAATATATATTGACTTTAAATAAGTTTTAGGGGTTTCTTATACAATAAAGTTGGTGCAAAATGACCATGCAAAACTTCAAAAATGCGACGTAAGACGTTGCTCTACATTATACGGTTTTGCTATGAAAAGTGAAAAAGAACTTCACTTAATTTAGACCATAGAAGTGATTTGAAAAGTTATTACCAATTGTTTTATTTACAAAGTACTTATTGCTGAGCAAATAACCATTTGCAATCTTTCGTCATGTAATATTTATACATACAACTGCTCATAATATCCCGAGAAATCTCCGATGTGATGACAGGGCTCATGATTGGGAATGGTGGACTTTTGATAAAAAACGATACAGCTTTACGGTTATTCACCAGTTTGAGATGTCAAGTGTGCAGTAAGACCCTCTATTTGCGCAAAGTCGCATATTCTACATAACACTTTTTAAAAGAAAACCAAAAACTTAAACATGAAGATTGATATCAGTTTCTTCCCCACGTGTACACCTCCATCTAATCACAAATTACAGTATTAAAGTTCTATTAGTTGATAATGACAATATTTAACACTTCCATTAACTCGGCGGCAATAAGATGGCGAATTTAACAATAATCGAAGATTCCTTTTTAGCGTGAAACATTTTAAAATAAAAATTTGGGATTTGAGTATTATTATATTTCGCAACCATTACTACAAAAATGTCAGTAGCTTCAACAAGCAGCAAAGTTTAATTCAAATAACATTTTAAAAGTGAATATGATTATTGTACAAACAAAGCAAGTTACAAAACACGATTCATGTTAGAATGGTGTTAGAATTTGCATCCACAATTTTGTATGCGTAATGTTGAAAGTTATTAAATTTTATATATTGTGTTTTCGTTTCATGTGTCGTTTTAGACTACACAAGCGTGTCATTTCCACTCCGCAAACTTTACACTTGAAGAGATTTCCTGTATGCTTCTGTGAGTGCATGTTTAACTCCTGATTGTTGAAAAAGCTCTCATTGCAAATGCAGCATTTGTGAAATTTTTCACCCAAATGTCTTTGCAAATGTAAGCGTAAGGAAGCTCCAGTTTTTAATGTTTTTTTCACACAAACTGCACTTGTGATTTCCGTCATCAGAGTGCCTAGATTTGATGTGAACCTTTAAATTACATTTGTGTGCAAAACTTTTGTCGCACGAGTGACAACAGAATGGTTTTTCGTTTGTGTGAATAAAAATGTGGCTTTCTAGGTTGTTCAAGTTTGCAAATCGGCAATCACAAAAAACGCAACCAAGGGATTCAACTCTACTCTCTGTACAACGTTTAATGGAAATTTCAAGACAAAACGTATTACTTTCCTTCAAAATATATTTACAAATTACAGATAGTAATGTTTTACCATGATAACGTTTCCGGTGTTGCATTAGGGTTGATGAATCGGAAAATTTCTGATTACAAATCTGACAGCTGTAAGGTTTTTCGCCTATATGACTTCTAATGTGCACATTAAGGCTGGCATTTTGTGTAAAGTCACAAATTGAACATTGGTATGATTTATCTCCTGTGTGTAGTCTTGTGTGGCGTTTTAAATGTTGTCTTGATCCGAATTTCTTTTCACAGTGTTCACATTTGAATGGCCATTGGTTTTCATGAACCCTGCTAATGTGAGGGTTTAAATTAGATTTGCTAGTGAACCGTTTGTCGCAGATATTGCACTGGTAGGGCCTTTCGTTTGTATGTACTTTCATGTGGCACTGAATGTGACTCAAGGATTTTGCTTTAAACTCACAAATATTGCACTTGTAATCCGGTTTGGACATTTTTGAAGTTTTAAACAAGTTGGTATTTACAAATGTTTCCAGAGTTTATTGCCAAGCAGCGGAGCTCAAAATTCAAAACACGTAAGAAGGTCACTCATATAGAATCGTTTAATTAATATAAATCATCAAATATTAAACTAACTAACGCAAACAAACTAAACAAAATTGAGTCATACATATTCATCCTGTTTCGCACCGAACAAAATGCATTTATAGGTAGCTGGAAATCGACTACCTAACAACAAAATTTAGTATAGGATTATGTATACACGCTACCACGTTTCTTCATTCTTCGTTCGGTGCAATATTTTTTCTCGAAAATCCATTGTTCAGCTTCTTCTTGATTGACAGCACTAATTAGATCAAAGGAAAAGGCAAAATTGCGACATTGCTTAGTTCACTTAAAGGATCTCTGTCAGTAACTTTACACTTGAAGAGATTTCCTGTATGCTTCTGTGAATGCATGCTTAGCTCCTGTTTGTTGAAAAAGCTCTCATTGCAAATAGAGCATTTGTGAAGTTTTTCACCTAAATGTCTTTGCAGATGTATCGTCAGACAAGCTTTGGTTTTAAATGTCTTCTCACACAAATAACACGGAAAACTTGGATTCTCAGAATGCCTATGCTTCATGTGAGCCATTAAGTTGTTCTTCTGAGAAAACCATTTTTTGCATATCGAGCAGTCAAAAGGTTTTTCGCATGTGTGGATATAAATGTGGCGATGAAGATCTGCCACGCTTCTAGAACGAAAACCACAAAAAACGAAAAAGAAACATTTGGTGGATTGTCCTGTAATATTTTTAAAACTTATCAGATTACATCCCCCAAAATTGAAGCGATAACACAGTTTGATTTACACTTTTAACTTACCATGATAAGTTCTCCAATGTTGACTCAAGCAGGATGCACTTGAAAACTTTTGGTCACACACTTTGCAGATGTAGGGCTTCTCACCAGTGTGACAGGTCATATGCACTGTAAGGCTCCCGCTCCGGGAAAAACGCTTGTCACAAATTGAACATTGGAATGGCCGCTCGCCTGTGTGAATGATTACATGGCAATTTAAGTCACTTCTTGATCTAAATATCTTTTTACAGTGGTCACACTTGAAAGGTCGGTGGTTTTCATGAACTGTGTTATTGTGACGATCTAGACTTCCTTTGGTTGAAAACCGCTTGCTGCACATGTTGCACGTGTAACGTTTTTCCTTTGTGTGTACTCTCATATGATACTGGAGTTTACTTGCATATTGTGCTTTGAAGTCACAAATATTACACTTATGTTCAGCTTTTAACATTTTGGAGATCTCTGATATGCAGGTATTTAGTAAAGGTTTGTGGAATAACTTGTCAACCAGTTTTGCACAAAGTCTTAAAGCTTAAGCACAAAACGTAAATAGGAAAAAAGTGAAGATTGTAAAAAAATACACATTTTAAATTTATCGTATAAGCCTGTAATAATCATAGAAACCACAAGTTATTCGAACGCTTAAAACGTGTAAAACGTTGCTGTCATTTTTTGAGGAAGTACAAAAACGCAGACAAAACTTGCCCGCTAGAAAACAAATACTGTGTGTTTTCTAGTTGTTGCCGTTTTAGTAGTATACCGTTTATGCAGGCTGTTGGCATTCGTACTGCGTCATGTTTGTTGCAGGTGTACACGCCTTACAATTAGTAACCATTTTTCTTAATAAACGTATATCAAACCATCGAAACCAAAAATGCACACAATGTATAGATGGCTTTTGTATTTATCACGTACTCAAATTGTAATCCTCTTTACTCAAAAAAGGTTTCGTACCAAATGTAGAATCCTTAGGCCTTAACTTTTATAACGAAGCAAGCAGATTAACTTAAGCGGATTATAGAAACCTAAAAATACACTTCTTTTCTATGCCTGACGATAATCGTCAAGTCAAAACATTATTCTACAAATCATGTTTCTACCTTCAGATAATACATTTGCGTTACTTTTTGCCTGGAATTCTTAATGAATCCAAGCAGCACTGGAAATGTATCTATAACGTGGGTTTTCGTATTTTCAAACAACCCCACTGAGACTCTGAAACGAAGAAATAGGCATCTCTAAATGTTGAAATAGGCACCAACTTATGATTTTCAAATAACATTGCTACAGAAGTACAGTAGGAGCAAAGAAAACCATTACAGAAAACAGAACTAAAAAACGTCCTACGAGAGAGTCATGCGTTTTTAAATTTAGGCCTTCAAAGGGCGCCCTGATAGTTGGGATGCTGAGTGGTCCACCGAGTCAAGTGTGCCTATTCCTAAAACGGACAAACTTAAGACAATTAAATTATTCGCTTTATATTATGCGATAATTTTAAGCGCACTCTGGTGCAATTGTGAAAATCTTTTCAGGTGAATCACGAGGCCTTGTTATGAGCAACCCCTACCAATTCGAAATACAAAAATTTCATTTGTAAGAGAACTTTAGTCGCGATTGACTGGAAGGGAAACTTGCAACAGACTAACAGTGCTGATTGAATATTAGTTCTGCGCTACCTTTTGAATAGATACACAAACAACAATCCTAGGTATTTCCTACAAATAGAGACATGCATTTGTTAAAATTTAAAAAATGTCTAATGAACTGAAAAGTTTCTGCATAATGGGTTCAACAGAAATGATTATGTTACTGGCTTTGATTGTGTTTATATGCTACTGCACTGCTACTGCAGTGCTATAATATCATTAGACATATATTTTTCGCTTGCAAAAAGTAGTTGGTTTGCTGCATCTTTGGGCAATTGTTCGCAAATGGAAAATAATTGCAAGATTTTCGGAGATGGATGAGTTGTTGAAATAAAGGCAAGGTTTACTGTGAATTTAGGAGATTTGGTCATTTTTTCATGTGTAATGTGTGCAGTGCAGTAAAATGAGTTCCATTCTTACATGTTGCTTGTAGAAAATTGGATTTGCTTTGTTATGTTTCATGTAACATGCTATTGCGTGAATCCACAAATCTTCAACGTCTAATTTTTATCAAAAGAAAGGGAAAATCTTTAAATTGTTTCTAGTATAAATAAAAATAGGTTCGTGTGTAATCTTTACAAAATGTAAACACTTGAGTTCCAAATCTTTCCCTTCTAGATGTAGTTCAACCGCCCTTTTGCCTCTTCTTACAATAAATTTCACATATCTTGTGAATTATGTCTCCGTTTGTTACTTCTGGGTCCATTCAGCATGCTAGTACCTACACATATACTTTGAAGGAAGCAATTTCTATGTGGTGTGATAACCTTTACAATCAGACAAATAACGGAGCCTAAAACCATTTTGGCCAGGATTACCAAAACCGAACATTTATCTTGGAAGAAACTCGCAGTAACCGGCTTTGCTCAAATGTACAAGAACCTTTACCACGAAAAGTTGCTTCGTTTTACATTATTTAGGTAGCAACACAAGAATTAGGCATTTGGTATGAAACCCTTTTTTGGTTAAACATGATTAAAATTTGAGTACGTGAGTGGTGCTAAATACAAAAGCAAGATACTAGATACATTGTATGCAATTTGGGTTTCAATGGTTTGAAACACGTTTATTGAGAAAAATGTTTACTTAATTTCAAGCGTGTATAAATATGCTGCAATACGACTGTTAACGGCTTCCAGATACGATATACTACTAGAACAGCAACAACTAGAAAAACACATAGAATTTGCTTTCTCCGACACCTTGGAGGTCTTAAAAATCATACGCTTACTCACACATGTGAAAAACCGTTTGACTGTCCCTCGTGTGACAAAAGCTTTTTAATGAAAAATTCGTTAATATCTCACATCAATCAAAGGCATTCTGATGAACGCTTACACACATGTAATTTGTGCGAAATAACTTTTAAGACCTCGGTTCGTTTACGTGATCATCTGCTAAAGCATTTGGGTGAAAAATCCTACAATTGCTCTACATGCAATGAGGGCTTCAACATTTCGAAGGAACTTTGTAGCCACACTAAGAAACATAGAAGGGAAGTTATCAAGTGCAACATTTGCAAGAAACAACTGACATGCAGAGATAGTCTTGAACGACACATGAAGCTTTTACACAAACTTTAAAATTTTAAACCTTGAATTAGCTGTTTTTTAAAACTCTGTTTCGTAAAACGTTTATAATTGCGCAGCTTGCTCTCCGAAAAATTCTTGGAAATTATTTAAGAAGTATGCCCGTCAAATATGTATGAAATTTGTACGCTTAAATACTCTTGAATTATCATAATGCTCCAAAACCTCCATTTCATTGGTACAGTTTTTCTTATTTCTATTTCTATTTTATTATTTCTATTTTAAGGAATGGTAATTTAAAGATTAATTTAAATTCAGATAGATATAACTTTTCAATAAACTTTATTTACATTGTACATTGAGGTATCACCTTGATAAACTTAAAGTTTCTTATACAAAAAGGTATCGATTTCGCTTAGATTATTGATCAGAGTTGGGCTGTTTTTTGGTAAATATGCAATAAATTGCATCATCAAATTGAATCATAATTACTGCAATTGATCCACATACATTCATGCCAAATCAGAAAATTATTTGTTTCAAACAGTAATTTAAGCTTTACCAAAAACATTTGGTATCTGCTTTGTACCTTTTCGTACTATAGAATAATTTTACGTAGAAATAATAAGAATAGCCGGTTCAAATTGATCTTGGCGTGGTAGCTCTCAGTATTTGTTTGTGTAGTTGGAAGTCCATCCCTCAGGATGAAACTAATATGCCTGCTTACTGCAATCATTTAACTTTCCGTTTAATCTTTCAAAGAAAAACTCAGTTTTAGGTTACCACGTTAGATTAAAGCAAAATCAGTTAAAACTGAATCAAGTCCGAATGCAGTCATAATGCTCCACCAAATTCTAAAAAGCTGCCATATTTCAAAATCTTGATTAAAAGGAGCATCATAGTATCTAACGCACATTGTCATTGTAAGTCTGCGGTCCGTATTTAAGTATCAAATGAAACGTTTTTAAAAAACATACCAGTGTTAATTGAATAAAAACCTGCACGCGTAGATTCAATTTCTGTGAATGTATTCATCTACATTCTAAGACCTTGACTTTTCAAATGATGTGAATGATTATTAAAAGTCCATCGTGCTTTCTCTATGCAAATAATCCTTTCCGTAAGTACTAATGAACTGTTACTGAGACTCAGCAAGAACAGCATGTATTATTTTATAGACATTTTTGCAGTCTTTAAATATATATACATTTCTGTATTTGTTCACTTTAGCCACAAAGTTTACCATTTTGGATTAGAATGGTAATGTTTCAGGTATTGTTTGCTCCACGATTTTTCAGTTAGGAATGAACTAATAACATATTGAATACTTAAAATGAATACTTTTCGAGGATAATCGGATTAAAAGTTTCACACGTACATAATATTCCGAGAACGGAATATGGCTTTTCTCTTTAGGTTCATTCCAAGCAACATACTTATGCATTTTGAAGTAGCAAATCAACGTAGTGCAACCGATTTTATAATAAGCATAAGATACCTGCATACCATGTACCTGTAATAATTTTGTACCATCGCTCTGTGGCACTATTGCTGTACAAAATTTACAGAGCTTACAGAGCAACGTTGTAGAATTAGCATACAATTTTCTGAAGAGTAGCAAACAACCGCATTGAAAGCCAGTCTGCAAAAAGGAAGACTTGTGTTCCCTAATATTTTTAATTTTTAAAAGCAACTTAAAAAGTAAAACTTTTGGAAAACGAAAATGTCTTTGTACATTATTTACTTTATTTAAATTAATAGTTGATAGTTTTTATTATATCAGCGCATCTACTTAAACGTCGCTTTTACGTGTTTAGAATTCCGTGCTCCCCTGGTTGGCATGAAACCCACAGAACATTTGTAAAATACTAACATAGGTGAAACTTCAAAAATGTCCAAACTGGTTTACAAGTGTTGTATTTGTGAGTTTAAAGCACAATACCTGAGTAAACTACAGCGTCACATGAGAGTACATACAAACGAAAAGCCCTACAAGTGTGATATCTGCAACAGGCAATTCACAATCAAATCTAGTTTAGATCGTCACATAAGCAGAGTTCATCAAAACCAGCGACCCTTCAAATGTGAATACTGTGAAAAGAAATTCGGATCCAAGCAATATTTAATAGATCACACAAGACTACATACAGGAGAAAAACCATACCAATGCTCAACTTGTGACAAGCGCTTCTCCCTAAAAATGAATCTTACAATACACATTTCAAGGCATACTCGCGAAAAACCGCACCAGTGTTCAATTTGTTTCAAATGCTTTTCGCAGAAGGGGAATCTTACTAGCCACATGACAAGTCATACCTGCGAAAAACCTTACAGCTGTCAGATTTGTAATCAGAAATTTTCCCACTCATCTTCCCTAGTGCATCACCGGAAACGTTATCATGGTAATCATTTAGTATCCGTACTTTGTAAACATTTTCGGAAAAAAGTAATATATTTGGTGCTGAAATTTCCTTAAAACTTTTTACAGAGTATAAAGTAGATTCCCATGGTTGCGTTTTTTGTGATTGCCGATTTCAAAGTTTGGTTAATTTACAACGCCACATTTTTATTCACACAAACGAAAAACCTTTCAGCTGTCTCTCGTGCGACAAAAGTTTTGCAGAGAAAAGTAATTTAAAGGTACACATCAAATCTAAGCACTCTGATGACCGAAATCACAAGTGCAGTTTGTGTCAAAAGGCATTCAAAACAGGAGCTTCCTTACGATTACATTTGCAAAGACATTTAGGTGAAAAAGCATACAAATGCTCCACCTGCAATGAGAGCTTTTTCAACAATACGGAGCTGAACATGCATTTACAGAAGCATACAGGAAAACATTTCAAGTGCAATCTTTGCGGAAGAGAAGTGACAAGCAAGCAATGTCTAAAAAGACACATGAAACGAAAACACAACATGTAAAATCTTTTTACTTTCAAAATTATGCATAAGAAATTGTGTATACAAATTCCAATACAATGAATCATGTCTCATTCATAACCAGCTTTGTTTTTACAAAAATTCAAAGGTTTAAATTTGTGTGAGTATGGCTACTTGACGGGTGTATCATTCACCAAATCTGCATTGAATCTTAATTGAAATTATTAAATCTTTGAACCTACTCCCAATGTTGAGTACCTAACACGGAAAACGTTTGGAGTTAATCGGGTTAAAATTTACAAAGAAAATACATTTCTTATGAATGTATTCATGTGTGTTCTAACACCTTTTATTTCCAACTGCATTGTATTTGCTGTAAGCATATGTGCGCATGCACTTGTTAAAAGCAGTTCACCATATGGAAGTTTTATCCAATTGTAGGCAAGCAGGTTAGATACTGTACGTTACAAAATATGACAACTACCTGTAGGTTTTGAGAATCTTATTTTTCAATGTGGAACATTTTCATTGAAACACAAAAAATTCACTTAGCATTTAGTTTTTTCTTAGAAACGTTCCCTAACAGCACGTCTACACTTATTTCTAAACCGTTTTCTTGCAAGACGAAAAACTGAAACTCAGTGCACAAGAAGCAGAAGGATTAATGTTCCGAATTGAAAAACCAACAAATATTTTTTAAAATCGACAGTTTTTAGGCCTAAATTATTTTGTAAACTAGGCGTTAGTTACAGTTGCTTTTTAAAGACAAGAGCACACCTTTAGCATCGTCATTCATAAAAACTTTAATATTGTGCACTGCTGCAGTGTTCATGAATATAAAAATGTCTAAAGCAGAGCACAAATGCAGTATTTGTGAGTTTAGAGGCAATTTTGAGAGTGCATTGAAGCGTCATATGAGAGTACACACGAAAGAAAAACCTTACAAATGTGATATATGCAAGAAAGGGTTTTCTACCCACAGTGATTTAAATCGTCACATCGAAGCAGTTCATGACAACCAACGACCTTTCACATGTGAGCATTGTGAGAAGAAATTTAGCTCAAAGGGAAATTTAAAAAGGCACACAAGAGTGCATACAGGAGAAAAACCATACGAATGTTCAATTTGTAACAAACGCTTTTCGCAGAAAGGCGATCTTACTGCACACATGACAAGTCATACTGGCGAGAAACCTTACAGCTGTCAAACTTGTGATCAGAAATTTTCCCGATTATCAGCCCTATTGACGCACCGGAAATATTTTCATGGTAAAAATTTTAAAATTTTAATATGCAGAAATATTCATAAAGAATTCGTCTTAAATTTTGTTTACGTTTTACAGAGAAACCCTTATAATCCTTCCCTAAATAAATAATCCTTCTCTTGCGTATTCTGTGATACAAGATTTCAAAAATTGACCTAAGTACAACGTCACATTTTAGTTCACACAAAAAAACCCCTTTTTCTGTTTCTTATGCGACAATAGTTTTGCCCAAAAGAATACTTTGAAACTTCACATCAATTATAAGCACTCTGATGACCGACATCACCAATGCAGTTTGTGCGAAAAGACACTTAAAACCCAAAAGAGTCTACGTATGCATGTTCCATTTGTAATGAGGGTTTTAACAATACAAATAAGCTATACTACCACCATACTAGGAAACACAAAAAAGTTCAGTGTGTAATGAGACACCTCACCCGAGAAAAACCTTACATGTCCAGCATCTGCAACAAACGATTTACAGACAAACGAAATTTAAGGCGTCACATTACCACAGTTCATGAGAACAAGCGATCATTTAAATGTGAAAACTTTGAGAAGAAGTTTGCATCAAAGCAGAAGTTAGAAGTTCACACATTCATCAATTCTTCAGACCTAAGCAATCATAGCAGGAAACATCGATGAGATGGTTTTTCTTGTAATATTTGCGGAAGAGAACTGTGTAAGCTAAGATAGTCTCAAGGAAAACGTGAGCCGTTTACACATACTTTGAAGGATTAATAGTAAAATCGTCCATAATGCTTAAAACTGTACTAAATATGATGTCTTGTTTACAAATCTGTGCTACTCATTTCTGTTAAGCCATTCTAAAGATTTTGTTTAATAGATATGTCAACATGTGACAGTCCTAAATACGCATACGGGGAATATAAACCTTTCAATAGGAATTGCCTGTGGTACTTAGCAATTTCTGATGTATTGCTCAAACTTTTTAAAATTGTATAAACATATTTTACCACGTTTTGTTGGCTCTGTTTACAATTCAATTTACAGATTTTCAAAACCATGCATATAAACCGGGAAGTTTTGCCCAATTAGTTTGCATTGTAATTAGCATCACGATTAAAGCCTTTAAATTAATGTAAATAATGTATATAAAGTCTATTGAAACAAAATATGCACAATTTCGAGTTGTTTAGTTAAAGGAACTAACGTAAGGTATTCAAGTAAATGCATGTCAAGTTCTTGATTATATTTTTTCTAATCAAGTGTAATATGCCACCATATTGTGGAAACTTGTACGACACTAAACTATTGTTATTATTATAAGTATAAGTAATCTCCAGTTATTCATTTCGTTTTTTTTCGTGTAGTAATGCTTGTTGTACATAGATCTGTGCTTAAATAGGCTTGTTGTAAATTTTAAATTGCATACGTTGTTGTATTATTAGCAGAAAAGCGTATAATTTTAGTGCTAATTTTGTATTATATTATCTAAGTCTGAAATAAAATTGAAATAAAAAGCAAAAGTGAATCCGTTGTTCATATTAAATTTAATATTCAATACCAATACAGTTTGCAAATAGTTTGAGTAGTACATAAATTAGGCCGATCTTAAAAATGACTGGTTCCAACACACTGAGTTTGTATTAAGCAACATTTGTTGTTGCACACTTTACCGAAACCTTGAAGCAATAATAAATAAAGTATATGAGAATGGGCTCTGAACACCTAAGGCGTTTGTAGTTGCTTAAGTAAATTAAAACTTTCTTTGAGTCTTTTTATTAAGGCAATTAGTTTGCATTCCAATTTGTATAGTACTTGAAATTTTTAAAGCAAAAAATGCATATCCATTTATGTTTATAATAAATAAAAGGCAAAACAATTTGTAGCTTGTAATTACAAAAAGGAAACGTAATATAATTTGTATCATCTCGCGATCAATTCAAAGGGAAAATAATATTACAAACAAAACAGTATCGATAATTCTGTTGAATTCATAAGATTTTGATTCATTATCTACTGCCTAAATTGGTATATTTTTCATAAGTGTCTAGTTAAGTAACTTCACTGCTCAATTCATCGCGATTCAGCAGCTGCATTTAGTGCTTTCATTGATGCTTTCCTCGCCTAGAACCTCTATGCTACATACGTACATCAAAGTAAAAGGCGACGTCCATAGAAAAAGCAAAAGAAAATCCCTTAAAAGGTAGGACCGTCACATTAGTTGTTCATGTAAAGCTTCAACTTGTTCTGCATACATATTTAAACAGGAAACGTTTGCTTGCTAATAAGCACATTTGCTATGAAAGTCTCCGGGCGTCGTCACCACTCTTTGCTGTTCACAAAGCTTTTAGTTACTCCACGGTTCTCTTAATTGAGGTTATTTAAACTGTCATAAATGTATATTGATGGTAGATGAATGTTGACAAAAGTTATTAGTTCATTAGATATTTTTACAGGTTTAAATGCGTGTAAGTGTTGCACTGCTTTATGAATACTCCGTACTGTAGCTTTTGTTTTTATATTTGTTCACCTCAAAGACTGAGTTGGATATTTTTGGATCTAGAAAATTCACGCTTTGATATTTTCCTTTCCACGTCCAACATTTCAGAATTTACTCGTGCTTTAAATTGTAGTTAGTTTTAAGGATAAAGCAAATAATAAATTGTAGCATTAACGGTTGTCAATAATCCGCTTAAATTGTAAAAGGTTTATATATGTGAGAGAATGAATCGGCGTATTGCAGTATTGAAGGACGGTCAATCCAGGATTTACGCAGAAAATGAAAAATTCTGTATATAAAATGAAAACCTATTGAGGGTAATCCGATTATTCTTTTGCACGTACATAATTTTCTGAGAATGCATTTAAAAACTTTATGTGTTCCAATTCTAAACCCTTTGGGGTACTTGCCTGCACTAAGAAAACATGAATGCCTTTCTGTGTTGTTCAACGTTGTGCAATCCATTCTCAAACCAGCATATACTTGTATGGCATTTTTCTGCAAATAATTTGTAGCACAGCTGCTAATATTGTAATATAAAATTTACGATGACTGTTTCAGCGCTCAAAGGTTTGGAACCTAAAACAAATACTAGCCCTTGTGTTTTAGCTTCTTACAAAAGACAAAAGACTGCCCAGGTTTTGCATCCCTGCCTAAATCAGCATTGCAGTAACGAGAAAACAAGCATTTCAGGATTTACGACCTAAAATATTTAAAATTAAATCTTATGGAGGATAATCGGATTAAGTTTTCTACACACATATAATATTCTGAGAAGACATTCTCAGCTTGTATGTGTCCAAATGTCTTAAGAACTGTTTAGGGTACATGCATTCATCAAGAAAACATTAGAATGTATTTTGGTAGCAGCATTTTAACGTTGTACCATCAATTTTATAACCCACATATACCTAGGTAACATGTACCTGTAACTCCTGCGTACCACTGAAACTATTATTGTTAATATAAATTTCTGCAGTTTTGTGTTTAGCAACGTTGTGCGCTTAGCATATTGTGTATGCCATTTCTATTCAATGGCAAAAAGACATATTGGAAATCAGTTTGCAATAAGAAAGACTTGTCTGCATTAGTGTTCTTAGTTTTATAAAACCAAGCTACACAGTAAAAGCTTTCTAGAAATTTTTTTGTCCGTAGATTTTTGTTTGTTTTGGATTGCTTAATACTTCTACATTTAACACTAACAATCAATCGAGCTGAGCGTAGTTCTTACGTGCTTTGAACTTTGTGCTCTGCTGCTTGGCAATAAATCCTGTGAACACTTGTACACAACCATGTCAAAACCGGGTTACAAATGTGGTATTTGTGAGTACAAAACACAATTTCTGAGTCACTTCCAGTGCCACATGAGGGTGCATACAAAAGAAAGGCCTTACAAATGTGACATCTGCAACAAGCAGTATGCATGCAAATCTCGTTTGGGCCGTCACATTCGAACAGTTCATGAAAACCAACGACATTTCAAATGTGAGCATTGCGAAAGGAAATTTGGATCCAAACAAGCATTAGAAACTCACACAAAATTGCACACAGGAGAAAAACCATACCATTGTCTAATTTGTGATAAACGATTTGCACAAAAAGGAAATCTTACTTCCCATACGCCACTTCATACAGGCGAAAAACCGTACAGTTGTTATGTTTGTAATCAAAAATGTTCCTATTCATCAGCACTGAGAGCACATCAGAAACTTCATGGTAAAATTAAACTAATGCCCCAATTTGTAAGTATTCACGAACTTTTTTCATAACATTAAAATGCTGTTTTCAGACAAGTCCCCTAAACCTTTCGGTTGTTTTTTCTGTGACATGCAATTCCGACACTTAGGAGAACTTCAGCATCATATTTTTGTTCACACAAAGGAAAAGCCGTTTGATTGTCATTTGTGTGATAAAAGGTTTTGTTGGAAGGGTTCGCTAAGATCTCACGTAAGGCAAAAACACTCTGATGAACGTCTGCACAAATGCAATTTGTGTGAAAAGGCATACAAAACTCAAGATTTGTTACGAAAACATCTGCAAGGGCATTTGGGTGAAAAAGCTTACAAGTGCTCATTATGTACCGAGAGCTTCAACAACTCGCAACAACTAAATTATCACGGCAGGAAACATAAATGAGATCTTTTTTGCAGTATTTGCGGAAGAGAAATTTCACGCAAGGATGGTCTCACAGAAAACATGAAACAATTACACACAATGTAAAGATTTTAAAGAAAACTCACTTATAGTATTTATAACTGTATCATAATAATGTTGTTTTACATGGCTGCGTGGCTTGTTTTTCGATCAAATTATAAAAACATTTTAGTGACTGTACATATCAGCAGAGGGGCTGAAACGTTTCACTGGTACTGGTTTGTTATTAGTTTTATGTCTCAATGATTTATTTTGTTAGCACAATTCGTAAAGGAATTTGTACAAGTTCAATATTTCAATATTATGGGTATGCTTTACTTACATTGTAGATTATTTATAAATGATTTTTGTATCATTTTATTACTAACTGGTAATCAAATAAAAATGTAAACATTTAACATCTTGGCCAAATTGATAATTGTCATAGCAGAGAAAAAAGTACACATAGCAATAATTATGTTATTTATTACGACACCACTTCAAGCTGACTAAATGTGTACAATCTTGAATCTTTATATCAACAAAAATATAAATGAAACATATTTCTATCTATCAAAACCGTGTGTATTATTTGCGTGGGTAAATTGTTGCAATTCAAATGTAAGAACCACCACATAACCGCCAACTTTGTTGAACGTATGTAAATACTGCATTAATTTAACGCATAACTAAACTAGTTTGATAAACCTCCTCTTAGATAAAAAGTGCAGCGGAAAATTGAATAAAATAGACTAAACTAGACAGCTCCACGTAAACGACAAGAATGAATGAGCTTTTTTAATCCCCTGAAGTATTTAAAACTTCTGTGATTACGGTTTACCAAGTGGACAAATTATTCCGATTAATTAACATTACAGCATTAAGAAGACAAAGACTTTCACAAAATAGTTTACAAGGCCACCAGTGTAGTATATGAACGTTTTAGATGCACTTTTTCGTGGGACTTTAAATATGGCTGTCTCTAATCTGCACTAGGTTTATACCAGACTGGTTAGGCAAACTTCTAGGCACCATGTTTCTTCTTCTATTCAGCATGTCTGCTTTTTGTGTTTAGTCATTTACGTAGGTCTTTTTACAATTTTTATTTCACTACGTGTTACATGATCTACCCTAAGCATCACTGCAAATAAGCTGATTTTTCAAGCCCAAGTAAATCTAACTATTGATTAAACGTTACCACTGAAGCAAAGCCCAAAACGCATTTTCACATGCGAGCAAAATCCAAGCCAAACAGAAATGAATGACCTTTTGTTATTGCTTTAAATATTCCTACCAGTTTCCAACAATCTTTTAAAGTTCCGCAAAGAGCAAACTCTGAACCAAATACCAACAACGAGCAACAAAGTAACAAAGGTAATAATAGAGTACCTTAACAAAATACGCAGTTAAGCGAACAATCTTTTTTTTGGTTCCGTCCATTCATCTCTCGTTGGCTGTCTTTTTCAGGTACACATGAAACGCATATATACCTTTGCAGATTGCTAAATTTACAAGAGTACGTATACACAGTAGAACTGAATTCAAAACAATAAACAACCCACCAACTTTTTCATTTCTTTATAATTTATAATTGAGGCTTATGCTTCAACTGTGAAACTTCGGGTTTAAATTTGGATGCATACTGACTTGCTGGACACAGTACGAAAGTTTCTTTGCCAGGTTGAAGTAAAGGCTTAAAAGCAGCTACAATTTTTGTAATCTAAGAGCCCATAACAAGCGCAATGAACATTGTTGGCATTTTACTCACTTTGGGGCTTTTGGGGTCCCTACATTGGATCAATGTGTCCGTAGCTAATTTTCCATTGGAATACCCTGTAATTTTTTTAAAAATTATCAATACAAATGTTACAACGTATTTTGTTTCCAAGAAGAGATGTTATCTTTTTTCAGTTTGGAACCAACTACCCAGAACCACTTGAACCAGAAGTGTATAACAGCAGCATGTGCTTACTTCCAAAAAGTTGCGGAAGATGTAGAGTTAGGCACCGGATGTTTTTTTCAATTCCGCTACGAATACTTGCGAGCCGTTCATACTCAGACGATGCGGTGGAAATAGGAACCGATTTGAATCGAAGGAATTGTGTGAAGAAGTATGCGAGCCCTATTTGATTAAAGTGTAAACCTACAAAAACTAACCCTTACCTAAGTGCCTGTTAAATTAATTTGTTTAGTTGTCTAGTGGCTCATTTGTGTATCGTTTTCTGGTTTGCAGTAACTTTTGATATATACGTGTAGTTGATTGTAGGTAAACAGTAAACTTAGATGACTTATTAAATTCTTATTAGTTTTGTATTTAAATTGCTGTGCCATACAATTTTCATTATACATGCAAAATTTCAACCTAGCATTTCACAAAGTTGCATTTTGTATAGTTACGTTATCTAAGTGATTTGATCCTATTTTGATTTGAGTGGAATAACGTTTGATAGCATTTTTATGGAAGCGTTGCAAAGGCCAATATTATTGTTGCTTTATTGATACGTTATAGTGGTGTCTGTGTAGTAAACGCCCACTTCTTTTTCTTTACATACTGAGGTTAATTCAGTTTTGTACGGCAGCTTATTGTACAAGATTTACTTTCACTATAAAATTAACATCAAATTGTCCAGTATATTTATTGACCAAAAATGAAGTCCGATTAAATGCAAGAGAACTTATATGTACAAATTGGTTTTAAAAATTCTAAAATTGGAAATTTTACATAATGTGTAGTCGCTTTTTTGTACCTTAGACTATCCTTTTCTTTTCTATTCTTAAAAAACTCACTTGCAAAGTATTCCTGTTGTATGCCTGTTTAGCTCATTCGCGCTGAAAAAACTATCATTGCAGGTAGAACACTTATAAGGTTTTTCACCCAAATGCCTCTGAACATGGCTTTGTAGACAAGTTTGGGTTTTGAATGTCTTTTCACACAAACCACATCTGTAATTTCGGTCACTGGAGTGTCTATATTTGTTGTGACGTTTTACATCATGCTTGTTAGCAAAACGTAGGTCGCATGAGGGACAGCAAAAAGGTTTTTCTTTTGTGTGAATAAAAATGTGACGTTGTGGTTGAGGTAAATTATGAAAATGACTGTCACAAAACACAACCAAATGATTTGGCTCGTTCCTCTAAAGAAAGGTAAAAATCTTAGAGCTTTTTAAAAAGTCACTTTGGAAATTTATGATAGTAAATTCTTACCATGTGGAACAACAATCAGGTTCTATGATTCATACGGTTCCCTGTTCCCCGGTTTTCCCTCATGCCATTCCTATTTCCCTAGGTATGCAATATGGCGGATTATGCCAAAGGAAGATGCGTGTGGACACAATTGACTTGTTCTATTTCTCAACAGCAACTATTCTTTTATTCAGCATTACGCTGTAGTTTTAGATTCTCTGTCAAGCCACGCTTGACTACAAAATGTGCACTCAGCACCAAGGTATGTGTGCACAAACCGTATCACTACCTTGTGTGCTCACATTAATACGGGCCACTACACATGAAAACGTTATTGGTGAGCCAATAAGGCTGTCAATTGGGAAAATTTCTGAAAACAAGGTTTGCAGCTATAAGGTTTTTCACCAGTATGACTTGTCATGTGTTTAATAAGACTCCCTTTTTGCGAAAACCTCTTTTCACAAATCGCACATTGGTATGGTCTTTCTCCGGTGTGTAATCTTGTGTGACATCTTAAGTTTTGCTTTGATCCAAATTTCTTTTCGCAGTGTTCACATTGAAACGTTCGGCGGTTCTCATGAACTGTGTTATTGTGACGTTTCAGATCTCCCTTGGTTAAAAACAGTTTGCTGCAGATTAAATACTTGTAAGGCTTCTCTCTTGTGTGTACTCTCATGTGACGCTGAACTTTACTCAAGAACGGTGCCTTATATCCACAAATACCGCACTTGTGTTTTGCCATGGTCATTCTTGAGATCTCAGACAAATGATTTATCGTCATGCAATGTTGCGTTGACTACGAATGAATACCTGGGATCCAAATCCAACGTCAAGTTGGCGCGACCTTATTCAAAAATCATATGTTCATACAGGAAGGAATAGTCTTCTACGAACGCACTTATGCAGTTTTTACTTTTGCTACTTCTTCAAATTCAAAACAAAAGCCGATAAATCCTGCTGAATACAAACTGATTTCCACTGTATATCTTCATGTACTACGGTTTTTCGGTAGCCTGCTTCTGTGTGCCAATAAGTCACCTTTACGGCGTTAAAGCACAAATCACAGAAAATATACTAACGGATGGTTGTTATTCGTAACAATAAGTACCTGTTTAATTTTAAATTAGAGAACTTTTGGTTCCTAATGTTCAAAAGTAATTTTGCTGCACTAACGTTGTGTAACAACGTATGCTGCCCTGCTAAAGGGTATTAAAAAATTTGTGCAAGGGGAATGTATCTGAGGTTTTGCTCAACAAATTCTCTTTAAGGCTTCGCTTCTCTAAAATACAGGTATATTGGAGGTATTTCTTACATATAGGCAATAAAATGTGGATTTGCATTTACATAAACGTACACAAACACTTGCTGCTTCAACAATATACCAGGAAGGAGTTTGATGCCATTTATTACATTCAAATATAGAATACAGTTAAGCGCTTTCTCAGAATTTATGTGCACCTGCGTGAGTTGTAATCCGATTAATACAAAGTTGTAGTTTTATGCAGTCAGTGCTTTGTTGGTTGCAGTAAAGCTGATAAAAATGTCTTTTTAAGCATGAAATGTAGATGTAAGGGAAAAAATTCCAATACAAGTTGCGGTAACTAGAGAACTTTAAATTCTGTAGTCCCGAAGCGATTTACTAACTGCGATTATATATTGCCCAAAGTCAAAAGTATAGAACAGCGTAATACAATTGTTACTAAAAAGTACAGGTTTTTTGACGTTTTAACTGCTTCCTTTTCAAAATGGAAACAAAAAGGTATACAAATTAAAGATGTTGTTTTGATCGATTACTTTGCATGTTTTTCTAAACATATACCACATGAATAATAAATACAACTTGCTTTGCTTTTTCAATGCATTATATGTGTATATGGTAAATATTAAGTCAGTTGTCAGTGTATTCTGTCCACAAGTAAAGAAAACTTATATAACTGCTAATATAAATAGTGCAGGAGCATTTATCTGCTATACGCAAATCTGCAAATGCGTCTTGAACACACAATGCTTAACATGCACAACTTTTAACTTACAGAGTAGTTTAATTGAAACGGAGTAAGTGTAAGTATAAGTAAGACAAAATGAGCTACCAATGAAGCCCTGGAAATATAAGTTAAATGTTTTAAGCACGATTCTGCCACGATTCAAGCAACATATTGTAATAAGTTCTGAATTTGACTTGTGAATTTTTTAGAACTGTTGAATAATTGTATAAGAGAAACAAGAAACAAAAACTTCAAATAACTTTTTATTTCTGCATACAAAAGTATTCTTGAATAGCATTTGGTTCAAAGCTGCAACAAACAGGATGGCTAATAATTTTGCTGAATGTAAACGAACAGGAAGTATTTATATTTATTGCATTTATGCTAAATTATATTTATATATTGCTACATAATGCCAACTAAATTAACTATTTGCTAAACGTACTTACAACTGCGCATGATGTAAAAACTTCTTTCTGTACTCTTCAATTGAATAATATACATAATTTTGCAACCCCAATGAATCATAAGGTAGAAACATGTTACCCTATCTAGTAAATGTAAAGTTTTTTTTAACTTGATAGATAAATACAGGATGAATGTCCTACATCTTGTGTAAACGCTTCATGTGATGTTTCATACTAACTTTACAGGCAAGTTCCCTTTCGCAAATATTACACCTAAAAACTTCACCAGTATGTTTTGGTGTATGTCTATTTCGCTCCCGCAAGGTGTAAAAGCTCTCACTACATGAAGTGCACTTGTAAGACCTTTCACCTAAATGCTTTTGCAAATGTAAACGTAATACATTCCTGGTTTTATATACCTTCTCACACAAATTACATTTATACTTCCGCTCTATAGAGTGTTTATATTTGATGTGACTTGTTAATGAATCCTTCCAAGCAAAGCTGCTATCGCATGAGAGGCACTCATAAGGCTTCTCTTTTGTGTGGACAAAAATATGTCGTTTATAGCTTGACAGTATTTGGAACCCTGAATTACAGAAAACGCAACGGAAGAGTATGTTGGATTTCTCTGGAAAAATGGAATAAATATTCGTAGTAGTTAAGATTTCAATATTGCATAAATTATTGCTTAAACTCTTACCATGAGCAGTTCTCCTATATGTTGATAAGCATGACGATTGAGAAAACGTCCGGTAACAAATGCTGCAGGTGTGCGGTTGTTACCTAGTATGATGTGTCATATGCTTAGTAAGATCCCCCTTCCTTGCAAAGGTGTCACAAATTGAGCACTGGAATGGTTTTTTTCCTGTGTGTACAATTGTGTGAATTTTTAGCTCCTCCTTGGATTTAAATTTCTTCTCACAGTGTTCACAATCGAACGGTCTTTGGTACTCTTGGACTGTCCTAATGTGACGGTTTAAGTTTTCCTGGGATGGATACCGTTTGCCGCAGATACTACACTTGTAGGGTTTTTGTTTTGTGTGCATTTGCATATGACGTTGTAGTTTACTCAAATATTTTGCGGTAAATTCGCAAATATCGCACTTGTGTTCTGGTTTGGACATTTTTGCTATCTCAGACATGAAGTGTTTCTTAAACTAGTGCGCAAAAAATTAAAACACTTAATTGTTATACTCGAGTGAAGGTGCAATCAAAATAAAGAAAAGCAAACTTAGGATTTAATATATCGTCGTTAAATAGCAATGCAGACAACAGAATTCTAAAGACCTTTACACTGCTGCTTCCTTTGCCAGAGTGATTAAAAAATATTCACAAGGTTTATTTGCTGCCAATCAATTTACTGTGTGTCTTTCTCATATATATCTAAGGCACGGCATATCAAACTTCATGTTAAATGCGCCTTGTCAGTTAATGTTCCGCTGGACATTATTAAAGTGTTAGAGTTAGTGGTCAGTAATTAGTATATATTTGTTCTCTATTTGTACTAGCTTCCCACCATTGAAACGCAAAACATACACAATGTAATGGTAGCTGTTTTACTTGATCCTATTTACTTGTTCAAATTTTAATCCCCCTAGTCCAAAAAAGGTTTTGTATTTGACGATGACCACAAATACGCATTCTGTAAAAATGTTTTCCGAGTATTTTTAGAAGGAATCCTCCAACGGTAGGTTCTCACCAAAATATAGATACCCTAAATGATTTAAAATGAGTGATATAATCCGCTTACTGATAATCTCTTTGGTTGTATCATGCAGAGCATACACATGTGTACTTAAGTAATACAACATGTTGGATTAGGAGCCAGTAATATAAAATTTAACTGCTATTAGGAAAACGCAAAGAGATTATTGTTAGATGTCTTTACAGAAAAGGGTAATGAAGGAACTTGTTGGCGGGTAGAAAAAATATTTTATAACACATATGGGTCTATTCTCCGAATTTGGATGAATGACCCTTTGTAAACTATAATTTTTTTAGTACCGAATGTTTTTTGTCAGAAGAAGTAAGGTTGTGTTCCCTCACCCTGAAAAAGAGAGCAACAGTGCAAAACGTTTGAGAAACTTGTTGTTTGCGTTATTATTACGCGCTGATCTATACAATTCGAAAAGCGATTTGTTTTATTGAAATCGTTATTTATTTACAATTTTAGTGTCGTGCTTAGTTGTATAAGTTTGTTCACTATAGCTTGACTATATATTCCACTCACCCTTGCTAAATACTTGCATATCATAGATCTCCAAAATGTTCAGAGCTGAACGCACGTGCAATATTTGTGGCTTTAAAGCACAATTTCCTAGTGCACTGAAGCGTCATACAAAAGTGCACACAAAAGAGCAACGTTACAAGTGCAATATCTGCAACAATCCTTTTACACGCAAAACTAATTTAGGTTGCCACATAAACGCTGTTCATGAGAACCACCGACCTTTCCAGTGTGACCATTGTGAAAAGAAATTTGGCATGCATGGAAACATGTAATCACTCACACTGGCGAGCGGCCATTCCAATGTTTAATTTGTGACATGGGTTTGTCACTGAAAGGAAGTCTTATAAGGCATATGAGATGTCATACTGGTGAAAAACCCTATAGCTGCAAGGTGTGTGACCAATCGTTTTCAACTGTAACAAGCTTGAATTCACATAGAAAAATTTATCATGGTAAGTGCACATTAACTTGCTCTGTTGCTTCAGTTTTGGGAGTTGTGAATTTATAATTTAAAAAAAATATTACAGGACAACCCACCAAATGTTACTTTTGCGTTTTTTGTGGTTTTCGTTCTCGAGACATGCAACATCTTCATAGCCACACTTTTATTCACACAAGCGAAAAACCGTTTGATTGTTCTTCGTGCGAGAAATGTTTTGCTACAAAAGGGGCCTTAACCTCCCACATTAGGCATATACATTCTGAGGAACGAAATATTCAGTGTGAGTTGTGTGAGAAGGCATTCAAAACCAGATATAATTTAACGCGACATCTGCAATGGCATTTGGGTGAAAAATTTTACAAATGTTCTAAGTGTGGAGACAGCTTCTTCAATGCACAAGACTTAAAAAGGCATACCCAAAAACACTTGGGAAAGGTTTTCAAATGTACACTTTGCAACAAAATACTTACGCGTCAGGATCATCTCAAAGGGCATATGAAACGTTTGCACAATATCGACGAATGGGAACCAACCGGACGTAACTTCACTCTGATCGGCCAGGGGAAAAGGACGTATCTCAACTTTGCATGAATGAACGAAAGGACGTATGTACACTTAACTTACTTTTGTACAGCGGACAAAAAAGCCACGGTTGCTTTCTACCCATCAAATTAGTTAACTTTTTAATCTTCAAAAAAAGTAATCTAGTAGCTTTGAATAGCTACATAATTACACATACGTAAAAGCGCACCTTTCCTTTATAGTTTCACTGAAAAATTTGCAAAAATGAGCAGATTATCATACTATGCGATTAAAAACGCTCAGCTTGTCTCTGTGACACATGCCAAGTAGCCAACTTTGCCATGCCGCCCAAATGTTTTTCTACCCAGTTCAATAGTGTGTTGGTGGTATCAAACTGACCGTCAAACACTGAGGAATTCATTGGAAAAACAATCCCATTTTACCCCAAATATGCAGTTACGTCCTTTCGTTCATTCATGCAAAGTTGAGATACGTCCTTTTCCCCTGGCCGATCAGAGTGAAGTTACGTCCGGTTGGTTCCCATTCGTCGATATATAAAATTATATGTATGTCTTCTAACTACAAAAGCTTGCCCTAAATCAAAACCAGGTTTCCGTAAAATGCAGGATATTTGGTGTGCATATATGCGTTATCTGTTTCAAGAAAGCGTTTCATTTAAAAAAACATCACGAATAGAAACCTTAGGCTTGGGTTTCCTGAATTTGATAATGTGGCAAGGATTGTGTATACATTTGTTTATTACCATTTTAAATGTCAAAATGCTTACAAATGATCTACAAGAATTCAATTAAGCAAAGTTTGTAGTACTAAAAGTAAACATCCATGGTAAACAATAAAACATGCTCGCTGCTATACTCCTTTATATTTTTAATCATTGAAAAATTAAACTTAACTTAAATAAACTTTAAAAAACGAATTTGAAACTTTGCATAATTGTTTAATCCTAAGGGATCAAACGGGGGCCCAAAGTCACTTGACATATATCATAGCAGACATACAGACATAGAGACGAATTCTCCTAAAACAGACCCAAATTTGCCTAGTTTAGACCCTGAGTTTTTTAAAATATACCCGAATTCGCCTAGCATACAGCCAAATTTTCCTAATTTAGACCCAATTTTGCCTAATATAGACGCAAATTTGCCTTAAAAGGACCCAAATCCGCCTAAAATGGACCAAAATCCGTATAAAATGGACCAAAATCCGCCCAAAATGGACCAAAATCCGCCTAAAATGGACCCAAATCAGCCTAACATATACCCGAATTATCCTAATTTAAACCCGGGTTCGCCTAATTTAAACCCGATTTAGCCTAAAAATAGAGTCTACGGACAGACGGACGGACGGACAGACATAGGGACAAACGGACACTGATATCTTAAATACCTCTCTTGAAGAAGCTGCAAGCGAATAATGGTATGCACTAAACAGGACGGAATAATTTTAAACAAGGTTTCTAAATTAAAGTGTGTATTCATCCAAAAACTAGTAAGTTGTTCATGAGTAAAAGAAGTAGTAGAAGTTTCTTAAGCTTTTACTTGTGTTAATATACTCTAACAAATCAAGTCAGTATCAGTGGTTTTAGGTATTTGAGTAGTTAGAGTAGTTTGCGTAGATATGTTTTTACACAATGTATACTCCGTTTATATAACAATTGAACATGACGAATGGAAACATGTGTAAACTCCGGTCTTAGGGGAGATTTACAAAAACCAAAATTACAAAATACATGAATTACAAATTTTCTATTACAAAGTCTCAAATTACAAATGTTTTTTTTCTCCAAACTACATTAATTACAAAAACTCAAACCAACAGTTTAGAGTGCATTTGGAGTACAACTGAATAAAACCTAGTAGTTTTTAGAGAAACATTTCATATAAATGTCGAATTTAATTTAAATGAGCTCACATGAAAAGCGCGAATGCATAAGTAATATTATGATTCATTGAAAAGGAACATTTTCATCGAATGTTACGAAGGCAAAAATAAGATTTTATTCATGCTGCATGCATTTTTTAAACAATGCAATGGTTGTCCGTGTTTCAAATGTACTCGCAAAAATACAATCTACAGTGTACTACAAATGCCACTGTACATTTATAATAAATAATTTATTATAAATTTCACCTAGAAGAAGATGGTATGAGTATTATAAAGTTCCAGTAGACCACATTGTTTTCACGATTTGGATACAATTTTAGAAGATGAAATAAATAGTGCCTGCTTGGCTAAAAGCATTACTTTCAAAAAATACGAGCATGAAAACAAGAGTCGTTCTATGTTGTATGCAGCAATACTATACTCAGTTAAATGTCATTTTACATTGATACATAATATGTATTAATGGGTCAATAACACTGATACAACAGGTTGAATCAATGTTTTGGTTTTAACTTTGCATAGACTTTAATGCAAAATTGAAAAATAATAGACCTTTTGTAATTTATGTACATTTTCATTTGTAATTTTGGGTTTTGTAATTCACTCTTTTGTAATATGTGTCATTTGTAATTTAAAATTTGCAATTCTCCCCGTGCACCGTAAACTCCTATGATGTTAAGCGGATTAAAGTTTGAGCTCGTACGTGCTCAACAGGGAACGGGTACTTTGCGGTTTCCAAGCGAAAAGAACATGCACCTTTTGAACAGATTGCTCAGACAGAATTCAAACTACTAATGGACTTTTAGGTGGCCAAATGCATATTCAAAATAATAAGCATATTCTATAGAAAGGAAGTACGTGTACACACAGCTATTGCCTTGCTCAAATATGCATATAAAGCATTTAATTTATTTTTCCATTTTATGCTTTGTTTGCTCTTTAAGTATGCAGGTTTCCGTTCACCACCACTTCGGGTACTTTTCTCTGGAATCCTTTTTCCTACAAATTCTATTGTTCTAACAAGGTATGCTATTTGACTGTTAATCGCAAACCAAGATGCGATATACCACATCTTGTTCAGCTTTTCACGCAGATTCCAAATCTGGTTTCCTTTTGGTGTAAAACGCAGGTTTGGAATTTTAAATAATCAATTAATAATCGTAATTAACGCACAAATACGCGCGCCTGACCCCAGCAGCATCCCCCATGCGCTCCTCCCTCTACGCGCGCAACACACAAAAACAAGGCGCAGCGCAAGAGCAACAACACACGCAGCACAGCACTGCACTGCTTCGTCCATTGTTTTGTGTGTTATGTGCGTAGAGAGAGGAGCGCATGGGGATGCTGCTGGGGTCAGGCGCGCGTATTTGTACGTTAATTACGATTAATAATTGATTATTTAAAATTCCAAACCTGCGTTTTACACCAAAAGGAAACCAGATTTGCAATCTGCGTGAAAAGCTGAACAAGATGTGGTATATCGCATCTTGGTTTGCGATTAATATTCAAATAGCATACCTTGTAAGAAACCATGTTTCTATTGTTAGAAAAATGAAGGCACCAACGTAAAAGCAACACTTCCTCCTATAGTAGTATGCACATAATATGTTAGAAGTTAGTAAGTCACGTTGAAAATCAATAAACATATTCATTTGATCGCCACATTTGTAATTTCACTTTAACAGAGGTTAGACGGTGGAATCTTTCGTCTGTGCAATTAGCAGACTACAATTTATTGAAAACAGCTAGTAAAAAATTTACATATTTTGCTAACCAGCTGTGGTGTGAGCAAATGCATTTATGTAGTACTTAAATTGGTGCTGCAGTGATTTTTTAACTTTTATACTTTAATAGTTCGTAGAGTAAACGACTTGCGAACGCGATTGGCCGATCGTGTCCGTCAATTCGATTTACTAACACGGCTTCAACTCCTACCGATGACGCGTCCGTCTTAAGAATGATAGGGTGGTTGTAGTCGATGCTTGAATGAACTACATCTTTGCAGATCTTCTTTTTTCATATTTCGAAAACTTGTTGTTGTTCTCCAGTCCAGATGTATGGTACATCTTTCTTCATTAATCGCCAAAGTGGTTCGGCGTAGCCCATAAAATTTTCTAGGAAAGCGTGGTACCAGATACAGAGACAGAGGAAACTCAATAGATCACTCTTGTTCTCTGGCACTGGATATTCTTTGATAGCACGTACAGTCTCTTCCTTCTTCCGTATACGATCTTGGTCGATGATGTGACTAAGGTACTCTACCAGCCGTTCCATAAAATGACATTTCATGATATTCAAGGAAATGTTTGCTTCTTTCACTCTATGCATTGATTCTTCTGCTAAGGGTACCTGCCAGTACCCACGTTCGGCATCAAGACTGGTGTACATCATTCCATGTGGAATGGATCTCAGCCTATGGATCGATTTTATTGGAGGAGCGTTCTCTTCTGTTAGTGCGTTAAGTAGTTTGTAATCGAAACCAATTCGTAAGTCGGCATGTTTCTTTGGACATACCACAACTAGTGATATGTAAGGGGGTCTGGATGGTTGACTAATCCCAGTGTCAAGCACGCCGTCGAAATATTCATTGATCTTATTCTTATCTTTGGAGAATTTCGATATGGCTGAAATTTGACTGGTTTGTCTTTCTCTTTTCTTGTATAATATGTTGTGTTTGTTCTCCAACTGGTGCCATCTTTCCCCACCACCGTTGTGTATTTGTCCAAATGTTTCTTAATGTTTTCATTAAGTTCATTTTCTGTCAATTTTCTCGCGTTTCGAGGAAGTAGTAAGTAGATGGAACCTTTCTCATCTACTAATCCGTCAATGGGGTAACACATTTTTGGCTTGTGATCAAACCAAAATTTTCTGTAATGTATGCCTGGAGCTAGATGATGTTTCTCCATTAATTTTTCACAAGTGAAAATCTCCATGACATAATATTCTTCTTCGCCTTTCGTTAGACTAATTTGCATTGTCCTTTTGACTTTCCCATTTGATCGGTAATCTGTTTTGTTTGCGCATACTAACACAGTCTTTCCTTGTGGTAGCAACTCGAGGCTTAAATGGTCTGCTGATCTTTTGTGAATTAAATCGGGTTTATAACCCGTATGTAATAAGGCTTTGACTTTTGACTCATCTTCTATATTGATCCAAGGTATTCTTTCAGTGACGGTAAAGGCCATCTTCGACAACTGTTGTAGGTTTGGTTTAATTATTGCCTCTGAAGCACTATCTGTTTCCTCTTCGGATGACTCATGTGGCACAGGGTTCACTCTCAACAGTGTCAGTTAAAGAATCTTCGAATGGGTCAACGTCGCCTTCTTCAATTTGAACTTTTTGTTCGCTATCTTCTTTTGCTGTTGATATTTCCGGTTTTCTTTGGGTGATATAGGCTTTGGGTTATCTGCTATTGATGAACCGGCTTGTTGGATGTTGTCAGGTTCTATTGATTTTTCACGGTATGTTTTTCCAGCCCTTGTGGTACAGGTGCCGTGTTTAGGACCTCCAAGTCCTTTTAATTCCCGACTCATCAATTTTTTAGAACAAGTCACTTTCACTCAAAACTCAGTATTTTCCCAATGACCTTGATTACCAATGAATTTATGTGTGTGCATGATATTCTAGTCTGATCTAAATTTAATTTTTCTTGTGTGTGTATAATATGTACTTTAACTGGTCAGCAATCTGACAACAGTAATATGGGAATATGTATTTTCATGAAATAACGGAAACAAAGTAGTTCACGTTTGTGTGAGGACTACAGTAAATCACTCACCTTTAATTTCGAGTTGCAAATATGTAGTTTGCATGAATTTTGTTTTACCTTGATTTTCAGGAATTATGACTGTTGCTGATGGAACACTATTGTTCACATAAATGAGGACTGCAATCAATCACTCAAAAGCAACACCATGAACTGCTATTTGCAATTCGTACATGCAATGCATTGCCCATGAAATATTATTATGCACTTTTCACTTCACTTTTATGTAACCTTTGGAAATCTCAGATTTGTATTATGCTCGATTTGGAAAACTGGTCATGTTCGCCATGCCAAGTACGTGGCTTATCATACGGACCCAAGCCTAGGCCCCCTAACTATTAATTAATCATTACGCAACAGCCCGAATCTCAAATGGACAGGTTCTCATGTATCATGCATGTCATTCATACCCAATTCCTTGTCCTTTGCGATCTCGGATAAATCAGAAGTTCAGGTTCCACTTTTCCAAAGGGTTGATATAGCAATGGATACAAAAATCAGGATTCTAAAGGTCAAGCTAGTGTGTAATAGATGATAGGTATTTCTCGGCTTAACTGATGATTCGATGCGTGCAGAAGGTTCGTGTTCGCATTTCATTTCGCCTCAGCCCATTTCATATAAAATTTTTTCCCAGGCACACGACACGTTTACTGAATTTAATGGTTCATTAACTTTAATCAGAAACTTTATTAACGTTCAAAATTATATGCACAATGTTCTGGTTTTCAATAACAACGTTTTAGCTTGTAACGTTTCCTCAGAAACTTATACATACGAATATTTCTCCTCAAGATTCCCAACTATTATCTATTAGTCTACTTGCTACTTGGTAGCTCTCTACTTGTCAACTAACCTTGCCTCTCTCATAAGCTTAACATTGCTCCCTATATATTTCTTATGACGATCACGTCTCCTCTCTCTCAAAATACCGATAGTCAAGCTCTCGCTCCTTCTCAATGACTTCTCTCTGGTCTGTCTGAGACCAGGTTTCCTCTCACAAGCCATTGAAACCTAAAATGCACACAATGTATAGAAAGCTTTCAAAGCTTCTGTATTTACTACCAATCACATACTCAAGTTTTAATCCTCTTAACCCTAAAAGGATTTCGTACCAAATGTACAATTCTTAAGTTGCTGCCTAAAGTTTCTAAAACGAAGCAAACACGGAGATAAAAATACCTGTACATTTGTGCAAGGTTGATTACAGCGGTTGCTTTTTAACAAATGCTCTGTTCAGGTACTCTTGACTAAGCCATTCTTGGGTTGGTTTCTCTTTTTGTAACTATATCGCAAAAAGGTTGCTCTCTTTAATGCCTACGTGCAGGGTTTTCCATGACGAATTCAGTCGGTAGTATAGTATCAAAACAAGGCTAACAAAATTCAAGAAAATAATGATTCAATGTAAGAAGAGATAATAATGCGGCCTAACTCCATCTTAACTAGACATGTAAATTTTGATTCGTTTAGCAATGAAAATTGCTATTTGTAATAGGTATGGCTATATTAGGTATACCTGCAAAAGTCCTTTTGAAAATTACAATACCAAAATTTGGATATGGATACTGATAAAAGCACCACTCAAGTAGCTCTAACCCCGGACTTGGACCCTACGAAAAGTTTAATTTGCTCAAATTTTCTCCCTTTGTTTACGCTAAAATCCTTTTGTTTAACGACACGTCACTTGCCTAAAACATTGAGTTTCCGTGTAACATTATGATACGCACGATGTAAATACTTGGAATATATTGAACATAGCATGCACCATTGCCATAAATTTCAATTGTGGAGTGTATTAAGAAGTAATATATAGTCAAATATTTTCATACGAAAATTTTAAGCCGAATTTTCAAATGATCAAATCAAAAGTAGTAGATTCCTCCGAAGGTTTTGATAAGGGTAGATGGCTTAAATGTAAATTAGAGATTCTATAAATATACACATATGACACATAAATTAACCTTAGTAATACAGCTTCCCCAGTGGAAGCAAATACGATTTTGTTCTAAATTGTTTTTTCCTATCAAATTGCAGATTTGTGTGCACAGCATCCATTCGGTACCTAATTAGTCCGCTGAAATATTAGCTGGTTCAGAGCCAAAAAATAAAGTAGACGGACAAACAGACACAGTACTTTTAATTAGCTCCTCTGTTGAAGCAGCGAGCTAATAATTGAGTCGGATTGCAAATACACAAGCGAACATTTTCAAAAACAGTATGAGTGCTCCGGTGTAAACTTTGATCCGTTTTACAACGAGGGGTTTCGTTTTACATACACAATGCTTAAAAATCTGCATAAACCGTAGTACACACTATTTACATTTTAGAATTGTTTCCTTCAAACAACTCACCAGTCAGGTCGCTCTAAATTCAAAGTGAATACGTTGTTTTTTAATTATGTAAAATGATTGTGGGCTTCTATATACGTTGTTTATTTCTTAAGCGTAAGTAGGCAGCGTCATATTAGTTTTTATCTCACAGAAGAACTGAAAAATTACACCAACACATACTGAGGACGACCACGCAAAGTTCAGTGTAAACCGGCTGTCCTTATGATTTCCACGGTAAATTGAATCCATTGTACAAAAACGTACCAGATACATATTTAACATTACTGTTTTAAACAAATTATTTTCAGATTTGACTTATATGTATGTGGATCAGTTGGAGTAATTATGAATCAATTTGTTGATGTACGTTATTGTACAATAACATAAAACTAGTCCTGCTTTGATCAATAAAATAGTCATAATCGACGCCTTTATTGGTATATGAAACTTGAAGTTTAACAGGGTGACAATACAATTGTACAAGGTAAAAATTAATTAAAAATTAAATTAAAAATTTGTTCAAAATTTATTTATATCTGTATTTATATAAATCTCTATTATAACATTTTTTTACATAATTATAAAACATCAGAAAAAATGTACCACTGAAATGAAGGTTTCGGGGAATGATGCTAATTACAATGCAAATTAAGGGTACCAACATCATGCCTATTGATGTGCATGCATTTTATAATCTGTATAGGAATTTGGATACGAGCAAGCTACGCAATTAAAAAACTTTCATTAAACATAGGTATACAAAACAGAAAATTGAAGGTTGAAATTTTTAAAGTTTGTGCAAACTCTTCATGTGTCGTAGAAGACTAGCTCTGCACGTCAGTTCTCTCTCGCAAATGTTGCACTTAAACGCTTTTAATTTATGTTTCTGCGTGTGGCTGAAAAGTTGCTGCCTATTGCTGAAACCCTCATTACATACAGAGCACTTGTAAGATTTTTCACCCAAATGTCTTTGCAGATGTATACGCAAGCAAGACTGGGTCTTGAAGGTCCTTTCGCACAAATAACATTTGTATAGACTTTCGTCAGAATGCTTATGGTTGATGTGAGATGTTAATAAATTCTTCCTTGCAAAGCTTTTGTCACACCAGGAACAATCAAAAGGTTTTTCGCTGGTATGGGTTAAAATATGACGGTGAAGATCCCTCAAATGTCGGAAAGGCATATCACAGAAAACACAACCAAAAGGGTTAGCAAGGTTGTCTAAAAACATTGTACAAAATTTAGGAGAAACATTTCTAATGTTGAGAAACACATTTTAGTTTAAGTTTACCGTGTAGTTTCCGATGTGATGACAGGGCTGATGGGTGGGAGAACTTCTGACTACAGACATTGCAACTGTGAGGTTTTTCTCCTGTATGACAAGTCATGTGGGTAGTAAGATTTCCCTTATGTGCAAAACGTTTGTCACAAATTGAACATTGGTATGGTTTTTCTCCTGTGTGCAACCTTGTGTGAACATTTAGCTGTCGCTTTGTTCCAAACTTCTTCTTACAGTGTTCACAACTGAATGGTCGCTGGTGCTCATGAACCGTTTTAATGTGACGAATTAGAACACAATTTGTTGAAAATTCTTTGTTGCATGTATCACATTTGTAAGGCCTTTCTTTTGTGTGTACTCTCATATGACACTGGAGGTTACTCTCAAACGGCGCTTTATACGCACAAATCGTGCACTTGTGCTCTGCTGGGACATTTTGAATTCCTGGGCCGGGCATGCAGATATTTACTACAACATTTTAGGCTTTGTTGTCAAGACAAAGTGCACGAGTTCTAAATCGTTAAACAAAATGCTTAAATCAGGGTGATATAAAAAATACACGCAACATAAATGTTTACTTCGAATTAGCTAATTGCAAATGTTCTGGATATCTCAGCAACTTTTCGCACACTTGCTTTTTAGGAACGTCGGACCTAAAGCGTCACATTAGAACAGTTCATGAGAACAATCGACCTTTTAGTTGTGAACACTGTGAGAAAAAGTTTGGATCAAAGGAAAAGTTGAATATTCACACAAGTGTGCATAGAGGAGAAAAACCATACCAGTGTTCGATTTGTGAGAAACGCTTTACACAGAATGGGCATCTTACTACACACATGAGAAGTCACACTGGCGAAAAACCTTACAGATGTCCAATTTGTAGTCAAACATTTTCCCAATCATCATCCCTATCAACGCACCGGAAACGTTTCCATGGTAAGGACTTACTACAGTGCTTATTTCGAAACAAATTCTCAACAAAAGTAATATACTCTTTTACTGAAATTTACTTTCAACGTTGTACAGATGAACAAGCTAAATTCTTCTGGTGCATTTTTTGTGATTGTGGATTTTAACATTTAAACCAGTTACAGCGCCACATTTTTATTCACACAAAAGAAAAGCCCTTTTGCTGCAGCTCGTGCGATAAAACTTTTGCCGACAAAAGTAATTTAAAAAGCCACGTCAATCATAAGCACTCGGATGACCGACATCACTCGTGTAGCTTGTGTGAAAAAGCATTTAAAACAGCAGCTTCCCTACGACTACATTTGGGAAGGCATTTGCGCGAAAAAGCTCATCGATGTGTCACCTGCAATGTGAGATTCATGACATCATACGAACTTGTTATGCACACCAAGAAGCATACGGGATAAAACTTCAAGTAGTGCTAGATTTGCGAAGAAAACTGCTACACAACTCACAGTCTTTAAAACGCATTAAACAATTGTAAACCTCTAAAAGGAAATTGCTTGTAGTATGTACATTTTATTGTTTATTTTTAAAAAATCATGCGACATACGTTTACAACTTGTGTTGTTTCTCTTTTTGTAAATGAATTAAAAGTATTAAGTTATTTAAAACCATGTTTATAAGCATGTGAGGTCTAAGCAGTTAGGATGCGTTGTAATTAGCACCACGATTCAAATCTTTAATCCATGCATTTGCTTGAATATATTATAAATTAGTTCCTTTAAATGAAGCATTTGGAACTTTTACATATTTTGTTTCAATAGACTTGCAACATTTGTATTAGATTAAAGATATATTCAATTAATATATTTGCCATATTTATGAAGCTTCATGTATTCATTTAATTTTTGTTTAGTGGTCGTGATTGTTGTTAATATGCCTGTTATAAAAAACTCTGCCGTTAATTTTAAAGTGTTACCAATCTTTTAATATTACTAAAAGAATGAATGATATTATTTTTGCACTATTTATCATGTATCTAAATGGTAGATTTCAGATGCAGTAAATTTTTATCAAACAAATTGTCCTATTGTACACGTGGTCGAACCATGGAAGCATAAGTGAATTAAAGTACATTCTAGGAACCACAAACTTCATTGATGTGACATCAATCAACTTTGAAAATTTGTTACAAAACTTTTTACCACTTAACTATCTGCGCTATATAACTTTTATTCAAGGTTGTGGTTGCAAATTTAGCATTTGGCATACACGATGCAGTCGTCTTTTGAATTAAAAAACGAGAAGACAGCAGTATAAGGATTTTTGCATGTATATAAACACTGAAAATATGAAATTCAATCAAATTCAACAGCCCGCAAAAATATAAGTTTTGAACTATTTTGGTTAGGGCTAAATATTTAGACAATAAATTTTCTCTGCATCAATATTTCATGCTTTTCATTTATACTTCAGCCAGATATTTATATTAAAATTCACGCAATTAATGAAACATTGGAAACTCAAAAATAATACCCTGTCTTAATCGGATTAAAACTCATTCATACAAATTGTGAGAAAGAAATTATTTGTAACTTTAACCGAAGTGTAACTTTTTCCTGGTATATTCATAAAGCAAGTACGTAATCTTGAGAAGCAGATTCACAATACGAAATCATTTATTTAGCTCACATGTTAAAAGTACCAGAAAAGTAAATATTTGTGAGACCCGTAAGATTGTTTAGTAATCTTTGGGCCACCGTAGCTTTCATGCTTCAAACCAAGTATGACCAGCGATTTAAGCATTTAAAGATAAAGACTGTTTAAAGGATTAAAAGTTTGAACAGGTATATTATATTTCAAACAGCAACTTTCGCACATTTTATGCCTTTTTCAAAGACATTTTTACGTAGCAATATATTCCTTGCTCAAATGTAATTTTGCAGGGAAACGTTCTTAATCCTTTGGTTGCGTTTTTTGTGGTGCCCGATTTCAAAACTTATCCAATCTACAAAGCCACATCTATGTTCACACAAAAGAAAAACCAGTTTGTTGTCTCTCGTGCGAGGAAAGCTTTGTTAACAAGTGTGATTTTGAAACGTCACATCAATCATAAGCACTCTGATAACCGACATCACAAATGTAGTTTGTGTGAAAAGGCATTCAATGTCAAATCAGCCTTTCGTTTACATCTCCAAAAGCATCTGAGCGAAAAATCTTACAAGTGCCGTCTATGTAATGAAGGGTTTAACAATACACATGAACTAAGTTATCATAGCAGAAAACACAAATGAGAATTCTTTTAGTGTAATTTGCAGAAGCAAACTGACGCGACATAATTCAAGGAAGGCATGAAGCGTGTACATAAAATGAAAAGATCTCAGTATAGAATTTATAAGAGTTAACACTATAGGAAAATTGGCAGCTTGTTTTAACAAATTGCATGGATTTCTTTCAATTTAAATTCTTTTAAGGATTTCAAGCAGCTATGTATATCAGTGCGTAAGTTACTTTGTTTGACTTCTGTTGTTATTCGTAGTTGCCTCAAAAATTTACTTTTGTTTGTGCAATTCTAACAGGATTTTTTGAAAACTCCTTAATGTCTTTATTTCAATAAATATAAAATACGTATCTGCGGGTTGATGAAAATGTTGTACCAGTTTAATACGGATTGGTAAATCAATTCAAATGTAATTTGCAAACCCTCATTTGTCATAGCAGGGTTAGTTCTAGTTTGGTTAGTCTGTAGAAACATGTCATCCCAGAAGGACAGTTTATGTGTAATTAGCGTGGACTGCTACGCTTGATGACGGACTGATGTTGTTTAGAACATGTTGACAAAATTTTGTGGGTTAAATTTTTTTTACAGCAACTTGCCCACTGCCTAAGTGGATACAACATGCAGCATTGATTTGGTCAATACATGAACTGTTCATAGCCTTTAGGCTCTTTGGCCGTGCAAAAACATTACCTGGAATATTGGTGCTCTGTCTTTCACCCAGTAGTAACAAGCAATTGAGAGATATAAATTTATCTAAATACATGTAGGTAAAGGACACGTTTAATAATACTTATGATAAGGTATTAGGTAAATTAATATTTTTGTAGCAATTTCATTCTGAAAAATAAGAAACGTTGATAACTTGGAATCATCAAACAACCGCTTCAAAGAAAAACTATAATTAAAAACAAAACAATGATTTTGACGATTTCACAGTACTTACAGTTTTTGCGCCAGGTATTATATTTAGCAGCGTAAGTTTTGGTAAAGTTTTAATTTTTTGTAGAATCAGAACTCAGTATTGCAGCTGTAACAAAAGCCAATGAAAACATTCAGTTCGTTAAACACTTTTAGAAGTTTTAATTTATAAGCCAAACATCGTTTTACAGAAAAAATGCTCCATTTTTGCTTGTGCATTTCATGCTTTTTTTTAAATAAGAGACTCGGTTGAACATTTTTGGATTAAAGAAACTGGCGTTTTAGGTACTTTTCATTCCCTGACTTAAACACTTACAGACTTGAATCATAGTTAGGTTAAAGACCGTGTTCAGCATGAATTTGTTGTAGTAGTGCCAGCTTTCAATAATCCGCTTAAATAGCAAACGATTTTAAGAATTTGTAGTTAGGACTACCTCAGTGGTGAATTATTCCCAAATCAGTACTCAGAATACTTTCATCTCAGTATCTAGGCCGCAACTGCTACATTAAGTACAACAAAAATGAAATGGTTCAGTACTTAAAATGAAAATCTGTTAGTGGTAATCGGATTAAAATTTTTACAGGTGCGCAATAATTCCAATAATGCGTTTGTGTACATATAAACACTTTATAACTCAAAATGGCTTGAAACTACTTTAGATGTAAGCCCATTGGTATGAATAAACAACATACGGAAACACTAAGACATGAATGTACTTTGTACAAACGCACTTCATGCATCTTGTGTTTAATGTAATAAAGTCAGTATACTCACATATTTAATATTACTAAATATTGGCGTTGTGCTCTTACCATACACTCTGCCATGCATAGGCAAAAACACGCATAGAAAACTTGATGGCAATCAGCATTACTGTTTCTGATTTTTGAAAGGAAGCATAACAAAAAATACTTACATTAAGTCTCAATGACTTTGTAGTTAGTTGTGTTTGAGCACTGAGTACTACTTAAGTGTTTAAAGTTGGTGCGCTATTGTTTAACTCCGTTATAAATTTTGTGAACACCTATTAAATATTTGTGTTTCAGAGTATTTAAAAATGACCAATGCAGGACACAGATGTAGCATTTGTGAATACACAGCTCCGTTCCTAAGTAGACTACAACGTCATATGACTGTACATACAAATGAAAAACCCCACAAGTGTAAAATTTGTGGCAAACGGTTTTCAACAAAAAAATATTTAAACCGCCACAACACCTCCGTTCATAAAAACTACCGACCTTTTGAATGTGAAAGCTGCAAAAAGCGATTTAAATCAAAGCAAGACTTAAAAAACCATGTATTCAGTTTCCACACAGGCGAAAAGCCAATCCTATGCTCGATTTGTGACAAAAGGTTTGTACAAATAGCAACTTTTCAAGTACACATGAGATTGCATACCGGCGAAAAACCATACAGTTGCCAGATTTGTAGCCGGAAGTTTTCTAGCGCATCTGCCAGGTCATCACATCGTACTCATTTTCATGGTAAAATATAAATATATATTTTCCCCACAAATCAATAAACCCTTAACTAAGATTGATACTTAATGTTTTCCAGGAGAATCTGCTAAGGCTTTTAGTTGTGTTTTCTGTGACGTTGCATTCCGGAATTTGATGAATCTTCAAAGCCACGTTTTTGTTCACACAAACGAAAAACCTTTTGAGTGCCTTTTGTGCGAGAAAGTTTTTTCTCTGAAGAGCAATCTAACAAGTCACATCAAGCAGATCCACACCACACAGCAAAACTTCCGATGCGATTTGTGTGAAAAAACGTTCAAAACCAAATGGACTCTACGTTTACATTTGCGAAGGCATTTGGGAGAAAAACCCCACAAGTGTTCTACCTGCAATGATAGATTTGTCAGTAAACAGGAGCTAAATTTGCATATCCAGAAGCATACTGGAGAAGTTTTTAAGTGCAATATTTGCGAAAGAGAATTAACACGCAAAATCAATCTTAGAACACACATGAGCCGTGTACACAAAATGTAAAAGTTTTATACAAAAGTTGCTAATAATCTTTACCACTGTATCATAAATTCTTCAAGTGTTTTGTAAATTCAAACAGATACTTTTTTAATTGTGTTGCTTCTATGGGCAAAAATTACTTCGCAGTATTTAAAATTATTCGTATGAACATTTCAGTTAAAAAATTAATCTTGCATTATGATTAAGAATGTGCTGTAACTAATAATTGAACATTTTTAAATGTTGCAAGCAAACTAATGTTTATGTGGCTGTTCAATCCTAACTGAGAAATATTAAAATAATTATTTCAATACTTTTATATAAGTATTATTTAAGAAAAATGAAACTTCCTACAATTAATGTATCACTTTAAAAGAAAACAAATTATTACTATGTAGCAATATCGATGATTTGGACATTTTCACATTAGATTGTCATTTTTTAATTAGTTATATTTACCATATATATGTTTAGCAGATTCATGCTTGGTGAATTGTTAAAACATTTCAACAAATTAAGTATGTTTTTACACATCCACTGTTACAACAGCTTACTAAACATAATCAATTCTAGAAATAATGTCAATTTTTATTAAACTTAAAACGTATCATTTTGTCAGTCCATTACATATTTTACAAGGTTTCTTGTGTGTACCTCTTTAGAATAAATCGCGAATTGTTGTTTGTGCATATCGTCTATAAATAGTTGCAGGTTCTCCGCCGTTTCGTTGCTCCAGAAACGCCCCTTAGAAACAAAACTTTGGAATTCTGATTCGCTCTAAGCTGTAGCTTATTCTAGTGTCCGGATTTTATGAAAACCGTCAAATAATTTTCAAAACATTTGGTGGCGTTTAGTACTGCATATTTTTTTTGTTGCTGGAAATTGCATAGTTTTTGAAATCGATTGCATGCTATAGTCTGGATTGTCAAAGTTATGTGCGCCAAGCACTGATATTTTGGATAAATGTCTATGCGGTGCAGCAAACAATTTGATTTTTTTGCAGGGAATACCTTATTTAGTTGTGTATCAGCGTACAATGTTTGATTGGTTTGCGTACTCAAACAAAAACGTTGTCGCCGTCCTGCTCAGACCATTCAAATTGTTCCTATTTTTCCATAGTTTTTCAAATTATACAACCTCCCAAACATATACTTTAAATCTTCACTTAATTGTAGTGACTGAGATCAGCCCTGAAAGTTTGAAAAGTTAGTGAGACGGTAAAGAAAATTTTGACATATTCTGAAAAAAGTGCTGTTTGAGAGTTGAGGCTGAAATAAGTGTAGTATTTTCAGCTTTCCATAATCCGCTTAAGTAGTAAAGGATTAAAACATTTTGTGGCTGCAGCTTAATGAGGGGTGCAGCATTCTAGTATTTAGAAGACGTTTAGTAGAGTACTTATTGATCCTTCTGAAAAAATTGAACATCTAAAATGCAAAAGGCATTGTCCATCGGATTGTAATTCCTGAGAGCAGCTACATACAGTTTCTGAAATTCCATTGATGTGAATTTTAACATCTTATATTTCTAAGTGGTGTGGAACCTCGAGATCGTCTGTACTTGCAACAGGTACTAATTTCTACGTACACTGGTAATAGCTGCTCAACACTAAAGGGACGATTCAACATTCTACAAGCTGCATATTGGATATAAGTAACAATTTTGTACTATTGCACATTTTTAGGCGCGGAGTTTAGGCGGCAGGTTAAGATTGAACATTACAGACGAAACCTTTTTTTGGTTTTAAATTTGACCGGTTGCTTATGATAGCTGTCTGTACATTTTGTGCTTCTGGTGTTTTAATGCAGAAAGGACTCTTTACTGACAAACCACTCACATACCATTCCGTTTTCGTATAGAATACACTCTTCTGCATTGTATCAGGAAAAATTTTAAAAATTAATTCACAATACGCAAGACGTTGTCTATAATTCTTTCAAACATGAAACAAAAGTGTACACGCTTTTAGAAATATAAATGTAAACAGTGTTTTTGTCTGATTCAGTAAACTAAATATTTAGTGTTTTTTGTTGTTACACACAAACTACCAACATGCCTAAAAGTTCAAACGCACCCAGGCCAGAACGCAAGTGCAGTGTTTGTGAATATATAACACAACGCTTGAGTAATCTACAGCGTCATATGAGAGTTCATACGAAAGAGAAACCCTACAAATGCAAAATCTGTAGTAAGCAGTTTTCAATCAAAGAAATTCTAGAACGTCACAATAACACAGTTCATGAGAACCACCGACCTATTTATTTGTGATCACTGTAAGAGGAAATTTGGGTCAAAGTCAGAGCTAAAAATCCACATAAGACTACACACAGGAGAAAAACCGTATAATTGTTCAATCTGCGAGAAATCCTTTGCACATAAATGGAATTTTACTTCCCACATCACAACCCATACAGGCGAGAAAGCGTACAGCTGCAACATTTGTGAACAAAAGTTTTCTAAAAAGTCATCCATATCAGAACACAGAAGATACTTTCATGGTAATGATTAAAATAATTTTTTATGTAATTAATAACATTTTTAACAACACCATATGATTATTTGAAAGTTTTACACAAAAATCCATCAAGCTGTTTTGTTGCGTATTTTGCAGTTCAACTTTTCACACATTGAATGAGCTTAAAAAGCATATTCTTATTCACACAAACAAAAAGCCCTTTGAGTGTCACTTTTGCGATCATAACTTTGCTTGGAAGTATTCATTAGCAGCCCACATTACACAGAAGCACTCGGATGACCGACTTCACAAATGTTACTTATGCGACGAAACATTTAAAACCAAACATAATTTACGTGTCCATTTGCAAGCGCATCTGGGTGAAAAATCTTACAAGTGTTCAATATGTAATGCGTGCTTTAATAATGCGCAGGAACTATACAGCCATACTTCGAAGCATGAAGTTTTGAAGTGTAACATTTGCAAAAAAGAACTGACGAATAAGGGCAATCTTACACGACACATGAAGCATGTACATAAACAGTAAAACTTTCAGTATTATTGTCACCCACAATATAACATTGTTAGAAAATATGCTATTTCACAATATTGTGCTTCCTTTCAAATTATATGAAAGGTTTTTAAACTATAGATATCAAAATGTGAGACTAGTATGTTTAATTATTATCGTGTTTAAGTTTAAAATTTAATTATCTTTGTTTAGGTTATTAACTTGTATTTATTAAATTAACAACCTGTTTACATAAAACATTTTCATATTATAAAACCAAACTGCAGATACCCGAAGGATATTTTATTATTATAGCGTCGTATGTAGTTTTATCATTCTGCATTGCCCCATTGAAGCATATTTGTTTTAACAGAGCAGGCGTGCAGATAGAATAATTTATTACAAAAAGTAAGAATTAGCTCAATTGTAGGGAAAATCATATCATGTGGATTTTATTAGCCGTACATGCATTGCACAATTTCATACAACAAACTGAATTTGAGGTCGAATACAAAAGTATAGCTATTTCAAACTGACCTCTTTCATGAGATTCCTTAGTCGTATAGCCAAAATGTAGGTCAATTGCACATAGTGACCAATGCTTTGGCGAAAATAGGTTTACTGAGTGCAAGATTTTACTGGCTGAAAAACATTGTTTAGAAGAACACTTGTGCTTTAATATTTTCCTGTGGCTTGTGGCAATTAAGTATGACTATTTTGTAGTGTAGGTTGCGTTAAAGTTATCCTGGCAAAGCCTACATGGCAATTAAAATGGGGAATACACGCAGACAAAGTGGGAATTCTTTTGGAGCCGGGATTGGCTGGAATGGGAATTTCAAAATTATGCTTGAACCCATGACGTGGGAATTGTTTGTAATACAAGGAAAACGAACGTAGTGTTACGTTGATCCACCGGCACGCAACGGAATGCAAGATCCGTTTCTCCGCTTAGCTGATTTAATAGAGGATACGGATAAACACGCTTTTCTGCTCACAAAACGTTTTTGAGTAGACGTATTAGTACGTTTTCCCACTCAGCCAATCAGATTGCTAGAACGGAATTTCCCGTTTTTCCGCATTAGAAAACGTACTCGATGAACGCATTGTAACTGTCCGCCAAACGTAAACGTGAACAAATAAGAAAAAACTGTTAATGCATTCCTAATCCTAATTTGTAGTTTTTGCATCAATCTTTGTAAAAATTGTGGATGTAGCTTAAATGTTATATTTGTTAATTTGCATGTTGTGAGTAGTTGCAAGCAATACCTACTATTACGCTTCTACATACATTTTAGTTTAAATTTCTAAAGCATTCGCCTAAACCTAATTGTTTTCATTTATTCCTGAAGTACAATTTTTTTGTATAAGCTCGGTAACTTTATTTGACGAAACAACGTTTAGAATATGCCAAATTGTATCTACAAAATATTTCTTAATACACAATAAATCATGTCACCATTTTCAGATAATAAAAAATAAGGGTAGGCACAAGACTTACCGCAGACAAATTTTAAACAAACAAGGGTTGAAAATTAAATTGTGCATTCATATAAAAATTAGTAACTTGTCCATAAATAAAAGAAGTAAGCTATGTTTTTAACAAAAAAAGTCAGTATCATCGGTTTTGTCTGGTTTAAGTTATTTGAGTAGAGTACATTCTAGGAATTGAACTAAGTATTTTTAAGTCAGCTCTGTAGCACTGTCCTACTCCCTTCTTCCAGCTTCAATGTTTTTACACAATATATACTTCGTTACTAAACCCTTTAAGCATGATGCATGAAAACATGTGTAAAACGTTTTTGTGTTAAGCGCATTAAGCTTGCACACGTACGTGCCCAACCGGGAACGGGTATCTTGCGATTTCCAAGCCAACAGAGCATACTCCTTTCAAACAGATTGCAAAGACAGAATCCAAACTACTAACGGACTTTTAGGTGGCCAAATTCATATTCAATATAATAAGCATATAATACAGAAAGGAAGTACGAGTGAATACAAACGCACAGCTATTGCTATGCTCAAATTTGCATATAAAGCATTTTTTTCTTTTTCCATTGCATGCCTTGTTTGCAATTTATGTATGCCGGTTTCCCTTGACAACCACTTTGCGTAGTTTTCTCTGGACTCCTTTTTCCAAAAACTTTATTGTTGTAAGAAACCATGTTTTCTATTTTTAGAAAAATGAAGGCATTAACGTGAAGGCAACTTTTCTTCGTACAATATCAGCAGTATGCACATTACATGTTGTAAGTTAAAAAGTCTCGTTGAAAATCATCAACCATATTCATCTCAACACCACATTTGTTATTTCACTTTAACAGAGGTTGGATGCTGAAAAGTTTTCTCTGTACAGTTAGCAGACTATAAACTATTTAAAATAAGCAAGTACAAATTATACATATTTTGCTAACCAGCCAGAGTTGTATGAGCCAAAAAATTATTTAGTTTTTAAATTACTCTCGGAGTGAAATTTTAAGTTTTATACTTTAATAGTACGTTGCGCGTACCAATATGGCAAAAACGGGAAAAGTTTCGTGCACACTTTGTGACTATAAAGCAAACAAATTAAGTATAGTTCAGTGTCATATGAAAGTGCATACGAAGGAAAAACCTTACAAATGTATAATCTGTAGCAAACGGTTTTCAAGCAAAAGAAATTTGGAACGTCACATTAGCACAGTACATAAAAACCGCCGACCTTTCAACTGTGAGCACTGTGAGAAGAAATTTGGATCAAGGCAAGAGTTAAGTCATCACACAAATGTGCATACGGGAGAGAAGCCATACCAATGCTCAATTTGTGATAAAAGCTTTATACAGAAGGGACATCTTACTGCCCATATGATATGTCATACAGGCGAAAAAACCTTACAGCTGCATTGTTTGTAGTCAAAAGTTTTCCAAAAAATCCAACATGTTAGGACATCAAAAACTTCACGGTAAAGTGGAACTAAAATGTTTTTTTTTAGAAATCCATAACATTTTACAATAAATTATGTATAATTATTTTCAGATATCACCGTCAAACCTTTTGGCTGTGTTTTTTGTGAAATGCGATTTAGAGATTTTGCGCAACTTCAACGTCATATTATTAGTCACACAAACGAAAAACCATTTGCTTGTTTATTGTGTGACCTACGGTTTCCACAGAGGAACTCTTTAACACGTCACATCCAACTTGTGCATTCCGATGAACTTGTGCACAAATGCAATTTGTGTGAGAAGACATTCAAGATCCGACCTTACCTGCGTTTGCATCTCCAGGAGCATCTGGGTGAAAAAGCGTACAAGTGCTCTCTATGTATTGAGAGCTTTAGCAACGCGCAGCAATTAAGGAATCATAGCAGGAAACATAAATGAAATTAGTTTAGTGTAATATTGGAGGAACAAAACCGTCACGCAAAAATAGACTCCAAGAACACAGGGAGGATTTAGAAATAATGTAATTATTCCAAACTAGATTCACCTATTATATTAAGCACTGTAGAATAATGCTGTTCTTTTTACATAATTTCGTGGTTTGTTTCCACTCAACTAAATAATAAAAGATTTTAGAATCTGTACATATGAGCGGATAGTATGTTTCTGTCGTGTTGTTATTAATGTAATGCAGCAATAATTTTATTGGTTCACGGGATTCATATAATAACAATGATCAATTCGTTAAATATTTAGTATGCACATGACACGCCATGTAATTGAAAAACCGTACAGCTGCAATGTTTGTTGCCAACGTTTTCCTAATTATCAACCAAACTCCAACTAAAATATTATTATCGTATTTAAAAACCATTAAAATTTTACATGATTCTGTTTAATGATTTCTAAGCAAATTCGCTTAACCATTGGTTACGTTTTCTGTTATATAGCATTTCGACATCATTTTCATGAGAAATCGTCAGCATTATACATGTATCACAATTAGAAATTGTACATATCAACATATGGTGCTAGTATGGTTATCTTTAAAAATCAAACTTTATTTTCTTGGGGCAATTTATGCAGGATTTTTCAAAGCTTCTGGTTTAATAAAGGTATACCTTAAGTACGTTGCAAGGTGAGGAAAGTTCACATTTTATGACCGTTTCCACAAAAAAACTTTTTAAAAACCTGCGTCAGGGGTAACCAATAAGAAGTAGAAAAGTTCAAGTAGGATTCGAGCAAACGGAGATTCCAAACCAGAGATTGCTTTCGTATGCACCTGTAAAGCAATTTGGAAAAAAATTGCCATTCTTACATGTTAAATTTAGAAAATTGTACCTCGTTTGGTTGTGTTTTCTGTAACATATTATTCCGTGAATCCACAAATTTTTGACGTCATATTTTGATTCACACAAACGAAAATTTTTTTCGCCTACTCCTGGTGTGACAAAGGTTTGCATGGAGGAATTTTTTCAGCGCTTTACAATAACCACAAGCGTTATGTTGAGCTTATCTATCTATGTAATTTGTGCGAAAAGACGTTCAGGACCCAACTTGGCTTACGTTTACATCGGCAAAAGCATATTAGCGAAATATTGTACAGGTGTTCTATAAGCAACGTGAGCTCCTCAGGAAACATGAATTAAATTAGCATGCCCAGGAGCATACTGGAGAAATTTTTTGGAGTTAAATTCTTGAAACGGAACGGGTACGCCTTGAAATTGGATTTGAACTGCAAATTTTTATTCCTGCATTGAAGGAATTATGTTGGCACTTTTTAGATTAGAATCAATTCAATGGTTCACCGTTCCAAATATTGCGATAAATTAACGTATACAGCATTATCAATATGAATCCATGTAATGGACATTACAAATATACATTCGCATTTTAAACAATCATGTTTTCATAAAATAAATTTGTTGAACGGTGGGCTAGGAATACTCTATCGCTGCAACTGTAAATACTCAGTACTATGTCCAAAGCTTTGCATAATTTTGATTTGAAGTAATAGTTTGTTAGTATTCTTGGATTTTAAATCTTGCTATTCGTAGTTACAAGGAATAATATTCATGTGTAATCTTTTCCAAGACTTAAGCACAGAATCAGGTACAAGACCTTCCGTCGTCTGAAATCATATATCTTTTAGTAATCCGCTTATATATTTTAAGAAATATTCATTTTGTAGTCACTGAATCCCATTTCACCGGTAGTATATTCCAAAAGGTTCGGAAAATATGTATCTTTTCATTGTAAGGCCTTCCCTTTTCATATATTATTGCACCTTAAAGTTGATGTGATAAAGCTTAAAATATTTTGGTAAATGCATAATATATTATATGAATTATTATTATTATATGCATACAACCTATCTCAATTTCTTGGAAATATTCTCAAAATTATTAACCAGGACCACCCTTCAACTCTAAAGAATTCTTACTTTTTTGCACGAGATATACAAGAGATAGAAGAAATCCCCGAAGTTCATATTATGGTATCATACGATGTCATAAGCCTGTTCACCAGTGTCCCAATTGAGTTCACATTGGACATCATAAACTCCAAACTACATGAAAGCAGAGAATGGAAATCAGCAGCATCTAGCTTACTACTTCAAGATGTCATGTCTCTCCTAGTAATATGCGTCAACTGCACGATTTTCTCATGGAAAGGCGCACATTACAAACAAGTGGAAGGCTTACCAATGGGTTCCCCCATATCGCCACCATTTGCAGAAGCATTTATACAGGAACTTGAACGCAAACTAATATTAAACAACAGCAGCATATATTTTTGGAGAAGACTGGTGGATGATGCCTTTGCTATTTTACCTGAAACATCTGAAGGCAACCTTCTTCAAAAACTAAATTCTTATCACGAATTCATCAAATTTACAGTGGAAAAGGAAGAAGATAATCAATTGCCATTCTTGGATATACTGGTCATGAGGAAAGAAAGTGGGCGCATAGAAAAAACAGTCTATAGGAAATCAACATATACTGGACGCTATTTAAATTTCCAATCATATCATCACATGTCCTACAAAATCTCGGTAATTGACGCCTTGTCCTTTAGAGCGTATGTGATTTGTGACGACCACTACCTCAATTCAGAACTGAATGCAATAAAAAACCAACTTGTGGCTAACGGGTACCCAAAAAAGCTTATTACTGAACGTTTCCAACGAATGAAAATAAGAGCAGCAGAATGGAATCCAAATAACAAGATTATACTCGACCCAAGACCTAGACTGATTTTACCATTCATGGGAGCACTCGCCAAGGAACTCACTCAATTCTTACGTTTTATGCTGGACTGTGAATTTGGGTACATCCCGGGTAAAAGGTAGGCTCTTTCCTATGCTCCCTAAAGGATGAAATTGCTAAAACGGAAATCGGTTGCATTTACAAGATTCCGATTCGACAAAAGGGTACGAACATTCTAATAAAATGGTATGTTGGAGAAACATCCAAAGCACTTCAAATCAGGATCAATCAACACCGAAAGGACGTACTTAAAAACAGGGAGACATCAGCTATTGTTCAACACGTTAGAAAATTCCCTGAACATTATGCAGATTTTGACTCAGCAAGTCCTATTGAGAATGAGCCTAGGTATTTTCACAGAAAATTCAAGGAGCATCTGTACATAATCAGTAATAATACGATCAACCTAAACCGAGGTTTCTCCGTGTCATCTATTTGGGATGGATCCCAAACTCACTTCTTGACACCATTACAGGACACATAATTTCCATGCAAAATTTCCAATGTTACCGAACTTATTCATACCGAAGCAATAATATATCAATCGATAACCCTACTACCTACAGCCAAGACCTAATTGAAAATACAAATCTTGCAAAAAGTATAACATCGAACCTAGTTTCTTGTCAGAGAGGGATCACGTAAACGGATTCTCATCACGCTTTTCAAGTTAATGGATGAACAAATGCAACCTCAATACTTTAATATAATATCATTGTCATGTATTTATAATTCTTGTTTTTCTGTTCAGTTTTTCCTGATGATGGTTATAGTGAATAACCGAAAGCTTGAATAAACATTGTTAAGTTCCAACATTATGGCATCCATGATATCCGCTTTATCCTTCACTACTGAATTGCTTTTTACTTTTTAAGTGCTTTTTACATGTTGGCCGTCGGCTTGCGTGCTGTTGTCACGTAGACAATTCCTCTTAAATGAGCTAACCTGAAGTTTTGCCTAGGGTTAGCCACGTGAATTCTTTTTCTAAGATCCAACCCACGTACTTACGTACTTTTTACTGTTGTTCTGCAATTTAAACAACATTTATACAGAACGCTACCAAAACAAATTTTAGCCGAAACGTTTATTAAGTTAAGCGGATTACTTTTTGAGCTGTCAAATGCTACTACCACTGTGTGCAACAACTACCCATTTTCTGTGCATTCCAAGTTTCATTACGGTGCAACCTACCTAGTGACTGAACGCGCATTTTGGTCAATGTTCAGAAACAGTGCAATCTGCTACAGAGCGCAACCAGGCAGCAAGTAATTTGCCTGTGACTGGACACAATAAGAACTGGTTGACAGGTAGCAAGACCTGTCTGCATATATTTTCCCTCTTTGAAAGATATACAAGAGTGCAGAATTCTTCCAAACCATATTTAAAACAGCCTGATTGATTAGTTTTGCATGTGCAAAAGGTAATATAGTCATTTAAAATTCTGAGACATTTAAAAATATTTAGAAACCTTGGACTTGAGCATGGGTTTATAGCTTATGGAATTTTGTGAAGGTTTGCTGGACATGAAATTCAACTAATTGAAACTCATTAAATACAATTAAGAAGAGTTCAACAATGCCCTACCCAGAGCACAAATGCAGTATTTGTTCATATTTACCGAAATATGTGAGCCAACTCGCGATTCATATGAGGGTACACACCAAAGAAAAACCCTGCAGGTGTAATATTTGTAACAAGCGGTTTCCAAACAAAGGTAACCTACAGCGCCACATTTACACAGTCCAAGAAATTTGGATCAAAAAGAGCGTTAAATGATCACACGAAAGCACACACAGGAGAAAAACCATACCAATGTTCAATTTGTGACAAGAGCTTTGCGCAAAAGGGGTATCTTACTTCACACATAAGAAGTCGAACTGGTGAAAATCCTTACAGCTGTCAGATATGTAATCAGAAATTTTCCCATTCATCAAACCTTTTGCAGCACCGGAAACGTTATCATGGTAGAAATTCACTATTTTAAGTCTTCAAAGAAATGTATATGCATAGTAATACCACATTTCTAGCTCTTCTTGAATTTTTTGTTGTACAGGGGAACGAGTAAAATCTTTCGGTTGCGTTTTTTGTGATTCCCGATTTGAAAACTTGACGAAACTACAATGCCACCTTTTTATCCACACAAAAGAAAAACCATTTTACTGCCTGTTATGCGACAAAAGTTTTGCTGACAATCGTAATTTAAAACGTCACGTCAATTATAAGCACTCTGACAACCGACATCACGAATGTAGTTTGTGTGAAAAGGCATTCAAAACACAATATTGCCTACGCTTACATCTGCAAAGGCATTTGGGTGAAAAATCTTACAAATGTTCTACTTGCAATCAGAGCTTTTTCAACGCACAAGAACTATGTAGGCATAAACGTAAGCATATGACATAGAGAAAAACTTTTCAAGTGTAATATGTGCGGAAGAAAAACTACAAGTAAAGATAGTCTAAAACAACTAGTGGGGCTGCTACACAACATGCAAAATTTTAAATTTCAGGACCTCATTCATGAAATCGTAGACACAATTTCAAGTACAGTCAAATGTATAGATAAAATATACAAAACTACTACTACTTCTTTTTTTGGTATATACATAATATTTGATTCTTGTATAGTCGAAATTAGTTTAATGTATTTTCTTTACAAGTTCTTGGTTTAAGTAAACCCTTGCTGTTTTCTGACGGTGCTGCAAATTTGCGAAGCAGTTTATGCCAAACACCGCAGATATGAAATCGAAAATGTTATCAAATACCAACCTTTTTTATTAAAATAAATCACACTAAATATTTCCATATTACTGCTGTTTTATTCTGCATACGTTACAGCGTTATATTTATTTAAGTGCTACAAATTTGGCATTATCATTTTGAAACACAATTACGGCAATTTGAGTGTTAATGCTGGAGTGCAGGCGGGGAATAATTTGCGATTAATGTTTTATCTTAAAGTTTACTGTTTTGATTTATAAATATTTTGTTCAAAATAAATTTTATTGAGAATCAAAAGACATCAAGTTGTTACTATCTACACTCAAACCTTAACTTAATGGTGTTTGCTAGTTCTGTTACCGCGTAGAGCGCTCAGGATCACACCAAAAATCCAGAGGTAATGCTCGAGTTAATTCTTTGGCATTCTCTTTGTTGCATTTTTTGGGGCGACACTTAACCGCTGTTCATATTAACTAAATGCTAGCACGTAGTTCGATGCAAATCCGCTTGGAACACCACAGTATTTTACTGCATTCCGATACAGTGGCGTTCCTAGCGGATTTCAGCATTTTGTGGGATTAAAATTTCTTTAGGTACATTTCGTTACTTGTATTCACTACATTTCTATTTCTATTCATGTTGTTAGGCCGGATTATTGGTAAACCTAAATTTAGGGACTAATGACTGTTTACCTACGTGTACTGCAAAGCATCCACTGGCATCATGCAAAAAGTCCTACTTACTAGCAAGAGCACACATTGAAGACTAATTTGCAAGTATCAGGAAGTGTCTGCAACATTCTCCCCAATTTGAAAAAGAAACAAGTGTACAAGCGTTTTTGAAAGTTCGGCACCACGTGTTATTACACGAAATAATTCTAGACCCTAAAGGTAATCCCTGCTGTCACTCAAAGTTTCCCTTGATAAGACGGTGCTTTAGGCGCCCCAAAACGCTAGAAACTTCACCAACACCCCAACCACTAATTCCCACGCCTAGCCCTATTTGCCACGAGGGAATAGCCAAATTGAAGGCAATGGTGACTAACTAGGTAAATAATTGACCTCTGACAAAGACACGGAAGTTTACTTTCAATAGGCTACGTCACCCTTTATTTAACGACAGATTTTACTTTAACTTTTTACAATTTCTCAGGAATAATTAAGAGAGCTCTAAAATTCCTTGCTACTCTGACCAAATCTTGAGACCAACTACTTGAGCCGATGCTCACTCTTCGGCTTTAGAAACCACAAAAAATGGCTATCTCTCCCTACTAACTAGCCCTAGTCCTCCTCGCGACGGCGACCAAGTTTGAAGTCCCCTCCTTGCACGCCGTCTTCCTTGCTGCTCTCGAGCCTCTGGCCAATCAGATGACTTGTCGAAGTTGCTGGAATTTTCCTGTCTTTGTTTCCGCTTGCTTTGTTCATCGACATGTGTCTTCAAATCATAAAACTGACTTCATATTCGGATCCTACGCAGTGTTCTTGTATAGAAAACGTAGTTTTAATAGATTCAATGAAAAGTGTAATATGGCCCCTAGTCCCACCGTCTCAGTTTTCCCCGTTAAATCCCAAACAGCGTAAATAACAGGCTATTTTAAAATGTGCATGAAACAAAAAAGGACTTCATATTCGGATTCAAGACCCAAAAATACGTTAAAAACAATATAACAATTATTGATATGCGAGCGGCATTTTTTGAGCTTACCTAGTTAGATACAGAAATGAAAGTCTCCTGAGTACTGATTTGGGAACAGTTCACACCTGAAGTAGTTCTAACGGCAAATTATTTAAATCCTTTACTGTTTAAGCTGATTACTGAAAGCTGGCACTGCTATAACGAATGTGTACTGACAATAGTCGTCAACATAACTATGAGTGAAGTGTGTAAGTGTTTAAGTCGTGGAATGAAAAAACTAAATCATCAGTTTCTTGAATCCAGAAATGTTCAACCGAGTTTCGTGACTCTTGCTCTCAATACCACAAATAAGACCAAATAGGTTCAGGCACTTTAGATTTGAAACTTGATTTAACGTGTAATACAATTTTTCATATCTCCAAATCGCCAAATGGTAACCTGTATTTTGCCAAATTTATATACCGTACTCGCGCAATTAAACGCAGTCTCCCATTTAGACGCAGCTCCCAAATAAACGCAGTGGGACAAATTCTAATCTTGCAAAATAAACGCAGCTCTCAATTAAACGCAGCCCTTTTTTGCGGGGCGAGTGTTTTCCACATATTTTCTTGTATTGCATGTTAAGCTAGTGCTGAAGCGTTAGAAAATAGTTTTAAAACTCTAGAAATTGTCAAATATTCCAGATTTTGTTCTCTAAATCGGCCATTTTAACATAAAATCGTATCGTTTTTTTGGAAAATGACAACAAATTATCCAACTTTTCTCTCAATTTGTTGAAAAATTTTGCTGCGACAAAATTGTAAATTTGAAATAAACGCAGCTTTCATTTAGACGCAGCTGCGTTTAAGGGTTAAAAATCCTTTGAAGCAAAATAAACGCAGCTGCGTTTAATTGCGCGCGTACGGTACTAATGGAGATCTTATGATAGCAATCCTTATATTTCAAAGCCCTTAAACGCAAAAGATACTGAAGAAATGGATTACAGATGTGTTATATTACCATGCATCAACGAGTTTTATAGTACTATTTCAGGTGGTGTCTAAAACTAAAATAATCCACAGTAAAACACCATCCTTTCCATTACGTTAATACAATTTCATTGAACAACTGACTTTTTATACATAATTTATAATAAAGAAAGAATCACATCCCAAAAGCTTTGTGTTTTGAAAAAAGTTTAATTGTTTACGGCGAAACCGATCAAAACATGTTTTCGTCATTACTGACCTCAAACTTGGTTTGGAGGGCTGAAACTTGGCATTAACCCTTTCTTTGAGACCTAATATCCGTAGGCAGTTAAAGATAAAAATTTTGAGAAAGTTGATTTTTTGGTGGAAACGGCCGCAAATACCCGATCAACCAAAACCTCAGTTTTCCACCTATTCTAAACCACTTTTGGAGCCCTCAAACACGAATAAAACTCGTGGAATTTTGGTGTCTAGTAAGTGGAATTCGGGTGTCGTTGTCCGTCTACAACACGGGTAAAACACGTGGAATTTTGGCACACAACCGCACGAGAATTCTACCAATTTGAATCCAATATTCAACGACCATTAAACGGAAAAAAATATACGGTACGCACCTGAGCTGAGGCTGCAGCCATTCAATCCACCTCAAAAAGTACCCTGAAAAGCTCCTTAAAACACCTTACAATTCACCTTCTCAACGAATTCCCTCCATCACCTCCACCAAAAACACTGTCACCTCCTCAGCGCCTCTTTCTTTTTCAATTTTCACAAAAATTCACAACCTAGCACTTGTACAGCCTTCCGGCTTCCTCCACTTCACAAACTTCAAGTCTGAAATGCAAATCATTTCAAAATTAGCCTAAAATCACTTGTCAACAGCCTAAATCGTAATCTGGTAATTATTACCAGCCTTTTTTAGAATTAACACTCCGTTAATTTGCCAATCACGTAATTAGCAGTTTAATTACCAACCCTCATGAAGAAAATACAATTTTCTCGTCAGTCAACCGGCAAAATAAAGACTGACAGCATCTAGTAGATTTAGATTTCCGGGCATCTCTGCTTGCCCCACTACTTTCAATGACAATGGCACACAGCGTGTTTGCAGCTGTGAGGGTTTTTTAATTTAAAAATCAAGGTTTCAATATTTGTGTATTACTGCAATGGTGTATTAAAGAGGGGGTCCCTTTGCTATTAACATACCGCGTGCACGATTTGAACTGCTGACAGCCAATCCTGGCAATCATGTGATTCAGCCGTCCAGGACTAATGTTTTTTTTAATTCAGCCGTTTTAATTCAGTAATGCTTTAGTGGTTAGACAAAATGTGCAATATCAAAATATTTTGCCCGATAAATTGTTAGTGTGCTTGGGACCAGTCATTTTTTATGTCGGCCTATTTAATGTACTACTCGTACTATTTGCAAACTGTATTGTCAACGAATATTAAATTTAATAGGAACAACGGATTAACTTTTGCTCTCCACTATTAACTTAACTTGTTGTATTCAAAAATTCTTTACAAGCACAAATTATATTTTGATGCAGTACTGGTCACTATTTGAAACCAAATATATTCTGATTTCCTTGCTTTTTGTGTACTCTTGCTACATCAATTTTAATTTAGATTTAAATAATATAATACAAAATTAACAATAAAATAATACACTTTTCTGCTACTAATAATATTATAACCCTTACAATTTGAAATATACAACAGGCCTATTTACAACAATCAAGATTACCACATAAAAAACTAATTGAATAGCTGGAACTTCATACTTATGCTTAATGTAACCAGGAGCTTGACATGCATTTACTTGAATACCTTTTCATTAGTTCCTATAACTAAACAACTTGAACTTGTACATATTTTGTTTCAATAGACCTACAACATTTATATTAATTTAAAGACTTGAATCATGATGCAAATTACAATGCAAACTAATTGGGTAAAACTTCCCTGTTTCTATGTATGGTTTTGAATATCTGTAAACTGAATTAGAAAGATAGACAACAAAACGTAGTAAAAATTTGTTTATGCAATTTTAAAAAGTTTGAACAATAGAACATAAATTGCTAAATACAGATAGCAAATTTCCATTCAAAAGTTAATATATCGTGTATGCGTTTCTGACATCATATTTAGTTCAGTTTTAAGCATTATACACGATTTTACACAGCATGTGTAAAAGGATCACGTCTTCTTCGATTCAATCTTTGCATACACAGTTGTCTCAGACAACTTGTCTGCCGCAGATATTAAATTTAAAACCTTCTTATCGGTGTTTTTTGGTATGATGGCCTAGGTCTGAAGCATTGTTGAAGCTCTCGTTACATAGAGGGCACTTGTAGGATTTTTCACCCAAATGCCATTGCAGATGTCTCGTTAAACTCAATCTGGCTTTGAACGTCTTGTCACACAACTCACACTGAAAGTTTCGTTCTTCAGAATGTCTATGCTTACTGTGCAAGGTTAGGGCGCCTTTTGTAGAAAAACATTTCTTGCACAAGATACATTCAAATGGTTTTTCGGTTGTGTGAATAAAAATGTGGCTATGAAGTTCCGCCGTCCTTCGAAAACGAAAGCCACAAAATACGCAAAAAAAACATTTGGTGGATTGTCCTGTAATATTTTTAAAAATTTATCATTTTGCAACTCCCAAAACTGAAAAAATAAAACGAATTATGTTCACTTACCATGATAAATTTTTCTATGTGAATACAAGCCTGTTTCAGTTGAAAACTTTTGATCACAAATTTTGCAGCTATAGGGTTTTTCACCAGTATGACAGGTCATATGCCTTGTAAGACCTACCTTCTGCGAAAAACGCTTGTCACAAATGAAACATTGGAATTTCCGCTCGCCTGTGTGAATGGTTACATGCCTTCTTAACTCACCCCTGGATCCAAATTTCTTTTCACAATGGTCACATTTGAAAGGTCGGTGGTTCTCATGAACTGTGTTTATGTGGCGCTTTAGGTGAGCCTGGTTTGTAAACGGCTTCTGGCATATGTTACACTTGCAAGGTTTCTCTTTTGTGTGTACTATCATATGACGCTGCAGTGCACTTGGAAATTGTGCTTTAAAGTCACAAATATTGCACTTGTGTTCAGGTTTGGACATTTTGGAGCTCTAAGACAAGCAGGTATTCCAAAAGGTTTGTAAAGTATATTGTCAAGCAGTTTTGCACAACGCTTAAAAACTAAAACCTAATACTCAATTTGTAAGTAAATAAGGATTTCAATAAAAAATCAGCGTGTAAGAATAATGCAAAGAACAAGTTTCTAAGGCGTTTTTCACTGTTGCTTTCTTTTTCAGAGTGAGTACAAAAACGCATGCAAAGATTGCTTGCCTAAACACAAATTCTATGTGTTATCCTAGTTGTTGCTGTTTCAGTAGTATACCGTTTATGCAAGCTGTTGCCGTTCGTTCTGCAACATATTTGTAGTAAGTGTACACTCCTTGTATTTAGTGTATATTTTTCTCAATAAACGTGTTTCAAACCATTGAAACCTAAAGTTACATACAATGTATCTAGTTTCTTGGTTCTGTACTTAGTACCTGTCACGTACTCAATTTTTAATCCTATTTAACCAAAAAGGGTTTCGTACCAAATGCCCAATTCATTAGTTAGCCTGAATATTTGTAAAAGGAAGGTTTATCTCAGGCTGTGCGCATCCAAATACACCCTAAGATTACAGACTAAGGCGATATACAGGTTTTTAAATTCCAAGGATTATTATACTAATTTTGTTAGATCTCACTCATAGTTCACAGGTACATTCCACATGTGGGCTATAGAATTGAATGCATTATGTTACTCTGCTTATGCCATAACGCACACGTATATTTGCAATCAAACACACACCAAGGTGAGGTTTTGCCGGGTTGAAAAGCATAAAATGTTATTTGTGCACATAAATGATTCTCAGATTTTGTATGTAGCTATATATTTTTTATTCCGATAAATACAAGGTCTTAATTTTAGGTACTCAATGTTGCGTTGGATGGGTGAGTTCCAATTGGAATATGTCCTTTAAAGATAAATGCTGATTTAAGTAAAAGAAATTAACACACAAGTAGCCGCAACCACAAAAAGCTAAATGTGTATATTCCTTAAGCGGATTATGGATAATGTTATACTATTAGGACCGAACTACGGGTGCTACAAACGAAAAAAAATCACTCATACCTCATTCATATCCCTGCCAACTTTTATCTGCATACATTTAAGTTCTCAGCTCAATACAATGGAGTTCTCGGAAAAAGGAAAACAAAGGAAATCTTTTCCTGCTAGTTGGCACGTAGCATCGTATAAGCAAGTTGTTTCTATTCGTTTCGCAGGGTACCCTAAATGTACATAGCATTTACACCGTATTTGTTCCAAAATTTAGAAGGTTTCTCACGTTTAAATCACAAGTAGAAAATATAAGGTGTCGTTGCATCGGCCGAGCAGAGCAACGCGAGAGCAGATTATTTGTTGAAACCCTCGACCAAGGAATTAGAGCTAATCCTTAACCTTAAACAATGGATGGCGGATTATGAATGCTTAGGGGTGTTAGGAGAAAAATGTTGCAACGCATGACCAGGTTTTTAAGAATATTCAGAGATGGGTACTGAATACAATATCACAACTTTCACAACTATGTTCATATACATGAATGTATATATTCTTTGGTTTTTAAGTTTTTATTACATTACATAGTCACCAGTAGTCTACAATACTAAAACGTTTCAAGATTTAATAACGTGTAGGGCAAATAACAAAATTTTGATTAATCTAATTTAATAGAAATGTTAACACTATCTAAATATGTCCAGCGTTTCCAGTCATTTTGAAACAATTTATTTTTAAAATATTGATTAAAAGAAATTTATGGACAACAATACGGAAGGAGGCTTCTAGAATAGGTACGCATAAAGTAAAGCGGTGGTAACACTTTGTGTGAAAATATTAGAACCAAATTGAAATTATAGTGTGTTACAACACAAGCTCATCTTGATTTGCCTTGTGAGTTGTGTGTACTTACACTTAGCATTCGAAATACTTTAAAATATATTAGCAGAATTGCAAATTATTTAGTTGCAATATGAATACTAATGTGGTTATGCAGTTTCCGTTAATTATTTAAATTCAAAAGAAAAACTTTACCTAGCATTGTGAATTGGTATACAACCTGGTAGAAATGCATAAATTAACGTAATGCACATGCGATTCATAAACAACGCGTTATATAGTTTGCCTTGATCGGCGTTTGCAACATCTTGGTGGACGTTAATCCGGCCGTTAAAATTTTAAGTCATCTTTTGTTTAAAAGGATTATCTTTTTCTGGTCGTCGGTTGCACTTCTCTAGCGTTGCCCATCTCGAGCGATTCAACACAATCAAATATAAAAGTTGCCCTTCAAGTTTTCTTGTTAAAGTTTTAATCCTCTTATCCCGTTAAGGTGCTTATACAGAACGTCCAATATAGGCATAACTGGCTACATTAAAGTTTTAGGGCGACACTACCTAACAATATGAACACATTTGAGCATGGCTGACTGCATTTGATGGCTTTCTAGAAAATTGCTGGATTGAGATACTCCTAATCAAAATGTTTAAAGTTAAAAAAAATTAATTCCTATTGTTACTTCAATTTTTAAAAAAGGTATCACAAACTATTGTAAATACTTTTAAAAGAAATGTAGTCTAGTATATTTAGGTGTTGATATATTTATGGTTTTAATTGCTTAAAGCCATTTAAAAGGCAGCAAGTTACAAAAATGTGAAATATATTGAATTGTTGGATTTACAAGTCATGGGCAATAAACGATATACTATACATTAGGCAATTACAATTTGAAAATTCTACAGATTGTGCAAACGCTCATGTGTTCTTTAAGCTTATCTTTGCATGTCAGTCCCCTTCCGCAAATCTGGTACTTCAAAACTTCTCCCGTATGCTTCTGATTATGTCTAGTTAGCTAATATCTGCTAAGAAAGTTGTGGTTACATCTAAAACAATTGTGAGATTTTTCATTTTTCACACAAATGCTTTTGCAGATGCACGTGAGCATGGTTGGATCTTAAACCTCTTTTCGCACATCTTCCATTACTGAAGACGCCAATTGAAGACGCTTATCAGAATTACCACGCTTGATGTGACATGTTAAGAACTTTATCATAGAAAGCAGTCTGGCACACGAGGAACAGTCAAACTGTATGTCTTCTAAGTGGATAAAAACATGACTTAGGAGATTTGTCTAGCATTAGAAAATCGTGTTGCATAAAACACTTTGAAAACCATGATACATAATATATGAAAAGCATATGTGGATAAACAACATATTAATGTTAAATGACCGTGAAGTCTCCGATGTGTTGACATGGGCTCATGGTTGGAAATATTAGATTTGCCTCTTTCCGCGTATTGATTTTGTTGCAAATTGTTCATAATGTTGTTTAATAAAACTACAAGAATCTCACAAATATCTTAATTTATTCCCCATATGCACCCATGCATGAAATCACACATTATAATATTATAATGCTTGTTGTCGGCAATCCTAACTTTTAAACTTCAATAAACCCAACGCTTTTAATAAAACGGCGAATATAACAATAACCGAGAATTCTTTTCTAGCGTGAATAAGTTCATAAAGAAACGTTGAGGTTTGATTAAATTTATATTTTTGCTAACCAGTGCTACAAAAATGTCAACATTTTGCAACAAACAGCATACTTTAATTCAAAGAAATTTTTTAAAAAGAATATAATTCTTGTAGAAACAAAGCAAATTGTACAGCACGATACGTAGTATCGGAATTTGTATTTACAATCCGTTATACATAATTTTGAAAGTTATAAAATTTTACATATTGTGCTTACGTTTCATGTGAACTTTTAGACTATTCATGCGTGTCATTTCCTGTCCGCAAATTTTACAGTTAAAGCGTTTTCCTGAATGTTTCTGTGAATGCATGTTTAACTCATAATTGTTGAAAAAGCTCTCATTGCAAATAACGCATTTGTAAAGTTTTTCACCCAACTGTCTTCGCAAATGTAATCGTAAGGTAGCTCGTGTTGTCAATGTCTTTTCACATAAAGTGCACTTGTGATTTGGTTAAAACGGAAATTGTTTTGAGAAGGTATTCGAAGGAATCAACCTTGCATTAGAGTTTTAGTATTAATAGGCGGTGCCCTCCCAAAACATTAACCCAAGAAGTTGCGTGTGTTCTGGACGTTTCAATTAGGATTTTCATTTTTTGGATGGAGAATTCTTTCCACAAAATCAGCATGGTAGCATCAACAAGTCAGTTCGGTTACATCAGAATTTAAGCACTACTTAGACTTTGCCTAGGAATGAAATGTTTTTAGTTAATCGAATTAAAATTTCTACACGTACAATAACAGGAAATTCTTCTTTCATGATGATGTCTTCATTTTCCGAACAAGATAGAAAACCTGTTTTTCGATATGAGAAATAGAGTTCCTGGAAAAAGGACCCGAAGTGCTGGTAAACGGAAACCTTCCTACTGAAAGTGCACTTAAATTTATATTTGACCAAGGCAAAAGCCATGCTTTAGCTACTTCTTTCTAAAGTAGGGTTTTAATGTGAACTAGATCTTGTCATGCATGCTTTACTGCTTGTTTTTACAAAAATCTGCTCAAGTACAGCATAGCAGTGTAATGATTACCAGTTTTGCTGGCACAAATATTACATGTAAGAGACATGCAAAGTACCTGTGCATCTTGTTTTCCGCTTAAAAACTTTAAGGTTTTTATCGTAAATGTTTAGACGTTTACGAGTTAATCAGCTTATTTTAAACAAAAGAAACGGAATGCATAAATTAAAAACAGTAAAGCTGAGGTACCTACCGTACGGATATTTTTTCAAGAAAGTAGTTTTGGATGTTGCTAAGTTGTAGACCTAACCATATTTCATTTTAGTGGATGTTATTCATTTGTGAACGGGAATACTAAACCTTTACATGGTATAGGGTTTTAAAAATTTACCACTAAAATCAACACTGAATGTAAGCCAGACTACATAAACCGTTTAACTAGTACATACGTAGAAGTAAAAATATACCTAAAATGAGAATACATTGTTAATCGGATTAAGATTTCCAAGAACAAGCAAACGCAGCTTCAGAGTATGCATTAATATGCATTCTAACATTTTATGTTTAAAAAGTGTGAAACTTTTGTATGATCTGCCACAGGGTAGAAATCGTGCGCATTTTGGTAGAAGTTCCTCAACACTGTAGGATCTATTCAACAATGCAGAAGCTGAAAGTACCTTAAATATTTTTACCACCGCAGCTTACTTTCAACAAACTCGCATACCACACGCAAGTTGATCATATGAACCCGTAAACTTGACAACACAACTTACTCGTTTTGTGAGTTGAACACCATTGCTGAATATAATATAGGACTATCAGGTTTTAATAATCCGTTTAAAAAATTAAATTTGAACATTTTCTGGTTACGGCTACTTGTAGGGAGACTTTTTTAAAATCAGCATTTTATGATTCAAAAACATAGATATCAGAATCCACGCAGCTGACACAAAAAAGAAAAACCGTACGAGTGTAAGGTCTGCAGAAAAAGGTTTTCAACCATGCCAAACCTAAAGTGTCACATTAGAACAGTTCATGAGAACAAACGACCTTTTAATTGTGAACACTGTGAGAAGAAATTTGGATCAAAGCACAAACTAAAGATTCACACCAGAATACATACAGGAGAAAAACCATACCATTGTTCGATTTGCGAGAAACGCTTTGCAAAGAATGAAAATCTTACTGAACACATGACAAAGCATACTGTCGAAAAACCTTACAGTTGTCTGATTTGTAATCAGAAATTTTCTCATGCATCAAACCTATTGAAGCACCAGAAACATTTTCATGGTAAGAATTTACAATCCTTTATATGTTAACATATTTTAAAAGAGAGAGTTCACTCTCATTTGAATCTTGAGTGCACTTGCACATTGTGCTGTATATTCACAGATACTGCATTTGTGCCCGGCTTTGGTCATTTTTGAAGTCTTCGTCAATATAGTTAACAGAGTTTTGATGGGTGAGTCTTGCAGAGTGTCAATCAATAGTGAAAAAAACTCAAAGTGCTCAGGTTCTTCATTTGTTGTTAGCTTTATATTAGCTTTGAAAGTTACAAAATGTTGCGAATTTGGAAGTAACCATGCCAACGTCATAGAACTCAAAACTTTATAATTAAACTGCCACTTTATGTTTCGAGTGTATTTCTGTTGCAGCTGCACCACCAAAGGGGTTAACGTTTTTCACAAATCTGGGTGGGTATCGTCAACCAGTTTTCATCGAGTCATTTTACTGGTATGCTACGGATTATATCCTTGCAGTTTGTGTAAACTCCCCCCTACGTTGCATTCTTAGTGTTCCCATTTATTTTTACTCAATCTGCGTTCACTCACTAAACAGGTTTTACTTAATTCCAATATAAAATATACAGCACATAGGTACTTCTTTTCTTGCATGCACTGGTAGTGGCATTTACCGAATCAACTAATAATCCGCTTAACTTGACAAAGGTTTCGTCCGAAACGCCATTTGCTCTGCATGCTGAATCTAGGGTATATGCTTGTAAAATAATTATTCTCTATTAATAGAACAATTGCAAGAAGATTAGCTGACTTAGGATTTTTCTTAGAAATAAACTCTATTCCGAAAGTAGGAACAATGGTTTCAGGTTGGTTCCTTCTAGAGAATTAGTCTACGTGACAGAACTTCTTACATCTACTTGGGTATGGAAAAAAGATACAATGCAGAAAGTGTATGTGTATGCTAATATTGAAACATTATATGGTTTGGAACCGAAATTTTTTATTTTGAATACAACCCTCTGCATTATTTATTTAAGGAATACATGCATATAGAGACTAAAGGTGTTAAAATGTACCGATATGTATTCTCGGAAGTGTTGTGTTCATGCATACGTACATTATGATCCGCTTAAGTAGGAGAAATTTATAACTGTCTATATAATTATTATAATATACATGTTGGTCTTCCATCTTTTGTGAGCACTCTCACACTGAAGATTACAAAAACAATGTGCTTTATACTCACAATTATTGCATTTGGTTTCTGCTTTGGACATTTTTGAACTTCGACTATCGGACATGTAGGTATTTAATAAATGCTGACAGAATTTCTTGTCAAACAATCAAGTACAAAATACAAAATCATTTAGTACAATATTTACTTTGAGGTGGGTGTTATTGTTTCCAATAACCTCAAGTAATAATCAAGTCATAATCAAATTTGCTAAAAGGTCGTCTCTCAGATTTTTGATATCATGTCTGTAAAAAAAAGTTATGCAAGAACCTTTGAATTTTGGGAGATTAGAATGTTATTTTAATTTAAATTGCAAAAATTAAGAAATTTTTTCTTGAGCCAAAATTTTGCAATTTTTTGGATTTTTTATAAAATTATAGTAATAGTTTACAGAGTGGTCAATGTGATGCCCATCTAGGTACTGCTTTTTGCAATTAGTGTAAAAAGTTTCAGCTCCAGAACTGATCCTGGTTGAAAGAAAAATGAAGTTCTTGAACCCTATTTTTCAGTATTCAGTAGGCCGCCATTTCCAATAAAGAGGCGCTGGAGTGCAAAATTCATTTGACCACTTTAGTAGGCCTAGTACTACCAAATAACAGCCAAACAATCGAAATCAAAAGAAAAAAATTTTTGGGGTGTCAACCACCCCAAATTCTTACTCTTAATAAGAAGACTCAAAGAAAGTTTTCATTTACTAAATCAACTACAAAAACCTTAGGTTTCCAGACCGGATTACTCATGTACTTTATTCACTTCAATGTTTCGACAAAGTGTACAACAATATATTTGGCTTGATACAAACCCACTGTGTTGAAACCAGTCATTTTTAGGATGGGCCTAATTTATGTACTACTTATGCAATGTGCAAACAGTATTGGTAATGAATATAGAATTTCATATGAACAACGGATTAACTTTTGCTTTTCACTATTAATTTAACTTGTTCTATTTAAAACTTCTTAACAAGCTTATTCTTTTTGTGTACTCTTGTTACATCAGCTTTAATTTTGATTTAGATAAAATAATACAAAATTAATATTTAAATAATACGCTTTTCTGCTAATAATACAACAAAGCTTGCAATTTGAAATATACAACAAGCCTATTTAAACACATGCCTATTTACAACAATTATGATTACTACACGAAAAATACCATATGAATATCTGGAGCTTCATACTTATACAAAATATAATCAAGAACTTGATATGCATTTACGTGAATAATTTGTTTATTAGTTCCTTTAACTAAACAACTCAAACTTGTACATACGTGGAGTTTTCCAAAAAGATTGAGAAAATTTTTTCGTGAACAATATTTCATACATGCTAACAAGTTCCGTCACTATGATTGGTCTATTATATAGCCTACGTTCTTGTGTACATTAACATTATTTAGTCATGGGCCCAAATTAAATAACATATGAATACCAGGTAAAATAAAAAATAGTCTAATTTTCAAGGTTTTGATCGAACCCTAAATTTCGAGTTCTGGATTTTCTAAGGGATTTGTAGCAGAGGTGTAATCAACCGCTCGTCAGGTTTGCTGTCATCTGTAGTATTTCAAGTAACAACCGCATTATTTAAATCCAGATCCTTCATGTTCCTTCAAGATCCTTCCTTCAAGAATTTTTTAGGAGAACGGAAAGCTTATTTTAGGCAAACAAATGTTTTTCGAATGAGAAAGCAAATCATTTTTAGAGAGAAAGTATTTAGGTGTGAACGCAATGGTTAATGGTAAGGAAACGCAAATTTTGATATTACAGCCAGGGGAACGGAAATATCCCGGCCGCCTTCGGCGGCCAGGATCTTTCCGTTCCCCTGAAAATGCTATTCTCCCGTAACCGTTCCCCTAACCTAGTTAGTAGGATATGGAAGATTTCTGAGGAGTGGCTGAGGTAGTTAATGGATCACCACGTTTGTCTGTCTGTCTGTCTGTCTGTCGTGGACACGAAATCTCAGCAAATACAGGACAGATTTGGTTCAAATTTTGCAGAATGATTGCTTATGTTAATACGGCTTCATATACATATTTCCCATATTTCCAGGCTTTTAGCTCAACTTTTCAAAAAGTTGCAAAAATGAACGATTGAGTTACGTGTTTTTTAAAAACGGTTTTGAGCATTTTTGAAAGGTTTTTGGACACTTTTAGTAACATGTTTGAAGATTTTGACATATTTTGGACTTGGGCATATTTGTAACGTTTTAGAGCATTTTTGAAACGTTTTCAGAGCGTTTTTGAAACATTATCTCGGCATTTCTGAAACGTTTTCTTGGCGTTTTTGAAACGCTTTCTAGACACTTTTGAAACGTTTTCTGGGCATTTTTGAAACGTTTTCTGGACATTTTTGAAACGCTTTCTGGGCATTTTTGAAACGTTTTCTGGACATTTTTGAAACGCTTTCTGGCCACTTTTTGAAACGTTTTCTGGACATTTTTTTTGAAACGTTTTCTAAGCGTTTTTGAAACGTTTATTGACATTTTTGAAACGTTGTCTGAGCGTTTTTCAAACGCTTTCTGGGCACTTTTGAAACGTTTTCTATGTATTTTTAAACGCTTTCTGAGAACTTTTGAACGTTTATTGGCATTTTTGAAACGTTTTCTGGGCGTTTTTGAAACGTTTTTTGGGCATCATTTTTCACATAATTCAGCAAGTTGCTTCCGGTAGTTACTCATTTACGAAGGTTCTTGTTAATTTATATGTTGATCCAAATTTCTTCTCACAGCGTTCAAAATTAAAAAGTCGGTTGTTCTCATGAACTGTTCTAATGTGATGCTTTCGGTTAGACATTAGTGGAAACCGTGTTTTGCAGAAGCTACACTGGAACGGTTTTTCTCTTGTGTGCACTCTCGAATGACGGTCTAGGGTACTCACACATTTTGCTTTATGTTCACAGATACTGCATTTGTGCTCGGCTTTGGTCATTTTTGAGGTCTTCGTCAAAACAGTTAGCAGAGTTTTGATGAGTGAGTTTAGCAAAGTGACAATCAGTCGCCCACAATACTCAAAATGCTCAGGTTGGTCAACATTTGTAATAGCTTTAAAAATTACAAAATATTGTGAATTTGGAAATAACAATGTCAACGTCTTATAAACTCAAAACTGATTAAAGAAACTGCCTAAGTTTGTTTCTAATAACTTTACTCGGATGCACTTATAAGCAAAGGATGTCAATGATATTGGCAAATCTAGCTGATAACTGCCAACTAGTTTTCATCGAACCTTTCTACTGGAATATTGCAGAGTATATCCTTGCAACCTGTGAGTGCTTCACTGAACGTGCCTTCTTGGTGTCACCATTTATTTTTATTCAACTTGCGTTCATTTACTAAGCAGGTTTTACCAAATTGCAACTTAAAATATAAAGCATATTGATAATACTTGCACTGGTAGTGGCATTTACCAAAATTTAAGTAATAATCCGTTTAACTTCACAAATGTTTAATCCAAAACGCCATCTGCCCAGCATGCTGCATAAATGGTATAGGTTTGTAAAATATCAGAATAAAAACAAGGAAACTAGTTGACCAAGGATTTTTCTTAGAAATAAAATAAAATCTATTCGGAAAACAGGAACAAGCGTGTCAGGTTTGTTCCTTCTAGAGAATTAGTCTACGTGATTGAACTCCCTACATCAAGTTCTGTGTATAGAAGCGAAGGAACAATGCAAAAGAGTATGTAAATACCAGTATTGAAACATTTTATGGTTTGGAACCGAAAGGTTTTTATTTTGAATACAAACATCTTCATTATTGATTGAGGGAATGCATGCATATAGTGACTAAAGGTGTTCAGATGTACCAAAATGTATTCCCGGAACTTAAATGTTCTTGTACGTGTACATTAGAATCCGCTTAAGTATGAAACATTTATGACTGTCTATGTATATATCTTCCATCTATATAATTAATATAATATATCTGTTGGCCTTCTTTCTTTTGTGTGCACTATATTATAACATTGAAATCTACTAAAACAATGTGCTTTAAACTCATAAATATTGCATTTGTTTTTTACTTTGGACATTTTTGAACTTCAGGTATCGCACATGTTAATTTATTAAATGTTGACAGATTTTCTTGTCAGCAATTAAATACAAAATAATTAGGGACAATGATTAGTTTGCTGTTGGTGTGATTGTTTCCAGTAACTTCAGCAGTAAAGTACTGACATAGATGCCTCGACCCGTAAAAGCAATGTCGCAATTTTGCATTTTCCTTTGATCTAATGAGTGCTGTCAATCAAGAAGAAACTGAAAAACAATATTGAACAGAAGGAAGATGAAAGTAAAATGCTAGCGTTTAGACTAAAGTTTGTTGTTAGGTAGTCCATTTCCAGCTACGTATAAATGCACCTTTTCGGTGCGAAACACCATGAAGGTGAACGACTACCTAACAACAATGTTTAGTATAGGATCATGTATACACGCTACTACTTTTCTTCCTTCTGTTCAATATTTTTTCTCGGGATTCCATTGTTCAGCTTCTTCTTGATTGACAGCACTAATTTGATCAAAGGAAAATACAAAATTGCGACATTACCCTGACAAACTTTCCGCCAAACCGGACATTTTTTCCTCGTCTTATATTTCCCCGACACTTTTTTCTCTAATAACACATTCCAGAACAGGCTAATGATATTAGGGAAAAACCAGATAGAAAACATTTACGTCATGCTCAATTAAGAGTAAGCAAATACCACAGAATATTGGCCAGGCGCGCAGCCAGCCGTGAATCTTAGGTAGGGCACAAGATTTAACTAGCTTAAATCAACGTAAACAATTTCCTTTATTTCTTTGAGCTTAAAACTATTGGTTGATTCGCATAGCGGTGTCGACAATATATGAGTAAGTAATCTCTGGAGAAATTAAAATTAAACCTTTCTTGAGTTTGTTAAGATACAGCAATGTAATTTTCAATACAACTGATAATTTTTGTGTCATGAAACAGACCTAAAGTAGGTCAGTTTATCTTGCTGGAACACTAACAACATCTTCAAGGACTAAGGGAATTCTTCAGTGAGCAGTAAATACACAAAGTATGCTTATTCAATTTTATCCCATTGTGCTGCAACTATCGGTTTTTTATACGTTTCACACACAAAGGAAAAAATAAAAAAATACTTTTAGATCACTTTTGTAAAATTCAAGCAACTCGACCATTTAGAATGGTTTATTTTTTTCATCAGTGCAGAAATTCAATGCATCAATGAAACTTTAAAATTGCACAAATATTTGATCGACAAATCACAGGTTTGGTACCTGTGAGATGTGGTGAGTAAAATTCTTTGGAAATGGAACAATAACGTTTAGCATAAACAGTCATCAACGTCAACGCTTTCGTCATTGGTGTCTCGCAACAGCCTGGATTTTAGCTTTAGCCTGGCTTCGTATTCTGAAACTTTACTATGAACGTCACGATTAGACACATTTTGAAATTCTCTTCATATATTTTACTAGACTTGTTTTCACGATTTTCAATGATTTGTTGTACAATTTGTCAAATCTTCTTATAGCACACTTGCAAATCTGATATGCAGTTTCTGAGAGTGTGATGGATGATAATAGTTTTTGGCTGAATTGAGGGCAACAAGAAATTCAATTTTGCAAATGGTTTTGAGTTCGCTTACTTGGTGATTTTATATTTAACCCTCAAATTGGGAATACCGGTTCCAATTTCACTTGATGATGAATTTCACCGGATAATAGAGTTTGCAGCAGCTAGCACTAAACAAATTCGTATTTACATCATTTATGTCGTTGTCACGTATTTTGAGCTAGAAGTTTCAAACGGTGGATTAACATGATTGATTGTTATTGGTTGTGAATATTTGTGAACTGATATTAGTGTTGGTAAAGTCGAAATCGTGCAAAATTGCGATCAACCGGAGTTTTGTCAAAACGTTTTGTGCAAACCTGGGAGCATTTTATATAGAAATCGAATACAAAATCAGAAAATGCTAGTATATTGCAATACTAGTATTTAAACTTGCTTACCATGAAATCCAGATACCTAATTGCACAGTAAATCACATTAAATCATTTGATGTTATGTAGAATTCTCATATTTCTTAGCTTGCGTAGCTTCTATTTGTGAGACTTTATATAAATTGAAAATTGTATGGCAAATTTGTGGCAAGTAAAATTCGCGATTTGTCGATTTTTAGATCATTCAGGCAATATTCAAATCGGTTTTGCAAATTTCTAATATTAAAAACTATTTATTAGAAATGCTAAATAGCATGAATCTGAACACAAATTGCTCTGGTATTGACCAAAAGATTTCAAGCTTTTAAATTTTTAGGTAGGGCACGTGCCCTAGGTGCCCACCCCTCGCTGCGCCTCTGATTATTAGCTCTCTGCTTTGCAGAGGAGCTATTTTGGCAGTTGTGTGTCCGTCCTTCCGTCTGTCTGTCCGTCCGTCTACTTTATTTTTGGGGTCTATACCTGGCTATTTGGAGTCTAAACCAGGCCATTTGGCTCGATACCAGGCTATTTGGGTCTATTCAAGGCTATTTGGTGTCTATTTCAGGCTATTTGGGGTATATTCAAGGCTATTTGGGGTCTACTCCAGGCTATTTGAGGTCTATACCAGGCTATTTGGGGTCTATACCAGGCTATTTGGGTCTATACCAGGCTATTTGGGTCTATACCAGGCTATTTGTGTCTATACCAGGCTATTTGGGTCTATACCAGGCTATTTGGGTCTATACCAGGCTATTTGGGTCTATACCAGGCTATTTGGGGTCTATACCAGGCTATTTGGGGTCTATACCAGGCTATTGGGGGATTATACCAGATTATTTGGGGTCTATACCAGGCTATTTGGGGTCTATACCAGGCTATTGGGGGTTTATACCAGATTATTTGGGGTCTATACCAGGCTATTTGGGGTCTATACCAGGCTATTTGGGGTCTATACCAGTCTATTTGGGGTCTATACCAGGCTATTTGGGGTCTATACCAGGCTATTTGTGTATATACCAGGCTATTTGGGGTCTATACCAGGCTATTTGGGTCTATACCAGGCTATTTGGGTATATACCAGGCTATTTGGGTCTATACCAGATTATTTGGGGTCTATACCAGGCTATTTGGGGTCTATACCAGGCTATTTGGGGTCTATACCAGGCTATTTGGGTCTATACCAGATTATTTGGGGTCTATACCAGGCTATTTGGAGTCTATACCAGGCGATTTGGGTCTATACCAGGCTATTTGGGTCTATACCAGGCTATTTGGGTCTATACCAGGCTATTTGGGGTCTATACCAGGCTATTGGGGGATTATACCAGATTATTTGGGGTCTATACCAGGCTATTTGGGGTCTATACCAGGCTATTGGGGGTTTATACCAGATTATTTGGGGTCTATACCAGGCTATTTGGGGTCTATACCAGTCTATTTGGGGTCTATACCAGGCTATTTGGGGTCTATACCAGGCTATTTGGGTATATACCAGGCTATTTGGGGTCTATACCAGGCTATTTGGGTCTATACCAGGCTATTTGGGTATATACCAGGCTATTTGGGTCTATACCAGATTATTTGGGGTCTATACCAGGCTATTTGGGGTCTATACCAGGCTATTTGGGGTCTATACCAGGCTATTTGGGTCTATACCAGATTATTTGGGGTCTATACCAGGCTATTTGGAGTCTATACCAGGCTATTTGGGGTCTATTCCAGGCTATTTGGGGTCTATACCAGGCTATTTGGGGTCTATACCAGGCTATACCAGAATGCTATACTGTTGGAGGTCCGTGAAAGTCTTTGTCATGCTAATGCGCGTTGCTTCATAAAGCTTTTACTTTTGGACGCACAAAATCTATTAGTAGCCCTATAAGTGTTTGATTATGTGACTTAATATTTCTATCTAACCCACTTTTCGTAAGTAGTGGATTACGAACCCTATCTTTATGCAACGTCTTCCGTAGAGCTTGAACAAGCATGTCTTAATAACTCGTCACCTTAATTTAAAAATTCTGTTTACATTTATTTCCAGTAATTCTGCTTCTATGTAATTATTATAACTGTTGCCATCCTTAAGGAGAATAATCGTAGTTTAATGCAACTAACATTTGAAAGCTAACGTAAACATGCTCACGTCAATTTTTCTTCTTGCACAATTTGCACACAAAAATAATTTAAAAACTCACATCAATCATAAGCAATCTGACGACCGAAATCACAAGTGCAGTTCGTGTGAAAAGGCGTTCAAAGCTCGATCCTACCTTACTAAACATCTGCGAAGACATTTGGGATGAAAAAAATTACAAGTGTTCAACCTGCAATGAGAGCTTTTTAAGCAGGCATGAGCTAAATAGGCACTTGCAGGTACATAGAGAAGAAGTTTATCAGTGTAATATTTGCGTAAAAGTAATGACTCGGAGGGATAATCTTAAAGTACACATGAAGCGACAACACAATACGTAAAATCTCAGAATTTAAAAAATTATGCATTACAAAATCGTAGGCTTACCCAGCTTCGGAATTTATTTTGTGTTTTGATAAATCATATATAGTTTATTCTTTTGTTTCAATCAAACTACGCTGTTTGTTGGAGGATATTGCTACTCTTGAAATACATAGATTATACCATATACAAATGTAAATATAATCCAACTCCAAGCTTTTCTATTTGAAATGTTTCACGCTACGAGCAATTCTAGATTATCGCTCTATTTTGAATCAGTGTATTACGATAACATGTGTTTGTATATTGGAGAATAAATTAAGATTAATGTTATTGAGATTAAGGTTGAAGTTTCAGATTTATTTTTTTAAATATTTTCTATAACATAAATTTCTAGTGTGAACTCGCTCAGTTTGTATTTTTGCTCATAACCTCAGCGTAGTCATGGCTGCTCTTTCTACTACGCGTAAAGGCTTAAAATGCATCATAATGACAAATTACGAAGATGCATGAATTATTTAGGGCAGTTCAGACCGTGGTAGTATTAATAGCTTGCTGCTTCAGCAGAGGAACTATTGCAGATGTCGGTGTCCGTGTGTCTGTCTGTCTGGCGACGTTATTTTTAAACCAGGCTCTAGACCAGGCTAAATTGTCTCTAGACCAGGCTAAATCGGCTCTAGAGAATTCTTATGTTCATAACGTTTTTAGCAGCAAGCATCTTTTAATGGTTTACCATGGATGTTAATTGTTGACGACGATTCAGCGGTTACGGTAGACTTTTGGAATATTTTCTTTCGAATTAATTCAAATAAAAATAGCTTCTAGTCTTTAAAACGTGGCGTCCCCTGGAGCTGTTGCTCCTACCCAGTTTACACGTCTACAAAATTGTGCCCCAACGTACTGGATGGGACACACCTTGGCATAATAAACCGGGTCGTATATTTACGGGTTTATTTACTCAACGTACTTTTTGTATGCGGGTTTTCGAAGAACGGCTACGGTGTTAAAACAAAAAAGATATTTACCGTTGTTGAATGCATCCGAAAATATTGAGGAACTATTATCAAAATGCGTACTATTGTTCACCTATTGCAATCACAGATCATGCTAAGGTTTTGCACAGTATGGAAACATAAGATGGCCGATTGCATGCTAGTAGATTCTCAGGAGCTGTATGTGTGTGTTGCAAGAAACTATAATCCGGTAGTGTGTTGCAAGAAACTATAACAAGTGTGCAATAGGATAATTTCTTTGATAAAAATTTACTGTTTTTGGAAACCGCCATTTAGATATATATTATGCAAATTCAAAACTAAAATAATTCTTTCTTTTAATAATATAAAAACATTGCTAGAAGTTTGCAATATTCGACAGAGTTTTTTTAACACAGGCATATTAACAACAATCACAACTACTGCACAAAAATTTAAATGAATGCGTTACGCTTCATAATTATGACAAATATACAAATTGTTTATAACTTTAATCTAAAACAAATGTTGCAAGTATATTAAAACAAAATACAAAACGTACAAGTTCCTAATGTTTCATTTAAACGAGCTAATTTATAATATATTTTAGTAAATGTATAGAAAAAAGATTTGAATCGGGTTGCTAATTACAACGCCAACCAATTGCTTAGAACTCACATGTTTATATGCATGGTTTTTAATATCTAAATAACTTTAAATTGGTTTACAAAGAGAGAAGCAACACAAGTTGCAAAAGTATGCAGCATGAAATTTTTAAAAAAACTGACAATAAATCGTAAACAGTACAGGCAATTTTGTTTCAAAGGTTTACATTTCGTGTAATGCGTGTTTTAGACTGTCAGTTGTGTAGCAGTTTTTATCCGCATATCTAGCACAACTTGAAGATTTATCCCGTATGTTTCTTGGTGTGCCTGACGAGTTCGTATGATGTCATGAATCTCACATTGCAAGTAACACATCGATGAAGTTTTTCACCCAAATGCCTTCGCAAATGTTGTCGTAGGTAGACTCCTGTTTTGAATGCTTTTTCACACAATCTGCACTTGTGGTGTCGGTCATCCGAGTGCTTATAATTGACGTGACGTTTGAAATGACTCTTGTTAGCGAAACTTTCGTCGCATGAGAGGCAAGAATAGGGTTTTTCTTTTGTGTGAATAAAAATGTGTCTTTGTAGACAGGTCAAACTTTGAAATCGGAACTCACAAAAGATACAGCCAAATGATTTAGCTTGGTTCTCTGTACAACGTTGAACGTAAGTTTTAGTAAAAATAAATTACTTTGTTTAAATTGCTTATAAAATAAACACTGTAAAAAGTTCTTACCATGGAAACGTATTTGGTGCCTTGATAGGGATGATGATTGGGAAAACTTTTGACTGCAAATCAGGCATCTGTAAGGTTTTTCGCCAGTATGACTTCTCATGTGTTTAGTAAGTTCTCCATTCTGCGCAAAGCGTTTTCTGCAAATCGAGCATCCGTATGGTTTTTTTCCTGTATGCACACTTGTGTGACGATTTAACTTATGCTTTGATCCAAATTTCTTCTCACAGTGTTCACAATTAAATGGTCGGTTGTTCTCATGAACTGTTCTAATGTGACACTTTAGGTTTGGCATGGTTGAAAACCTTTTTTTGCAGACATTACACTGGTAGGGTTTTTCTTTTGTGTGCACTCTCATATGACATTTGAGTGCACTCACAGATTGTGCTTTATATTCACAGATACAGCATTTGTGCTCTGCATTAGTCATTTTTGAAGTCTTCGTCAGTACACTTAACGGAGTTTTGATAAGTGAGTTTAGCAGAGTGTCAGTCAATAGTGCAAAAAACTCAAAGTGTTCAGTTTCTTCAAACTCCGTATTAAGTTTTAAAATCACCAAACGTTGCGAATTTGAAAATAACGATGTAAACGTTTTAGAACTCAAAACTATATAATTAAGCTGCAAGGTTATGCTTCAAGTAATTTTCTGTGGCTGCTGAATTAACCAAAGGATCTTAATGTTTTGGACAAGTATTGTTTCCATCAAGTCCTCTTACTGGAATACTGCAGAGTATATCCCTGCCGCCTGTATTCCGTCGAACGTGGATTCTTAGGTTCAAGTAAATTTTTACACAACCTGCGTTCACTCACTCAGCAGTTTTTACCAAACTTCAACTTAAAATATACAGCATATAGGTAGTTCTTGCATGCACTGTTACCAACTTAAATAGTAATCCGCTTAACTTCACAAAGGTTTCGTCCGAAACGCCATTTGCTCTGCATGCTGCATAAAGGGTATCTGCTTGTAAAATATTAGAACAATAGCGAGGAAACTTTTTGACGTAAGATTTTTCTTGTAAATAATATCTTTTCGGAAAACAGCAGCAATGCTTTCAGCTTTGTTCAATTAAGTGACTTAGTCTACGTGATAGAACTTCTTACATCAAGTAGGGTGTGGAGAAGAGAAGGTACAATGCGACAGTGTATGTGTATACTAATATTGAAACGTTATATTATATGGAATCGAAAGGTTTTTATTTTGAGTACAAACGTCTGCATTATGTATTGAAGGAAGGCAAGCATATAATGACTAAAGGTGTTTATATGTACCGATATGTATTCTCGGAAGTTGCATGTTCATGTATGTGTACAATATAATACGCTTAGTAGTAAACTTTTATAACTGCCTATGTACAAAACAAAACTATCTTTTATTTATCTAATTCATAAATATATATTCTACACCTTGTTTTTTGGGTAACTCCTGGTGAACACAATTTTTCAACTACAAAAATGATAAATAAGGTATAATTTATGAAAGCGATTCTTCACCAAAATATCTGGAACCAGAACCTGAATTTATTAAGCAGATTACTAAAAGTAAAATATTTTTGGCCATAACATATTCGTCAACCATGTCTTGAACAAATTATTGAATATATCTTGTACACATCGTTTCCTTTGAATATTATTCATTCACAATTTGAAAAAAATATTGTTCAGTTGAGCCTTTGAAGTAAACAAATCAAACCTAGGGCCTCAAATAATAAAATTTCAAAGGGTGGATAGTACCTAAACTAAACATATCTAATGGCATGACATGTTATGTCGAAATAAATGCAACAAAACTCACCGTTTGTTTGAATTTATATGCCTTTTAACGCTTTATGACAGTTGTTGTGAGGCAGATTGATATTTATATAACATGCTACTAAACAAGACGCTGTTAAACATGTGATGAATAAATCTGTATGTATTTGCAAAATTCTCGTGTTAAAAAGTTTGAAAAAATCGAAACATTTTATCATCTAATATTACAAATTGCAGTTTAAAAAAAAACTTCGATTAACGTTAGAGAGCAATAGGGCAGTTCAAATGGTAATCACCTGCTCCAACATTAAATATCTAACTTAATTGAAAAAACAATAAATCTATATACAAAAATACAAACAAAATTATATAATATATTCAAGTGCATTCACATAAAAGGGGTCTTATTGCACACATAACAAATCAAACTGGCGAAACACCTCATAGTTGCAAATTATGTAATAAATTTTTTTTACCAGTTTTAAAACATACAGCATGTCCAAGAAGTAGGATGACAAAATTCAATTTCCAATAAAAATTCACAAACACGTTTTTAACAAACAATGCTAGTACATTATGATTAAGCTATCCTTTGAGTATAAGAGTAGAAAACGTCTCGATCCAGTGACCTTCCGTTTTCCCAAAATGCCATTTTAAATTAAGTGACGCCATCTAAGAAATTTCCCGGTACTAAAATTTTTGTGTATTGTGTGTACTTATTTTTTGTATTGCGGGTTCCAAGTAACTTATGGCTAAAAATCAATTACTACATAGTATTCAGAATTCATTTCTCTACAATCTCAGACCAGAGCATTAGTTTCATTTTCCTTGCATTTTAGGGTGCAGACGATTTTTGATCAAGTGATCTTAAATTACGAGCCTTTGCTTTTTGGTAGGATTTTTTCTACAATGCAATCACTACAATTCCTTTGCATTGCACAGTCTGGAAGCTAGGAAAACGGGCTACAACTAATGCATAAACAAATATAATTTCATAACTTGTATGCTAAGTTTGACAACTTCAAACATTTAGAAGAACTTTTTTAAAAAAATTAGTGTTCTTTCAAAAATGGCTAAAAATTGAATTTCTCATAATTTCCAAGGTACATAGTCTCTAAGTTAGTTTCATAGCTCATTTGAATGCTCACTTTTTGGGGACTCTTTCATTGTTCATAACTGTGCAATTACGTTTACGAGAGAGAGTAGGCAAAGGAATAAATAAGATTGTATTACGAAAAATCGGGAAAAATGAAAATCGACATTGCTGTATACAACATCAAGCTATTGCAATACCGTAAAGTTTTTTGAAATAACTTATATATCACAAAAATCTACTAAGTTTAGTGTACCCAAGCATTATTTTGTTTGCTTGAAATTACTCTTATGTGGGTTATTATAAAGGTACACATTTTGTCATCCTACTTCTTGGACATGCTGTAATCAGGCACAGGCGTTTTCATGCTAACAACTTACAATCTTTAATTTACTATAAATTTGCAAGGAAAGTAATATATATTTGATCTAATTTCTTATAATCATTCTACAAAGGACCAAGCAGAGTCCTTTGATTACGGTTTTTGTGATTCAGGATTTTAACTATTGACCACATTCAAACGTCATATTTTTGTTGACATAAACAAAACTTTTTTGCTGCCTCTCAAACGGACGTTTTGCTGACAAGAGTGATTTAGAACATCACATTGATCATACGCGATCTGACCTCACAATTACAATTTGCATGAAGAGACATTTAAAACCCAACCTTGTCGACGTTTAAATCTGCAAAGACATTTAGGTGAAAACCTCACATGTGTTTTGCCTGCAACTTGAGCTTTCTCAGACTTATAGGACCTAATTAGGCATGCATGAAAGCATTCAGAAAAACTTCTTAAGTGTTACATTTGCGGAAGAAACACGACAAGCAAGGAGTTTATAAATTAAAAAATGTAAATTTAATCAAATGTCAACTATTTATAATAGAAATGCAGCACACTGCATAAAAAGTTTTAGATTTTGGTTTATTGTTACAGCACAGGGTCTAATAAGTTACTAAAATAAAACATTGTTTACTTAAAACACTATTACGGTCGCCTATGATTAGATAGTGTGGAATAATAGTAGAAAATATATATAAAATTTCTTCAAATACAACATGGAGAAAAAATCATGGAATGGGATATGACAACAGTTTCCAATGATAACTTAAATAATATTTACTAAAACACAGTACAGCCTATACTCGTAATATTAGATTTTTTCAAAAATTATCTGTCAGTCAGTTAGCCAAACTACAATCTATCCATTGTAAAACGCATTATTTAACTTTACTTTAAGGTATGTGCAAAATTTCATAACATAATCTAACAGCATTTGTCTATATGTTACGATTTCTCATGTTTGTTACTTAGTTGTCCTGAAGAAGACCACAGTAGTGGTCGAAAGCTCGACAGTAAAATATTGTTTCCTCAAAAATCGTTTCAATCATTATTTAAATTAATATGGATGGAGGATGGAATAGGATTTTTCAAACCATAAAATTTCTTGTTTGTAATTATGACTATTTTGTACAAAATAAACTTTTATTGAGAATCAGAATTCAAGCCGCTGCTACTTGTTTTCATGACTACAGCGTCGTCATAGTTTTTCATTTTTTACAGCGTCCAGATTTGTTGTGCTTCAATTGTATGACTAATTAGGACGTGGAGATTGGTCTGGACGTTTCAGACCTGTCGTTGTACCAAAGTGTTTAGGGAAAGTTCTGCGTGTATGATTTTGCTTTTGCATTGACGCTGTCCTAAATCTGTGAAACCCATTTTCGGAAGAATGAGTTTTTATCCTAATGATAATAAATAACTAAAATCATCTTTCCTGATGGTTGACAAATAGACAGACAGTTAATCTTAGTGGCATTAGAGTTATTACTGCTTATCCGCTTTAAAACTTTATCAAGTTCCCCCCTTTATAAGTTTTTGTTGGACCTGATTTGTCTGCGCACAGCGTAGTCTTTGCCTAGCTAGGCAATGTCGTTGATAATACCGTGTCATCCTTCTAGTGTGTGTTAATATTAGGGACCATTTAATATATCGTTCAAATCGGCAGTCAAAAACTATAGGTAACACAACCTGACTTGTTCAAACAGAAACCATTCGGTACTAAAAGAATTATAGTTTACAAAAGAAAAATTATTCAAATTCAAAGAATGGGCGTCAATTTGCTCCAAAATGTTTTTTCTGTTTACCAACAAAATTCTTCAATATCTTCCTCTATAAACACATCGAACAATGCTTTCAGTGCATTTTACTAATAGCAATTAAATTTTATTTTACTGGCTCGTAAACCTACATGTTGTGATATATAAGTACATACGTGTCGGTTCTGCATGACACAACCACAGAAATTTTCAGTAAGCGGATTATATCTCTCATTTTATTTCATTTAAGGTATCTAAATTTTGGTGAGGACTTAGCATTGGAGGTTTTTTCTAAAAATATTGGGAAAACGTTTTACCGAATGCGTATATGTAGTCAACGTTCAATACGATACCCTTTTTGGATTAGGGGGATTAAAACTTGAACAAGTGACCAAGACCAAGTAAAATAGCTACCTTTACATTGTGTATGTTTTGCGTTTCAATGGTGTGCAAGTTGTACCTAAGGAGAACAAAAATTTACTAAATATTGACCCAGTACTCTAACAATGACCAGCGGAACATACACTGACAGCGCGCATATGGTATGGTACGAATTATGGTATGCTGTGCCTATGATATATATCAAAAACACACACAGTAAATTGATTGGCAGCAAACAAGCCTTGTGAGTACTTTTGTAATCACTCTGGCAAAGGAAGCAACAGTGTGAAGGTCTTTAGATTTCTGTTGCCATTTCATAAGTTTGGGCAGATCTTTCTTCATTGCCACTGTATCTGACCTGTATGCATATTCAAACAGGAAACGCCTGTTAGCATGTAAATAAGCTTATTTGCTCTGAATAGTCCAGACATCACTTTATGTTGTTTTCAAGGCTTTTTTATTATGGGACTGTTCTCAAAACCCAACATCTCTTAATAGGTAGTTTTGGATGAAGAATGCAAAATTAAGATAATGTAGACAAAAAAGGCAAATTTTAACAGTCCACTAAACATTTTTAAAGCTTTGAATGCCCATAAGCCTTGCACTGTTTTCCATAAAACCCTGCGTTGTTGCATCCGTGTGTTATATTTATTCACTATAGTGAAAGGGTTGAGCATTTTTGGCTTTATAATATACTTTTTTGGTACTTTTCGTCCAATAAGTCCTTGCATTCAGAATTTACAAAATTTCGTTATGTTTCCGGTTGAAAGCCTTTGTAAGGATAAGTAAATAATAATATATAGCATTGTCAGTTTTCATTTATCCGCTTCAATTGTAAAAGGTTTAACATGTGTGGTAATGGCTACTTTAGAGCTGTAAACGTGTACACGTACACGCGTGTACACGGTTTAAAACCGTGTCGTGTGCACATCGTGTTGGACAGAACACGACACGAATTAGGCAGTACACGAAACGTTTAGTACACGGCATACCAGAACACGAAACAAACACGACTGAAAAAACGCGTGTACTAAACAAATTTTTATTCATACTGAACGCTTATGCACACACGGAATGCAAAAAGAATACTTTGGTTTTTCTCAAAACCTTGGGTTGGACCATAAATTCTTTCGAATTCGGCTCGCACTTAGCTTATCTTATTTTAACCAACATAACATGATGCGTCAAAAACGGCATTTAAAAATAATTCAGACGATAAACACTTTTTGTGAAAAAATTATTAAAATCTTGATTAAAATAACACAATTAATCACCCATTCCAAACCCAATCTCAATTAGCCCCATTCTGTTCTAATTTAACTGTACACGATTTGTACACGTTTATTTTCGTGTTCGTACACGAAATGAACACAACACGTTTAGATTGTACACGAAACGAACACGGAAAAATTATATTGTGTTTGGTTGTACACGACACGAAATTCCGAAGGGTATATTCGTGTACACGTTTACGGGTCTAGGCTACTTGAAATATTGAGTACTTAAAATGGAAACCTGTTGAGAGTAATAGGATTACGTTTTCAAACGTACATAATATTCTGAGAATGCATTCAAGGACTCAGTGTTCCACTTGAAAACTTTAGAGTACATGTATACACTAAGCAAACATTCGAATGCAATTTTACTTTTAGCAGTTCAACCTTGTACAATCGGTTTTTCAACCAGCATATACCTGCATATGATGTACCTGTAAATACTTTGTACAACCGCAGCTAGTTTTGTTTTAAAAATTCATCCATTTTGTGTTCGGCAACGTTGTACGCTTAGCATACACTCTTCTGTATAGTAGAAACAGGACGCATTCATAATCACTGAGCGATAAGCAGGAGTTGTCTGTTCATTAATGTTCTGAATTCAAAAAACCAAACGAAATATTATCGAATTCTGTAAATTTAAAGCTTTTGTAGTTTGCTCGTTTTGGATAAATAGTTTTTCTGAATATTCTTACTTCTCGTTTTTGTTTTGAAGTTTGTGCTCTTGTTGTCGGTAACAAACACTGCGAACATTTAAAATAAACAAGCAACATGTCAAAGAACTCCGGAATGTCAAAAACAGAATATAAGTGCAGTATTTGTGCGTTTAGAGCACAGTTTCTTAATCAATTCCAGCGCCACATGAGAGTGCATACAAACGAAAAGCCTTACATGTGCGACATCTGTAACAAGCAGTTTCAAAACAAAACTAATTTAGAACGTCATACTAGCACAGTCCATCATAACGAACGGTATTTCAAGTGTGAACACTGTGAAAAGAAATTTGGATCAAAATATAACTTAAGTGTTCACACAAGATTACACACAGGAGAAAAACCATTCCAATGTACAATTTGTAACAAACGTTTTACAAGTAATTGGAATCTTAATTCCCACATGAGATGTCATACAGGCGAAAAACCGTACAGCTGCAATGTTTGCTGTCAAAAGTTTTCCCATACATCAGTCCTGTCATCACACCAGAAACTTCACGGTAAGCTCAAACTAAAAATATTTTCACAAAAAATCCATGAATTCACCGTAAATTATTTATGATGGTTTGGAAAAGAATCTACACAACTTTTTGGATGTGCTTTTTGTAATATGGAACTCCGACAATGGAGATCTCTTCAAAGTCATATTTTTGTCCACACAAACGAGAAACCGTTTAGTTGTACATCCTGTGACAAAGAGTTTGCATGGAAGAAATCGTTACTAAGTCACCTCCAATATAAACACTCTGATGAACGTCAGCACAAATGCAATTTATGTGAAAAGACATTCAAAACCCAATCTTGTCTACGGTCTCATCTGCAAAAGCATTTAGGGGAAAAATTCTACAAGTGCTTTAAATGCAATGAGGGCTTTGTCAATGCACTTGAACTAGAGAACCATAAAAGGAAACATAGAGAACATTTTCAAATGTAATATTTGCGGAAAGATACTGACAACAAAAGGCAATCTTAAACGACACATGAAGCAGTTACACAAGCAGTAAACGTTTCTTTAAAATAGGCACCTATTTTTGTCAACTCCATTACAATATGAGATCTTGTAGATTTTTCAAAGTGGGTTTGAAAATTTCCCGTGTTACCAAGTAAATCGAATATGTTTAGGCAATATGCTGTACTGAAAACTTTTTATTGTTCGTGTAATAATTGATAGTTTTGTACCAATTTAATACTGATCGGCTAATTTAAATGTAGCTAATCACAAACATGCTAAAACTGTAATATTCGAAAAGAAAAATATGACATTTAGTATTTGATTCATTAATTTAGTTTACCAGTGTCATATCAAGTTGAATTGATTAATTTGCATTGTCAAATTAAAACTAAACCAGATAAGTTGTAAGGGGGTATGAAAGTAAAATATTTTACCGTAAATTTTAGCAGGATATTTTTATGCTTTTTGTCACCCTAAATCTACAATGTAGGTTTTTATCAAGTTCTTTTCAATAACCAAAATAACCTTAACGTCGAAAATAGAGATAAACTTGCTAAAACTGAAGGTTTTGTGTACAGCAACAGTAAAGCTCTCTAAATTGTTAAGCACCGTCGTCAGGCTGACGTTTAGGATGTGGTCATTGATATACAAAAATCCAATTATATATTTAAGAAATTGTATATTTGGGAGTTAGGGGTGGGCAGTCAAAATTGAACCTGCTTGGATTTTCAAAGTTTTTGCATAATCTCAACACATATACGTCGGAAATATTCCACGCCATGTTTCAATGTCTCAAGTGGCCCCAGTGACGAGTCACAAGGGTTCAAATTTTGAGCATCAAAAATGGACTTGTTGAACCGTTACTCTATGATTATAGAGAGTTGGTAGCTGAAACTTTTTTGGTAAACTAGTCATTGTATTAGGTAATATTTACCACAATTTTGCGTCGTGACCACGCATCTGTAATTTTTTAGAAAATTATTTCCGAAAAAATCCGACAATTTTACAAATTTTTTGGATTCAAACCGCTGTAACTTCACAAATTTTGGTTTCTGAAACTTACCAAAACGTTGACCACCGACAATTTTTAATGCTCTATCTATCGCAGAAAACGGTTATCAAAAATATTATTAACAAGGAAGTTATGCATAAAACTGTAAGTCAACACATTTTCTTGGACTGACTTTCATACGTTCAGAATCAAGTTGCGATTCTTGCAGATATTTTTATATGTTGGTTGAGAGCATTTTTGAAAGCCCTAAAAATGTTTTATTTGTGTTGACCATGATGACTTTGTAACTAGTTGACCATAGCAAATGTAAACTAAAGAATTGAAAAAATCCGACTTGACAAAAAGTGCCCTAATTATACAAAACCAGGCATAACTTTTTTCGGATATCGAAATTGGAAAAAATGAAAAAACACATTTTTGCGCATTTATTTGGAATCATTTTGACGCCTTGGCTCATAAAATTGGACGTCAAGGTGACGAGTGGTAATTGATGACCTAAAGCAATCTTGACCAATTTTCAAGATGTCGAAATTTTAAAAACAATTTTATTTTTGCAATATTACTACATATAACAAAAAATATTTATATATTTAAGCAACTGGTGAATGTTAGCAGTCATTGAAGTTAAATTAGGCACATAAAACAAAAGTTGAAAAAATCTAAATACTACGAATAAAATGTTTGCATTTGAGCCTTGCAATAACTTTCCTGAAAAAGCGAACAATGTTCTGAAAACACATGAGTATACATTCAAGCTTCATAAAAAGTATCCTTGAAATCAACACCATCACGTCAAAGATAAAAATGCCTAAAATAAACACACCAACTGGTTATTTTAGCTAATTGCTCTCTTAGGTTTAAATGCATGAAGTAGTATAATTCTAGAAATGTCTTTGAAATGCTTATGTTTTATCGAAGATTTTAGTCTCTTAAACTTAGTACTCTTATTGTTCAAGGAGATGCTTGTAGACGTGCTTGGACATATATCCGTGAAACCGTAAACTTATAGCTATTTGCAGCTTAGTTTCCTGTTGCATATCAAACCCCTTACGCAACAATAAATTGTCAGCCTTCCACACATGTTCTCTAATAAGCTGATACATGCTAATTCCGAACTCCCCCAGATATCCAATAGAAAGAATCGGTTTGTTTATTTTCATAAACTGCAGAAATGCGGACAACACAAATGTCATGTTTTCTAGTTTCTTATCAATGGTAAAAACAGTTTTAAAAAATCGTGTGTCTGAAATATTTCATATGCCAACATATTTCTTCATAGACGTTTGTTGACGAATGTTTGTCAGCACACTGGATATTTTTAGTTACGTATTATTTCAAGTTTTGCAATACATGATTTGAAGCCCTTGGTTTGATTTGTTTACTTTAAAAGTTCAACTCAATACTTTATTGCTCAAATTTTGAATAAATAATAGGCAAGCAAAATGCTCCATACAGGACTGTTTCAATATTTTGTTTAAGACTTGGTTGAATAGTATGTTATGGCCGAAAATAACATTGTTTTATGAATTAGATAGATAGAAGATGGTCTTGATTTACACATAGACAGTTATTCAGCGTCATAAGTCATACATTTTTCTACAGAAGCTGAGAAAAATTGACACATACATGAACACGCAAATTCCGAGAATACATATCCTTACATTTTAACACGTTTAGTCCCTATATTCATGCATTCCTTCATTCAATAAATCAGAAGTTTGTATTCAAATCAAAACCTTTCAGTTCCAAACCATTTAATGTTTGAATGACAGTATATACGTACACTTTTGCATTGTACCTTTTCTTCCATACCCAGCTTGATGTAAGAAGTTCTGTCACGTAGATTAATTCTCTAAATTGAAAAAACCTGAAACCCTTGTTGCTGTTATCTTAATAGATTTTATTTTTATTTTTAAAAATCCTACGTCAACTAGAGTCCTTGCTATTGTTCTAATATTTAACAAGCAGATACCCTATATGCAGTGTGCAAAGCAAATGGCATTTCGGAAAAAACCTTCGTGAAGTTAAGCGGATTATTACTTGGGTTGGTAAATTCCTTTACCGGTGCATTCAAGAATCACCTATACGCTGTGTATTTTTAGTTGCTCTTTGGTAAATCCTGCTAAGTGAGCGAACGCCGGTTGAGCAAAAATTAACGTGAACATTTTGAATGCACGTTCAGTGGAGCTTACACGTTACACAGGCTGCAAAGATATACTCTGCAGTTTCCAGTAAGAGAACTTGATTAGAACTGGTTGGCAGTACCAACCAAGACTTGTCAAATATAATAACCCCATTTGGTCAACGCAGCAGTAACACAATGCTACTTGAAACATAACCTGGCAGTTTACTTATAAAGTTTTGAGTTCTAAGACGTTGACATCGTGATTTTCAAATTTAAAGCTACTACTACGCTTGAGAAACCTGAGCATTTTGAGTTTTGTGCACTACTGATTGAAACTCTGCTAAACCTACTCATCGAAACTCCGTTAGCAGAATTGAAGAAAACTTCAAAAATGACCAAAGCCGAGCACAAATGCAGTATCTGTGAATATAAAGCCCAATTTGCAAGTGTACTCAAGTGTCATATGAGAGTGCACACAAAAGAAAAACCGTACCAGTGTAGTGTCTGCAACAAACATTTTTCAACCAAGTTCCCCCTCAACCGTCACATCGCCACAGTTCATGAGAACCATCGACCTTTCAAATGTGAACACTGTGAGAAGAACTTCGGATCAGAACAAAAGCTAAATATTCACACCAGAATACATACAGGAGAAAAACCATACCAGTGTTCGATCTGCGAAAAACGCTTTGCCCAAAATGGGGTCCTTACTCAACACACGAGAAGTCATACAGGCGAAAAACCTTACAGATGTCCGATTTGTAGTCAAAAGTTTTCCAAATCGTCAGCCCTATTAAGACACCGGAAACGTTTCCATGGTAAGAACTTACTACTATGTTTATTTTGTGAACAAATTTGAAAGGAGTGTAATACATTTTTACTGAAATACGTTAAACGTTGTACAGATGAACAAGCTAAATTCTTCAGCTGCGTATTTTGTGATTCGCGATTTCATAATTTGGCCAATCTAAAAAACCACATTTATATTCACACAAAAGAAAAGCCCTTTTGTTGCCTCTCGTGCGACGAAAACTTTGCTGTCAAGGGTAGTTTAAAACGTCACATGAAACGTAAGCACTCGGTTGACCGACGCCCAAAGTGCAGTCTATGTGAAAAAGTATTCAAAACAGGAGGTGCCCTACGAGAACATTTGCTAAGGCATTTGGGTGAAAAGTCTTACAAGTGCTCTCTATGTAATGAAAGCTTCAACAATGCTTCATACCTCAAGAGTCATAGCAGGAAACATAAGTGAGAAGTTGTTCAATGTAATACTTGCGGAAGGGAACTGTGTAAGCAAAAATATTATCAAGGAAAACGTGAGCCGTTTACACGTACTGTGAAGGATTAATAGTAAAATCGTCTATAAAACTTAAAACTGTACTAAATAAGATGTCTTGTTTACAAAATTGTGTTACTCATTTCTATTTAAGCCATTCTAAAGATTTTGAATAATAGACATGTCAACATGTGACAGTCTCAAAAACAAATACACGAAATATGAGCTTTTGAATTGGAATTGCCTGTGGTATTTAGCAAATTTATTATTTGTTGTTCAAGCTTTTTAAAATTGTATAAACATATTTTACAACGTTTTGTTGTTTCTTTTTCTACTTCAGTTAACAGATATTCAAAACCATACATATAAACCAAGAAGTTTTACCCAATTAGTTTGCATTGTAATTGGCATCACGATTCAAGTTTTTTAATTAATGTAAATGTTGTAAGTCGATTGAAACAAAATATGTACAAGTTCGAGTTGTAGAATTATGGGAACTAATGTAAAAGGTGCGCAAGCAAAAGCTTGTCAAGTTCTTAATTAAATTTATTATAAGTGTGAAACTTCAGGTATTTATTTAGTTTTTTCGTGTAGTGATTGTGATTTTTGTAAACAAGCCTGTGTTTAAGGTGGCCTTTTGTATATTTCAAATTGCAAGCAATATTGTAATACTAGCAGAAGTGTTTTATTTTAGCGTTAATTTTGTATTGTATTATCTAAATCTGAATTAAAGTTGATGTAACAACTGTGCACAAAAATGAAAGGAAATCAGAATATATTTGGTTTCAAAAAGAAACGTGTACTGCAACAAAATAAAATTTGTGCATGCAATTTTTTTAATACAACAAGTTAAGTAAATAGTGGAAAGCCAAAGTTAATCCATTGTTCATATTAAATTTAATATTTATTTCCAATACAGTTTGCAAGTAGTATGAGAAGTACATGAATTAGGCCGAGCTAAAAATGACTGGTTCCAAGCACAGTAAGTTTTGATCGGGCAAAACATGCTATTGCACACTTTTTTAAACCATTAAAGCATTAGTGAATTAATGTGCATGAGCAATGCGTTTTGAAAACCTAAGATTTTTGTGGTTAATTTAGTAAATCAGAATTTTCTTTGACTCTGCTTATTAATGGATTTGGTTTGCGTTCTAATTAGTATTATACTTTAACTAAAAAAAGTAAAAACTTGCATCATATCCATTGCTGTTTGTAATAAACATAAAGGAAAGTAATATTTGTAGCTTGTTAATTGCAAAAAATAAATGTTATCAAGTTGATGTCATCGAGCAATCAATTGAAAAGTGAAAATAAAAATATTGGGAAAAACCAAATAGTATTTATACATAAATCTGTAAACTCCATGAGTTTTTGATTAAGTAAATACTGCTTAATTTACTATACTATTCATCAGCGTCAAGTTAAGTAAACTCCCTGCCCAAATCATCGCAATTCAACAGCTGCATTCAATTTTTTTTATTTTCAGTGATGAAAGTACATTGACATTTACATTGAATCGCATTGACACCGAAGTGCCCGGGAGAGCGACATAACCAAGGCGACTATAAACTCACAAGTTTCACTTTAAGACCTTTGTGAATTATTTCTGGAGCTGAAAAATTCAAGATTTAGTTATTTCATGCCCACGTTTAAAAGTTTAGAATTCTCAGTTGTGCACCGTTTTTAGGATAAAGCATTATATAGTAAATTATAGTATAGTTGGTTGTTAATAATTCGCTTAAGTCGTAAAATTTTCAAATATATGTGAGTTTTGCTACTAGGTGGTGTATTATTCTCCATATCAGCATTGCGGTATGTAAAAGACGGTCAATCTAGAATTTGCGTAGAAAATGAAGTATTGAGTACTTAAAATGAAAACCTATCGAGAGTAATCGGATTATGTTTTTGCACGTGCATAATTTTCGGAGAATCCATTTGAAAAGTTTATGTGTCCAGATTGGAAATTCTTTAGGGTACTTGTCTGCACCAAGCAAACATGAAGTTACTTCATTGAAGTATCAGTTCAACGTTGTGCACTACCGAAAACCCTCAATGCTTAAAATGAAATCTTTTAGGGGATAACCTTATTAAAATTTTTACACGTACATAATATTCTGAGAAGACATTCTCAGCTTGTATATGCCCAAATGCTTGAAACCCAACTATTTTGTAGCATTTTATCACAGTAATGGGTGTTTGAAAACCATTCAACTCATACTCACTCCACTCACTAGTCATCCCTGAAGCAGTTTAGTCACTCCACTCATGAGCACAAATCTCACCATTCATAATATTTATTATTAAATATATGCAAATTTGTCTAAAAAAAACAAGATTTTAAGGCTAATTTGAAAAAAAAATTACCCCCTCACTCAACCTTACTCATAATTTCTGAATTATTTCAACAGCTAACTACACGCACCACTCATGAACCCAAAACTTTCTATCACTCCATTCATCACTCATGGCTCTGAAAAAAGCTTGAATCCAATCGTAAAAACCACCCACATTCACCCACAACACCAACATTCCCATTCACAAAGAGTTAGTACACCCATTACTGCTTTAATAACAATTTACAAATGAAATGGCAATTTACTTTGCGGGTCAGCAATTATTCTGTAACAGTCCACTAATTAATTGGTTGGCCAGCCTTTATGGAGTCAATTACCGTTCTGTATATGAAGACTTGTTACAACAGGAAAGTACAAATATTTACTGAAGAATTTATTCGTTATAATGAGATGAGTAAGAGCTTTGTCAATCCGTAAAATTTGCATTGTCATAGTGAATTCCTGTAACTCAAGTACATGAAACATGCAAATTTAGAAAATTATATGTTTCATGCGGTCCTTGTTTTGTGGTCTTGGAATCTTCAGCAGAAAGTATATTAATAATTTTAATTCCACAAATAAGCATGTGAACGTTATCATTTACATTGCATTTATTCTCAGGAACAAATGTTACCTAGGTAAGTTACTAAACTTTACTTTACAAAACCATGCGCATTTAAAATATGCAAAAAATTTGGACAAGGCATTGCTCAAAATACAATCAAACATTTTGACCTAACACCAAACCTGAATAGGAAGAATCGGTTGAAGCATTTTGTACCTATGGCTACATAAAAGGTAAATTTTTTACCCGAACAAATCAACAATTCAACATCAAGAAAACCGTTTGGTCCGCGTTTACGTAGAGTGACGGTTGCGTACACGCACGTCATGACAATAGTGTAGTCGGTAATACAAGGTAGTGCACATGCATCATAAGATGTCAATGCACCTAGATTACATCATCAATAATAATATGCCACTGCATCTGTATTCCGTATCACTTCTCCTATATATGTTCAATAAACTTGACTGCAGTTGACAGTCGCACTCTTGCCTTCTACATCATCTCATCGTCTTCTCCTTTAGCTTATTGGCATCACTTTTCTCTGTTATAACCCTCAGGGGAAATAACACGTAATTGGTGGAGATGCAAGTCGTTCTCCCTACTCTCTGCTAAGTCGAGTATTATCCCTCGTTGTTCCCAAATTTCCTGGAAACTTTAAGTACCTATAAATTCCCAAAAAAATCTACTTGCTTTCCCCAACTTGCACCACTAAATTATATCTTTTTCTACCCTATTTTTCCTCATATTCTTTTCGTACTTTAATATTATTGTCTCAACCACCACGACAAAGTAGAAGAAGACAAAAATTGAAACCAGAGTACTCACCTCTGGCAAGCGACAGAGACATTTGCATAAAAACTCAGCGTGCTAGAAATCAAAAAAGGAAAGAAAGATCATTTGATTTTGAATCAGACTCAGATTCAGAATATTATACCGGTGAAAGTGAGCCAGAAGGAGTTCAAACTTCAACTCCTGCGCAAGATAAAGCGCCTGCATTTTATCTTGACTGTTCTGAAGTGAAAGCAAATAACATAAGTACTGTACGTGAAGAAAATAGTGTAGAGGACATTACACAACGAAGAACCTACGACCCAACAACCAATACTATTACACAGCAGTTGTCCGGTGACCCTAGTGCTACCTCCTGGCATCTGCAGAACACCTACATACCATCACAGGACTCACAGGGTACCCCAGGGGAAAACGACCAAGGTGCACCAATCCTCAATTTGCATGAAATTGTCATTCCCAACTCTGCAATCAGCCTGAGACCAAGGTGTGGACGAGCAGACGGATACACAATTCCTGAAATTAGCAGTGACCAACAACAAACGGTAAGATCTAACCATAATACCCCAAATTTATTTAATCCAGGTACACCAAGAGTACAGATTCATACTCCAACCTCATTAGCAACTGAAATTGCATCATCACTTAGAAATTCGCAAAAATCACCGGGTAAAGACCCGATAGACGCATTATTGTACCAGTTACACCCAGAATTTAGAATGGAAGCATTAAGAACGGCACATCCACATAAACCATCATCCGCACCGACATACAGAGAGAATCCAAACAAAGCAAACAAAATACAAATAATTGAGGTGCCCAGAAAAGGTGACCCTACGTCAATCCCTACATCCTCAGATCTAGATACTGACGAAGACAAGCAAACTAATCAAACCAGATCTCTGTTACACGACACCCCAGTGTCTTCATTAAGACAACCACAGAACGAAAATTTAGCTGGTATTCAGTTTTTTTCGGTAAATATCGTTAAAAAACTTTTTGGCATAGCAAGTACCGGTCATCAACCTGTCACAGAAGCTTCAATACCTAAATCTGTCAAAGTCACCGAGTCATTGAACCACACCACCGTTCTTCAAGCAAACTTGTCAAAAAATTCATCAGACACGTCTTCTTGTTATAGCGCTGCTACTGTAGTAGAGGCACAAGTACCTACTCCAGTCCCAACCACATCTCTTAGTAGTTCTCCAATAGACAACGACTCAGTTGAAACACAGGCCATCGAGACTAATCAGGTAACCCCAGAACATAAAGAAAGCAAACCCACCAGCGAAGAAAATCGAAGTCAACCATCTACGAAAATTGACGACGTAATATTTCTGAAAGAAGTTAACAAAGTTATCACAGGAGAGGCATCTACATCTTCTCTCGTAGAACTATTCCAGACACCCTCCCCCACGAACCCGGACTTACAGTCAACATCACACTTACTATCACCCAACAAATCCAACACAAAACGAAAATCAGTCTCTTTCAGAGAACGCTCACCATCAAGCTCAGAGAGCAGTTCAGACTCCGATTCTAATCACTTTCAGTCTTCTAGCAGTTACCTTACTCTCGATAACACGAATAAATCCAGAGTCAGTACAAGTGAAGAGAACCCCAAGAACCTATCTATAGACTTGGAGGATATTGAGGAACAATTCTCATCCTTTCGTGTCACAGAGTCAAACACAAACCAGTTGGGAACAATTGAAAATAATCTTCAAGAAGGAAACTCTGACGACGATCATTCCGACAAGTGCGGCCAATTGAACGACCATAACCAAACAAACTCGGATTCAATATCCGAAACAGGAACCGAAAAACTAGACGAACTGTACATTACTCCCACCATTTCAAATCTGGAGAGACAGCGTTTAGTGCAACAGTGGCTTAACAAAGCTAACGGACAAGGAGTAGCCAACAATCTCCCACCCAGAATAATCCAGAGCAGCATTCCAAGCTTGAATATACTCTCCCAACAAAAACCATTGACCTTACCGCACGAACCTTTAATAAGTCTTCCTCTTGCTACTTCCAACACCGCACTTGAAGTCTTCCAAGGTAAACAAGCGGACACTTTCAATAAGATAATCAGCACCACACGGCAATACAGCCAGTCGATCAGAAAGCGGGAACCAACACCAAGTAGCCCTTCATACAGACCTTCATTCCTGCTTCCCACTGACCCGGAAGAATTGTCGGAAGCTCAACTACGATTTCCCAGCAAGCTCCAACCACCCGATCGTTTCAACAAAGAAATCAGAGAGGTTGGAGTCAAACTGGTTAAAGAAGCAGAAGACGATTATAAGCGGTTCATGCAGAAGGAGGCTGAGCGAAGAGCCAGACAATCCGCACCTATCGTTCCCTTAGACACAGTACCGGAAACCGACCTAGAAGCTCCTGTACCACCATTAGTAGTTGTGGAAACTCAAACCTCCGTGGACCCCGAACTCCTCGCTCGTTCAGAAAGAGCAAAAGAACTTTTGCTTGCTCATAAAAAAGGATTAGAGGAGCTAAACAGTAAACGAGAGCAGGCCCAAGCCGCAGAAGCTGAATATAAGGCCCGGACTGCCAAAGTCAACGAACTTGTTGCTTCCTGCAAGCGAGGTTTGGCAGAGCTAAACAAAGCTAAAAAGGAACAGGAACTCCAAAACCAGGAAGTCTCAGAAAAGGAAAACCCTGAGTTCTTTCTCGCGCAATCACAACTGACCGAAACTAGTAGGTCAAGAGTTCAAGCTCAATCAACCAGCGCGAGAATGACTCTTTCTAACAAGCCTTCTCCTCCTCAGACACACATAGATAATGAGCACCAACCAAGAACGCCAACCTCACCATCCAAGACCACGCCAAACTACAGAATTAGCTACCCTCCCAGTGAAATTTCTGAAAAACCCAAGGAACCATCAGATACCATCGAATTTTTGGAAAACGAAACAAACCAAGATCTTGTCAACAAATGTTCCTCTCTGAACATTATCTCAACGCGAGTAGAAATCAACTCAATTAGCAGAAGTCTCAAAACTCTCGGCGGGAAACGCAAACCTCATTTTCCAAAACAAACTAATCTTGGAATTGCACTTTATCGACCACGTGTGAGATCTCCAACAAAAGAGTCGACAAACGACATTAACATGTCCGACATTCCTAAATTCACTCAAAACTTTACAAAGAACACTGTCAAGGCTTTTCTTCAGAACTATGCACTCTGGGGTGGAGCGAAATCACTCAACGACCAGAGGCTGAAATTTTAACTCCCACTTTGCTTCTCTGATGTGGACGCATGTCGCTGGTTTACTTCCAATCTTAACCTCATATGCGACGACGACATTTCCTTTGATCAACTCTGCGAAATATTTTTGGCAGAAGCGCCCTTTACATTCAACATTGAGCAAACTGTCCAAAAGCTCCTAAATGAGAAACAAGGACCCAGATAGGCAGCATCCTCTTTCATACTACGAATCCTCACGGAAGCCGGAGATCAAGTGGACAACGTCGCTGAAGAGACGTGGGTTGACGCTTTAACGCTCAACATGAACCCCACTGTCAGTGACTTTATTGACATGAGAGGTCGTCCTACAGACATTCAGTCACTCAAGACACTTGTCAGAGAATTTGAGCAGAAAAAGGATTCGCGGATTCGAACTCCTCTCACACAAGGCTCCGTTAACCAGATAGTTCCATCAAGCGTTTTAGACAACGACTTGAAGACGGCACTGGTCATTCTCCACAAGGAAATGGCTGAAATACGAAACCGAACTGACTCCATTGTACCCGCAGTCAACGGACAAGTCAACGCCATGCAGGACGCCATACAAACCAACTTCGACCGTTCCAACAACAGAACTGGAACACAGTCATTTCAGCAGCCACGAGACAACAACTTGGGACAACAATTCCAGCAGCGGGACCGACGATGGTGCTACTATTGCAACCGACCAGGACACATCGAAAGAGACTGTCGAACCAAGCAGTATCATCTAAATCAGCAAGAGAACAATGGACAGGCACAACAACGGCCAAACTGGGGAAGAAATCCCACTTTGGTAGTGCAAGGCGCTCAAAACAATGGAAATCGAAACAATCAAAACCGGAGACGGATCCAAGGACAAAACAATAACAACGGAAACAATCAGCAGAATCAGCGAAATCCCAATCAAAGAAATCAACAATATCGCCAACAGAACTACAGGCCTGACGCACCAAACAATCCAGCCCCACAGCAGGTCAATCAACAGCAACAGGTCAATCAACCTCAACAGTTCAACCCGCCTCAGCAATTCAATCCGCCCCAGCAGTTCATCCCACCTCAACACTTCGACCAGAACCAAATGCCTCAGGGAAACTAATTTTGGCTGGGCCCACACCCAGCCGGTATCGCTTCATCACGCAAACAATCCAACTTCAATTTCCAACCGGACAAATTCTAATAAATTAAACATTCAGAAAACCTTTCAAGACGCAATAATCGCCGTAATTCAAATCCGAAAACCTTACAACTACTTCCGAAGAAAACTCTCTGTCGATAACTTCCGATGAACAATACCCAGCAATTGACGTAACAATTGAAGGAAACAAACTACAAGCTCTTATAGACAGCGGATCATTCTGTTCTCTGGTAAGCTCCAAAATTGCAAGCAGATTCTCAAGAAGATACGGTGACAAAATTTCACTGAAGTCCCATACCAACAACGCCATTGCAAACGATGGCATAGCCATTATCACTATGCGAATTGGCCAATGTACTCTCACCTATCCATTTGTAGTAGTTAAACAAGAAACTGCAGAAATTTTAATCGGATGGGACTTTTGCGAATACATGAAAGCAACAATTTGTGCCAGCAAACAGCTCATATCCTCTCCAATCTTCGGTGAAATACCTCTTTCATCAGTACCTCAGAATCTTCTTTTGAAAATGAGACTGGACCACCTGGTCTCGTACACGTTAGATAAGGACACCAGTGAAAAGAATGATCCAGTAATCATAAAAAATCCACCAACTGTAAGACGAGTTGCCAACTCTGATGCCCAACGCAAATAGAGCTTAAGAGTCGCCGTGACCACAGAGCTCCCACCTAGATCCAAAGTTTTTGTTCCAGTTGACACCACGGGATTAGACCAAAACTCATGTGCCTTCATAGAACCACTCCAAAGACACACAACCAAAAGTAATATACTGGTCCCAAAAATGCTCGTGTCCGGAAACACAAAGTACGTCCCCATCATAAATGCTTCTCTCGAAAGAAAAACCGTATGCAAATCAACTAAGCTGGGAAAGCTTACCGGATTTATCAACCCACAAGACATGTTTGAATGGAGGCCTCTCTCTCCTCCTTCGTCAGACACATCCAACCCAGTTTGCTCGGTCAAAGAGATAACTGACGAAGAAAGTGAAGTCAGAGAAAAGCACAAGCAAGCTTTTAACATAGGCGACATACCTCAAGACGCCAAGGACCAACTGTACGACCTTCTTTACAAGTATGATCGATGCTTTACCTGGACTGGAAAAGAAGTAGGTGGCGTCACTCGAGTATCCTACCATATTGATACTGGTGACGCAGCGCCTACGGTGCTCAGACCTCGGTTTCCACCTTCGCCAAAGAGGCAAGCATCATCGAGACTCATATTCGTGACCTACTTGACAGAGAAATCATATCTCGATCACAAAGTCCGTATTCCACCTACCCTTTTCTAGTGAAGCAGACCGACCACCTTGGAAACGCAAAGTACAGATGTGTATTCACGGCTCTTAACGCAATCACCAAGTCCACGGTATTCCCTCTTCCAAGAATCGAAGCGCTACTCGCAAAGGTACGAGGTAAGAAATACCTTTCCAGCCTTGACCTAAGTTCCGCCTACCACCAGATACGACTGGATGAAGAGTCCAAAGAGAAGACTAGTTTCTCAGTTGAGTCAGGCTCTTACCAATTTAACTTTATCCCATTTGGAGTAGTTAACGCGCCCTCATTTTACTCTAATCTCATGAAAATGGTATTCGAGTCTGTCGATAATGAGGACGAAATCAGTGCCTATATTGACGATATAATTGTAAGCTCTGAAACCATACCAGGAATGATGCACAATCTCGAGCAAGTCTTCGAAAGAGTCGCGGACTGGGGATTTCTAATCAGCCCCAAGAAATGCAACTTCTTTTATCCCAAACTGAAGATTCTCGGACTCGATACTGACGCCAGCGGTATCCAAATAAGTGAGCGCCACGTCGAAGCCATCAAAAATCTCAAACCACCAAGAAGCCACAAGCAGTGTCAACGACGCTACGGATTTCTGAGTTACTTCCGTAAGTTCATTCCCAACTATGCAAAAACTGCGAGGCCTATCGAACAATTGCTGTCAAAAAGCTCTCCGCGGGACTTCAAATGGACCAAAGAGCACGATGTAGCGTTTGAAGAATTAAAACAAAGACTTATTGAGTCTACGGCTCTTAACCATTTTATTCCTAACACCACGGGAGCGATTCTTGATTCCGATGCTTCATGTGCTGGTCTCGGCAGTGTGCTCACTCAGCTACAAGATGGCGCTGAGAAGCCCATTGCTTTCAGCAGCTGATCTCTAATTCCAAGTGAACGGAACTATTCAGCCACCGCTCTTGAAACTCTGGCGATTGTGCATGGTTTACGTAAATTCCGCCATTTAATCTGGGGGGAGCCTATCACCATCCGTACAGATCATAAACACTCATACCTCACACTCACTCATATCCTCCGAAACAGTAGCGGCGACGAGCACCTTCCTCCAAACATGATAAGGATGCTACTCTACATAAGACAATGGGACATCAAGTCAATTACCTACAAAAAAGGCAAAGATATGACTGCAGCCGACGCGCTCTCTCGCGACTCGCTGGAAGAACCTACAGACGACGCAGACATAGGTGAGCCACTTCATGAGTTCTCTGTAAAGTCAGTCATCCAGAGCCACTCGTCCAATCCGACTACGTCAATACAGAAGTTAATTGAGTTTCAGAGCAAAGATGCTGCTGTTCTCATCATTAAGGCTAATTTGCTGTCAGGAATTACACCTGGCAAGCAGAAACACTGTTATCTTAAGGACGGTGCAGTCTTCTACAAGAGACCAGACATGTCAATCTGTGTACCATACTTGCCCATAGGTCTGCGGTTAGAAATTCTTAAGGACTGTCATTGTAGTTTGTTAGTCATCCATCCAGGATTTACAAAGACATACAAGTTCATCTCTAGCAGATATTACTGGCAAAGAATGCGTCAAGACGTTGCATACTACGTCCGTACTTGCGAAACGTGTCAAAGAATTAAAGCAATCCGACAAAAGGAGGCTGGTTTATACCAATTCAATGAAATACCTAATATTCCAGGACAACATTTGCAAGTAGATCTCATGGGACCTTTCCCGAGATCCCTAAAAAATTGCCGTTACATAATAACTGTATCATGCGTATTTTCAAAATATTTAATTCTTGGGGCATTGGCAACAGCTGGTTCTGAAGAAGTTGCAAAATTCCTAATGGAACGCGTAGTATTATTTATGGGCTTGCCTTCGTCCATCAAATCAGACATGGGTACCCATTTCACAGCTCAGCTTATCCAGGACCTTACAAAACTGTTAGGCATAGAACATAAGTTTGGCTCTCCGTACTATCCACAAGGAGTAGCAATTTCCGAAAGATCACATGATGTCATCAACACTAAACTACGGGCATTAGTTCAAGAACACTGCAATACGTGGGACCGTTTTTTGCCTTACATTCAGTTTGCATACAATTCCACCTTCTCAGAAAGTACATTACAATCTCCATTTGCACTCGTGTTCGGCTTTGAACCGTTAGTACCTAGTCAACTTACGTTAGGAGCGCATAGGTACGGGTGTCTGAACGAACTCGAAGAGCGTTGGAACGTTGCACGTGATTTTGCGCAACAAGAATTATTAAAGTGTCAGTACACTATGGAAAAGCATATGAACAAAAAACGCAGGCACGAAACATACGACGAAGGTGAAAAAATGCTAGTAATTAGGTTTGCATCAAAGGGTAACGTACCAAAGAAATTACGTACAATATTCGATAGCATAGCAGTTATATTGGAGAAAAAATCGGACGTGACATATCTAGTAGAAAGTGTGAAACGTAAACGCGCACAACGTTTCTTGATTCACGTGTCAAAACTACGCAGATATCACGAACGGGATGATAACGTCATCTTACGTAATCACTCCACCCAAAATGAAAACGAAAGTGCAGCAGGTGATGAGAGTGACATAACATGCTCGCATGATGCACAATCGAGTTTTGAGATGCCTGAACTTGAAGCCAATGAACTCAGTTCATCTACCCTAAAAACGAATGAAACCGAAGAATCCGAAAATTCGGATGACGAATTAGTCATAATGCCAAAACTGTCACCTCAGGTCACATCTGAAGAGCATGGTTTGCACAACTACCAGCCATCTTCTCATTTACCCAAATCTATCCTTAAGAGCAACACATCGGAAGCAGGTACTAAACAAAACAGAATTAGATTCTTAGACGAAGTTGAAACAGAATTTATAGATTCAGAAACATTCATTCCTCAACACGATTATAACTTACGCAAGTAAATTTTGTTAATAGCCAACTTTGAGTGCTAAACACCATAGGTCCTATAGAAAGTTTCACCGAGATCATTATCATTACTAGTCCTGAAAAAGTTCATCATTTTAATTCTTGAGAAAAGTGAAAGTGAGGTAATAGCGAAGGAATCATGAAGATAGCGGCCGCATCCTTAATACTTCTGTATTATCTCATGCAGACCAGAGCACAGGACATAAAGATTGAATCTGGCATCCGTCTACGCAAAATAGACAAGGTAATTTATGATGGAGCTACAATAATATTATATCATTCTGACCTTCCTGATTTTCGTGACTTTTTGCGAAACGAAACCTGTGAATTTGGAGCGGAAACCTGTGAAATCCATAGGCACGTAACGACAATTGTACAACATACATTAGAAATTTTGAACCACTCCCTTCCACATTTAGCAGATTTGGAGGAGTTCAAAAGCAAGAAAACGCGCAGCATAGAATGGTTTTCTACCCCATATAACTTTTGCTGTGGTTTTGCCCAGCAGTCAAGCATTGATAAACTGGCACAAAAACATGAAAGTTTAGAACAATTAACTAGGCATTTACAGGAACAATTAGCAGAACAGCATGACTCAGCAGTCCAAAATAGTGCACTAATTAATAAATATTCGGAAGAACTGAAACAGGTTCTCGATCATAAACTTAATCTTACAGCGCAACGCATTAATAATATTGAAGAATACGCATACGACATTGAAAAGCATTCACTTGTCCAAACGAAAGCATTGTCAATTTTATCAAAGTTAATGTATCGCATGGCCATGAACATTAATTACGTTAAATTGCTGCAACAGTGCAGGAACAAGCAAATACCTACGGTATTACTAGAAACAAATGTTCTTAAATTTGACTTCGAAGGACTAGAAATGAAATTAGAGCGCAATGGAAAAGAATTAGCAATAAAAACGAGGGATATTCATTCTTATCTACATATTGACACAACTACATGTTATTTCTCAGAGAGAGGAATCCTCATAAAAGTCGGGATTCCCATAAAAAGCCAAGGCATAAATTACGCATTTTATTCTGTATCCACGTTGCCATTTGTATTTGAAGACCAAGTGTGCACCGTAAACTTGAACGAGAAATTCATTATTGTTAGAAACGGGAAGGAAATTTTCCCTTTGCCCCAGGCCACAGCGCATAAATGCATTCTTTCAGAAATATGTCATGTTACTCAATTTCCTGTGCAATTGTCTCATGATCAATTTTGCCTTGAGCAGAGCTTGTCCGGAAAAGCTTCTATTTCAAGCATAAGATCAGCGTGCAGTTTCGTTTGTAGCAAACAAAATCTCAAAAAGCCCATCATCTTAGAACTCGGTGAAACTGAATTCGGCATCATTTATCCAAACTCTAGCATAACAGTAAGATGCTCGAATGAGAACACACAAACCATACAAACAGGCAACCAAGTTGGCATTGTTACCATAGATTTAGGGTGCAACTGCTCAATGCGTATTGCTAACGAAATATACGCAGCAGATTATCCATGCCGACGCAATAACGATGCATCAGTAGGTATTCCAGTTAGGCGCAAAGCATCATCATGGACTTTCAATGCTGATGACATAATCATAAGTCAGCATACACAGCTCAAGAACACTTCTACCCTAGTAGATTACGCTTGGAAAAAGAAAATACCGGTCACTCCTCTTTCTGTTCTACCACTAAAACCGTTTGTGCCTACTGTGCACCAGGAGCACGCACACATAGTTTCATACACCTCCATCACCTTTGTCATTATTCTAGCGGCAATAGTGTTCATCGCTATCTACAAAGGAAAAACCATCTTGAACGCAATAAAATCTTTTGTTGATCCCATGTCCCTAGCTGAAAAAGTCTTAGGCATGATTGTCGCTAGGCCAGCAGTGACAGAGGCAGCAGCAGCAACACGCCCTGCCCCTCAAGAAAGTCACAACAATGACATAACATTCATCTTTTTTGACGTTATACAAATCATACTACTTGCTGGCATCTTCGTTGTTGCGTACCCTACTTTTAGCAAACTACGCAAATCCCGGCTCATGTCACTTTTTCGACACGATTTTGATGATTATGACACTGGAAAAATCAAAGTAAGCATGATTAACACGAAGAAAACTGACAAGCCAGCAAAAATAATGCAACAAAAATTTGCAGTGACTCCCATAAAAGAGCCACTTTCATCAAATCATTAACCAATGTTGTCACGTCTCCACTCAATTCAAGAAACCAGAGTCTAATTTTATTATTACACTCAAGCGTGACTTTTTTCACTCTTCAATCTCTCTGTTGTTACCATTTATGTCATTTCACTCTAGCTCTATCATTCACTCTCCCGACTTTCTCACGAATACACTGCTTTACTGGATAACTGTGAAGATAGGGGAGTTACATCTTCACCAGTAACGGTTAGATAAGCCAAGTTACTAAAGTAATAGGTCACCAGACACCCTTTAATCAATACAGTTTTGTCTGTTAAACAGAAACTTTTCATCCCTCACATCAATTACTTTGAAATAGTAACACAGTTAGCAATAATAACAATATTATAGTATATTACTATTTTATCAAAAATAAGTGAAAATAATATTGAGTGCCGTCTTCTTATTAAGGTAAGTCATAGCAATAATAACTACACCATTTTATATTATTTATAATAATATACTACTAAAAAAACTGTGTACTAACTTTATAATATTATGGAAAAACAGAGAATAATTTTTAACTATATATTATAGAGGCCGAAAAATGTCCACTGATGATGACCGCTTTGATGAATACTGGGATCCTGAACGCAATCCCACAAACAACAATGATTTTGGCCGAGAAAGGATCATCCCTACGCTCATCCTCCTCACTGCCTTATTGGACCACCTACTCCGTGCTACACTTTCCATTGACCCAACGGCCTTCTTGGGACGTTTCTTTGAGCCCATTGGTCAACTGAACAAGTTTTTGTGTCAAGTTATTATTCTTATCTATCAGGCAAAATTTTCGTTGGCTACACCGGCATCTCCCCATAATCTCCCACGGCGAAGTGACATGCATGCATTGATTCAAAGATTACACCGACCTTATTTTCCCCGATCAAACAGAGGTAGATATGGCACTGCGGTTATCAATGAATTGCATCCACACGAGCTCATTTACAAGACTTTTGATAACGCTTTATCCGCAGTCATGGATAGCGAAAACGAAAATAGAGAGGCATATTTAGAAGCTGCAACTGCACTCGTAACAGCAGCAATTCCTGTTCACTCTGGTCAACCATGTCCCCTTATTGTTATGAGCACTCGAGAAGAAAATCTTCCTGGCTACACCCCACGCAATTCTGAGCATGACGTGTCACCAAAAAGCAGCAAAAACTCAGAAAATTCAAGCGCTTGCTCAATTTCACCCTTGCTTAGCATTCATAATGACACACGGCATAATAACACCAGAGATGACGATGAATACGAAAGCGCTACATCATTGAATAATATTCTATATTGCTTTATCTGTGAGGAGTTTCGTCATGACAAAAGCTTTCATCAGAAAAAAGTTGAAAATACCGAGAGATTAAACGGTACTGAAATTATCAATAACATGGCAATTGTCTCTTCATCGCGATCATCAGAAGATGATGATGAAGGAAGTAACCCTGACCACACTTCTCCTTTAAAAAGAAAGGCAGAAACAGAAACAGCATCTGAAACATCTGAATCTAATTCTGAGACAGAATGGTTATGGGGCACTGTGCGAACTTATAGTCAAGTCGCCGCAACCAAACCCAAACACCCAGCAAACATACCTAGCACGTCTGCATCCATCTCCAAGCCTGAGCTAGAAAAACATCATAAAAAAGGTTCGGCTCCCCGACCTACGTCCTTTTACAGAGAGCCTTGTTCTTCAAAATGCGGTTTTTACCATCATCAAACAAGAATGAATGGGAGAAGGAACACATATGAAGTTCCCCCTCGTTTTCTATCTGCACAACAGGGATGGAAAAGGGTTACTCAGAAGATTCGAAGCGACAAAAAACCAATATTTTGCCACTGGTGCAAACGCAATGATCATATGATTCGAGATTGCCCAGAAATGAAACATCTCACTTGTTTCTATTGTCACCAGCGTGGTCATATTGTAAGATATTGCCCATTTATTCGTAAGCATTACCGCAGGGACAGAGAATAACCTTAAAAACAATGCATTTTTGTTCCTCTGCCTTTTGCTCTTCAGTTCATTCATCTTTTGACTATTATTGTTTCAGTTCTCCTTTTTCAACTTCTTGTTGGGCTACTCTTTACCCTACCCTTTCTTTTTCTCTCAATTTCTGTACACATAAACACAACAGCAAAAGGCTGAGATATAGGACACATTAACAACTTGTACAAGTGCAAAAATCACTTTTTTCTATTCTCTCATCTCCATGAGAATTTTGCTGACAGCTCCATCATCTTTACATTTTTCATGATTTCTTTTTTCAAGCGTCGCATTGAGTCGCGTCTGTCTTCGTTTTAAAACACTCAGCAAAAACACAAAGCATAAAAAGCACCAGAGCTTATATTATGTGGCAAAGCAATAAACACCAGCAACAGTTTCATCATCATCACTTTCCCATTTTCCTTTTTGACATTTTTAACCACAGCTCTGTCATAAAAATCTGTTTGAATATTCTTGCATTCATGCACGACCCATTTCCACTCGGTAACAACCAGCAAATACCACATCATTCAGTCCACCGTTTTCTAAGAAATCTCATCCTTTGTTCCTCCTCTTTCTCCACCGTTCATTTCAGTGAAACAAAGAAGCTTAGCATACATATATATTATGCACATGAGTTACGTAGATACAATGTATTTATTTCATTTCAAACTCACGCTTTCCCAAACAAAGTAGTAACAATAATATCTAAAAAGGCACATGTTAAGACATATTCATAAGTTGCTGCCATCAAACATATTATATTTACCCACAACTATGACCTTCATACCACCCCATAAAACCCGTAACAGGGAATAGTTCTCAGCACATATTTCTGTGTAGTACCCAGTCTTGACTTCTTACACATCATGTTTTCCTCATATCATGCAAACAAACTAAAGACAATAACTAAGTTTGTTACCCATTTTATGATATGATATAGAAAATTGTCAACAGACTCTGTTGCTACTCGAAAGCCACTCCAAAAATTTACAACTATGAGGGTATATCCATTTTACTGATCTTTCTTTTCTACACTCTTATAACCAGCCAGACCTGAAAAAGATATATTATTATTATTTTCGTTTGAAAACCAACATTACACATTTCTTGGCTCAAAAGGAATAGCCACAATATTCATTTTCCATTTTTAGGTACTTATGTCAGTACATACGCATACAATATTTTCATGAGCACAAATTTTTGTCATTGCGTAGCAAAGTAGCAGACTAAGTCTCCCTCAGATCCTTCATTTCTATCCTTTTCATTTCATTTTAAAGCGCGAGTCTCATAAACACGTTTATTGTTTTACTACAAACTCAGCCATTCATGCAATTTTATGACCATACAACGCACAATAGGCATATCGGGCTGTTATCTTCATCATCATCACAAGAAGAAACAATCGCAGAATTTTTGTCACCCACAATTTTTACTTTGCACTTAACAAGCCTAGCTTGTATGAATGAATGGTAAAATAAAGAACAAGAACCAAAACTCAGCATCCATTCCATTTGTTGTGCTAGCAAGCAGGGGATAAATAGCACACAAGACAACTAATAAGCATACACGCTAGCAGTACTCAGTCTCAATGCGTTTCAAGTTAACAACGTACAATGTGACCTTCCCCCTTTCCATTTTCATCAGCCCAACTCTTATAAAACACAAACGCAGACGACAGACTCCAGCTTCTAGACGCACATTTCGTATTCAAAGTGCTCAACGTACCACATTTTCCTTCATTCCTTCAACAAACTGAAGATATTTACAGACTGTTGGTTTATGCCCAAGTTCACGTAGTGCTTTAAGTTGTCCGTTTTTCTTTCTTTCGTGCATAATATACTTTCCAGAGTGCTTTTATTTTCATGGGGAAAGCAGCAAGTTTGTTTTGTTGAGTAAAACAAAAATAGGCTATTCATCAGCAAAAATCGTTCCCTTCTCATAAAAAGTCATAAAATAGCTCACCAACCAACCTCAACCAGCTTAAAATTCCAAAACTGTTGAATCATCGGAAACAGTTTTTATGGGTGTGGTTATAATGTTTATATGCCTTTAACACTTGTACCCAGACAGAATATCAGTAAAAAATCAATACCGAATTCATTCGTACCCAAAAAGCTACTTTTGAATTCGTGCAGAGGATTCCTCTGAGAGGAATTCATTTCTTTCCTTAAAATGACCCACCAACAAAGCATTTATCCTCTAAACTAGCCCATATTATTCTGACTAGCAGACACTTTAGCAGAAAATCTGCACATATTCCTAAAATTCCATAATCATAGGCATGCACCCTTTCTTCTTACTAACCAGGCGTAGGTACACTTTCAACGTGCTTCAAAACCTGAACATCAGTGCTATTTATGCACCTATTTTTCCCCCACCAGACCTTTTTCTTAAAGCTTTGCCATCTCTCAGTCACGTAGTTTTGCTTTTCATTTGTCGGTCATCAGCAACCGTTTTTCATGACTCCAATTTTACGCTGCACTTAAAACAATAAAACAAAAACTTTGTTTGCTCAGCGAAAACCAGTAGCTGTTCGCATGACAAACAACTCGAGCACAGAAAGAAGCTGTTTTATTTCGAGCGGAAAATTTTTCCCTCTTATGAACGTGCCTTACCAACAGAATGCTTACACTTATGCTTATTATTGGAAAATTGAAAGAAGCATAATCAACAAGTTGTACTTTGTTTCAACTCATGATCATCATCACTATTTCTCCGTTTGCTCTCTTTATCCTTCGCACCCTTCCTACTGTTTCTTATATACTTTAAAACCCATACATATATATTATACCTCATGCAAAACATATTATGTCATCCTTATGAAAATGACTTGATGTGATCTTGACAAACAATGTCTAGACTCCGTCCACCTCGAGATCTGACTTCCAGAATTAGCGTCTTTCTCTCAGTCCCTTTCCAGTCAGTCTCAAGACACCAACCCATAATCATCTCTCTCTAAAAACTTAACTGTGGTCAGTTTGCGTTTGTGTCAATTTTGACATTGTGTCATTCCTCTATTGTTTGTGAGTTGTAATGCCAAAGGCATTTTTAATAACAAGGCAAGCAGACGATTTGTATAAAGGACTGCAAGCTACCCATTTAGCTAAAAGAATTCTTCTATTGTTGAACCAACGAACTTTTAAATGCCTTTTAAAATCAGTTTTTACGGAACTTAAAGTCTGTGAGCGTGATCGCATCTCTAACTTTGACACTTTGTGTGAAGAACTAAAAGACATAGTGTCCATATTGCATCACACCATCAATTCTGAACTATATTACAAATTTTCTTCCTCATATTCCCGTAATTCAAGGGAAAATAGAAAACATTTTTTGGCTATCACAGAAGATTTTTTAAGGGAAGTGAGACATAAACTCAAACATCACCGTGTACTTTCTCCCGTTTTGTTACCGTGTACGTACACAAGTGAACTTACATTTACGAGAATTATCATTACACTGATGCAGTGACTCAGTGAACTTGCTTTCTCTCTGTGTCACTCCAAAGAAAGTTATAAACACACTTTTGCGAAGTATTCCCAAAAAATACATTAAAACAATCTTTCATAGTTCGGAAATTACTATTTAATAATCCTCAATACATGTGTAAGTGAGCACTCATTATGGACATTAAAAAATGGAGGAACAAATTGACGGTAACATTCTTGTACCACAACTTTTTGATGATTTTCAAAGCATTAAAAATATTTTAGTTTATACCTTTCACCAATCTTCGTCAGAATTTTACAAAGAAAGCTCTAAATTTATTTCGGAAAAAGAACTTTATAATTTTGTCCCCAACTTAAAAACTAAACGAGAATCTAAAAGATATTTCCAACAACAAATCAACAAACTTCTCAATTGTATCGATAAATGGAATTCCTTAAACACTGAATTCATTTTAAAAGCGTTCACTGGAAATTTAACCACTCCTCTCCTACCTTTTTTTGATACAATAGACGACAACCAAGGTCTCTTTTTAGACTTAATAAAAGAAAAAATTTCTGAGCATCAGAAGCTTTTAGACAAATTTTACTGCGTGCATGCAACTATTAGTCTAAAAATTCTCGATTTTATACTAGATGCAAATATTCCAGGTAGCTCTCTATTTGACCCTGCAACTCCTTTTGCCAACATTTTAGAAAATCTTTTGTCACAATTTAAGGAGCACGACGAAACATCGTTTGCTCTCAATGGTTGCGAGTTACTATTTTATTTTACCCCAGACCAAATAATTCGTTTAGTATAATTTTTTTTAATCCCTGCTTCATGAGATGTTACCAATCTAGTTGTTGCTCCATTTTTATCAAAATTGTTATCAATGTCAGTTAAGCGGACAAATGGGAGACCGCTACTTCGATTTAGCATTTCCGGATCAAAGAAGAGACTTTGGTTTGGATCGTTTGAGTGACCTCCACTCTTGGCTAGTTAGTACGCGATACGATCCCCAAGATCCTCAAGGCACAGTTACGTGGACTTGTGATAGCTTCGGTGTGCACACACGACTATATTTTCAGGAATTATTAGACAATGTAGAGGCACTTATTTTACGTGAAAATTCTAGACATGAACGAGAACGCATTCAAGCCTGTGAAAATTCTTTACCTCGGCTTCCTCGTTCCCAAGCTAAACTAGTAGCGCGAGTTAAGCCAATTTCAATTGCAGAAAGACAGGAACTAGAAATTAAATTGCGTCAATTCCTTACCAAGGAACAACGCAAGCTACATAGTGAAAGTACTGACACTCAAAGCGAGCAAAAAGAGGAGCCCATTCCCTCCACAAGCGCCACCGTGCAAACTACAAAAATAAATCCCCACCACCCAATAGCCAAAACAGTTCTATTGGAGGATCTTGAACCACCACGACCTTTAGATCCTAGTCTTTTCTAACCCCTAATTATTTTCAACCCAAACTGTTATGGCACAACAAAACAACCCCAATCAAGATAATTACTGGAATTTCCTTACACCCAACCCACAACGAGCATTTGGTAGAGCTAGGCTCAATGATCTTTGGACCTGGGCAGTAGCTTCTGAGGATTCCAACATTATTGACCTCCACCTTTTGCCGTGGAATAGTGGTACAACTTTTACCAGACAAAGTTTAAAAGAATTTAAAGAATTCATTGAAAAAGTAGATGCACTAATTGAGCAGCAAGCTCTTGTATCACATACCTTGCCTCCACTTGTCGAACCGCCTGTGCCAACCGAACAAACTGTGCAATTAATGCCCACTCTTCAACTACCTACCTCTCAGAATCAAACTGTCACTCGCCATACCCAAACGGAAAACCCCCCACCATCCCACCCAGCCAATTAGTTCTAAAATAAAAGTAATTCTGATTTTCCATACATTTCATGAATGCATTTAACCTTAACTACAAGAAAGGATTTTGTAGTTTTGTCATTTTTAGTAATCATGGGAGACCATCGGCCACCTTTTCACCCTCGCATGCATCAAATCATGGAAATGATAATCTATCTATAATCTATACGCATAGATCTATAATCTATACGCACTGTCGGTTAGTGCAAGAAGGTTATCCCTTACCATCATCTATTCAGTTACCAGAGATGAATGCGGCGGAGAGACAACGTGTTTTACACGAATTGTCCCACTACCAGGCTTACTTTGAAGGCAACAGAGATTTTCACTTGGCGGAAGTTCTCCCTGAGGACCGACGTCATCACATTTTCGATTTTCACGTTGTTTTTCGGGCGACAACACCACCACTTCCGCCACCCCCGCCACCAATTCCGGCTCCACAACCACCACGTCCAGTGCCACAACCGCCGCCTCCTCCCCCTTCACCAGAAGAGCGGCCTGCTCCACCACCAGCGGCATTGGCTATGGATTCACCAGAATCCCCTGACGAACTTATCATTGTGGATGATGAACCTGAGGAAATGGATTTGGCTCCTGATGCCAGACCGCTTCCTTCCTCACTCGATGAGCCACCAACTAAGGATCCAGCAGAGGCTGCCGCTGCCAAGGAGCAAGGGATTCAGATTCCTCCTGCCTCACCATCTGCAGCTCCAGACAACATCGACTTTGATGATGCTGCCCCACATATTCCAGGGACAAGCACCATCAACATGAGGACCTCCCTCCCTAGGAAGTGCAAGCACTCATACACAACTTACTCATGGAGACGTTAAGTAAAATGGCCTTTTTTATTTTTTGAACGTCAAACATTTTTTGCAATATTTCTCCCCGTGCATTTTTAAGATGGTTACGTTGCAAACACGTGTATTAGCGTTGTAAAAACTTTTTCAAAATTTCAATTTCTCAATTTACCCCATCCCAATGAGACTTCATAGCAAACTCACATTTTATTCCATTCATACCCGATCACACTCCTACCGCTTATATGAATTCAACAGCCCTCATCTCTGAGATTGAACTAAAAAGCACCAAATTTCACGGAGTGAAATAGTTTTTGAAAGTTCCTAATTTGTAGGGATTGCGTTTTACAATGGTAGTTTCTGCGGAGTTGACATAGCCGTAAGCTGTCAGTGAAGGCCAGTTAGTTAACACTACGCTAAGCCTCGGGCTGGCAGAACTGACATTTTGCGGTCGCGGTGCAGAACGGATACTGACAATAAAATGCAATTTAGCATGCAAATCAAATAGCATTGCGGCAGTTCTGCTATTTCAAAATTTACGACGAGCAATCACTGCATTTTGGGGATGGACGAGGGCTATGGCGCCGAGTGTTACGAAATGCCATAATTGGAATTTCTCAGAGCTTTCCACTTTTCATGTATTCCTATTTTTAAATGAAACCTAATTCGTCATTATTCATTATTAATTAACTATTTCGTATTCATTCACAATTCCACAAATTTAAGAGTAGTTCAAGTTTGACTTTCACTTTAATAGCACAGGCCTTTCTACGAAGTTTGTTCGGCGCATGCTGAACACATAACCATGGAAAGTTTTCTTTGTTCTCGTTTCTTTTAGTTGTGTCATGTTCCCCTGGTCCACAAATTTTGGGCGTCGCTTTAGGGAACATCTTAGGCAGTTCATCGAGCATCAGCACTACAGCGTCATCATCATTTCATCTTTCAACTCCTCAAATTCGGAGCAACAACACTTAAGAATTTAAGCCAGAATTTACAATTTAATCTAATTTTTAGTTTTATCATTATTATGTAAGCCATTATTATCATTTTATCTCTTATGTATTTTTACTAGTTAATAATATTACTATGCAATAAGCCATACTGAGCATTAATTCATACATAAGCATATTCATAAATAAATGATTTTTTTCGCTAAGCAATACAGATAATCTTATGATGCATACTAATATGTAACGAACATTCATAGTTTTACGTTCAAACATTTTACAACTTTTTGTAGCTTTAGTCATGATCCATGAATTGTTTTTCAATTTTCCGTTACCACACTTTTGTTCTTAGAAATGCCTCTTAATATATTAGTATCATTATGTTTAATTATTCTTACTGGTTTTGTTAACATTTTTAGTTATTGCTATTATTATTGCACTTTTTTCTAACATTCATAGAAAAATGCAAGCTCGTCAGGCGACCGTTTGTGTTAATTTTTCCTGATGAATTTTCTTAAAAGAAATTCACAGCAATATTAGGAATAGTCAGTATGTTAAGCTACATTCATTCTAATTTTCAGTTACTTCAAGCATTAGCAATTTATATAACCATTTAATTCAATAATTCCAATTTACTGTAATTCAAATATTTAATGGATAGATATAATTCTAAGCATTCCAGTTTCAAGAGAGTATGTCTATTTACATTCATTATTATTCATTCCTATTTGCAATGAGAGGTTTATCAGCGCATATGATCTAAACAAGCATACACAGAAGCATATAGGAAAACTTTTCAAGTGCAAAATTTGCGAAAGAGAATTGGCATACAAGCATAATCTAAAAATACACATGAAACGTATACACAATATGTAATATTTTATAACTTTCAAAACTATGAATAGCAAATTGTAGATACAAATTCCAATACCATATATTGCGTTTTGTGCTTTACAATTTGCTTTGTACAATAATTATATCCATATTTTTGTTTGGATTAACGTTTTGCGTGTTGCAAGGTATTGACATTTTTGTGGTTGTGGTTCATACAATTATCAAAATCTAAATGTATTCACTTGCCAGCATTATCGTTTTAAATGATTCACGCTAGAACAGAATACTTGATGATTTTTATTATAATCGCCATATTAATAACAGTGCCAAGTTACTAAAGTGTAAAAACCTTGCATTGTTAACTAATAAAGCTTGATTAATGTAACGTTGTTTGGATTGAGAAGTGCAAGTGTGTAATAAATTAAGATTTTTTAAAAAATATGTTTAGAAAGTATTTTTTGAGAATAAGAAGACATTGAACTGCTACTCTTTGAACTCCGAGCATCAACGTGGTCATGGTCACTGGTACTACTACCACATAAGAGGTTGGTATTGCATCGTGTTGATAAATTAGGAGGATGCAAGAAATGCTGGGGAAGTTCAGACCTGGCGCAGTACCAAGGTGTCAAACTGAACTTTTACGCGTCGGATGAAAGGCCGCGTCGGAGGTTGCTATTGATTGTGGGCGGAAGCTGTCTAGTACCGTGGACACACATTGGAAAATAATTATTTTAACATCACCATGATAATCAATTTCTAAAACCCGTCTTGTCATATTTAAAGGCGTATCGAAAGTTGAAACCGAAAGTGACTCAAAAAGTTGATCAACGTAGAAAATTGGCGATATCTTTTTTTCTTTACAACATTTTAAAAATCTGAGAATATACACTCGAGCTAAGTGCATTAGGATTCATTTGACACCATAACTGCCAATATCTGACCACTGACCACTGTGGTCGCCTAGGCTACTTTTGTCCCTCAGTTCATTCAATAAAATGTCCTGTTTAAGCAAGCAAAATCAGTCGTTGTATGCAATTCTTAAGTTTCATGGACTGTAAATACCAAATTGAATGATTTTTAAAACAATAAGCTGCTTTGAAAGTATAGTTTCTACACAAACTTGAAGAATTACTTAAAACGACTGATTGTGCTTGCTTGAACAGTACATTTTATTGAATGAACTGAGGGACAAAAGTAGCCTAGGCGACCACAGTGGTCAGTGGTTAGATATTGGCAGTTATGGTGTCAAATGAATTCTAATGCACTTAGCTCGAGTGTATATTCTCAGATTTTTAAAATGTTGTAAAGAAAAAAAGATATCGCCAATTTACTACGTTGATCAACTTTTTGAGTCACTTTCGGTTTCAACTTTTGGCCACATTTTCTCAACCAAATCGAGTTTTTGCACGAAATTTGCTGCAGTAGCTCAGCAATACCGTACTCTAGACAGACAGCATAAATTTAGAGATTTATGGATGGTTCTGAAAAATGGTCGCGGCTAAAACCCTCAAAAAAAAGAAGAAAAAATTGAAAATTTCCGAAAAATATTTTTTTGCTAAAATGTGTATGCACAATAATGTGATGTCTGTACGTCATTTAATTGCTCATTTACCCCTTAAGCTCCACCAAAAAAATCACAATCCATTATCTTTCCTGTTTTGAGAAATTCGAATTTTATTCCGTGGACATCGACAAAAACGGTTTTTCGTCACCACCGACGCCACAGCTACTTTGGAGGGCTGAAACTTGGCACGGGCTATTTTCTGCAGTCCTACTATCATTATGTGGTAAAAGTTTTGAAATTGAAGAAAGTTCATTTTTTGGTGTCAACATCCGCAAATAGTTACTCTAAGCAGATTATAAGTACTCAGATTAAGGAGATTTAAAGCGGTTGCTGGAACACTCGGACTATGTAAAGCCACAAGAAATTATGATCGCGTTATCAGCTTTCCATAATCCGTTTTTAAACAACATAGGGATTACATGCTGTGTTTTTATTTTTTACATCCGCACAGTACAAAGTTTAAAAACATTTTACAAAAGCATGACAGAATACAAATTTCAACAAACTTTTATTTGGGCAATACTATTTTAATTTACTCCTACTTAACATTGTCTCCACAACTGTGATAAGCGAATTGGTTTAGTTTTATTGTTGCTTCTCTTTTTTTGTTTGTGCTAGATTTTTGTCGCCATCGTCTTTTCCGGTTCCGGGTAACTTTCCTACTAGTGTGTGCACTGATTCATCTATTGGCTATGTTATCGCAAAAAGAAGTTTTTCAAGATTTAACCATGATTCTGTTGCAAATTGATGTTCATCTGTGTTGCAATTTTCCTACGTGGAAGAAAACATTATGTAAGGACTTTTATATTTTTATGTCTTCCAGCCAACAGAAATTCTTTTAGAAATTTTACCTGAGATATCAACTTGCTGTTAGTTGTAATTAGATTTTTTAAATCAAGCAAGTTCAGTGGGGTCCCATGTGATACACAGATTAAAGCTAAGAAAGGTGCTAGCAAACGAGTTAGCTGAAGAATCGAGACTTTCATTTTAACTCTGCACTGAATTCTCTCTTTAGCAGCAACAAAAATATTTACAGGATTATCTTGAAACAAACAAGTGTTCCTGTACAGCTGCAAGTAGAAGATGAATACTTTTGGATTGTGTATCAAATTTATAAACCAATAAAAAATATTTAACTGTGTTGTAGAGAAAAACAGAAGAAACGTAATGGCAATAATTTTAAATAGGAGCAAAACAGTTGAGGTCGTAATGTCGTAAAACCTAATATTGCTAATGATGGGTGGAACGTAGAAGATAAAATGTGTCTACTCATCATTTAATTGGAGAATTATATCCTCTATACTGCACCATTTGCGGATTTATAGTTAAACATAAGGAAAACTACTACATAACTAAAACATTATATGACAACATTGGGAACAATTTGCAGTCTTTATGTCCATAAGAATACGCTTCTTTTTATTTTCGTGATTACTTTGTTGTTTTGCAAAACCAGAAGAAGGCATGTAATTTCTCGTCTATGGAAAAATACTTATTTATCTATGGGATTAACGACATTTATTGTGGGAGGTAAAAAACTTGAGTACTTCCTTATCCGGGAGTATTTTTCAAGGGATAAATGAGTATTCTACCGTTTTTTGTGCAACAAAAGTTGGTTTTGTTTCCTAGTAGTGTATTTTTAAAGTGGAGATAGCCAGCAAGGTCAGTAGCATACTTGAAAGGTTTCTTACTCTATGTAATACCTTTCTTTAGGCTATCAAATAGATACTAGTAATTCTCAGTGCACTCAATCTGTCTTGCATACTGACCCCCGCTAGCAAAGCACTCCAAACTAGATCCTGCTGCTCTTTGGCCAAACCGAAACTAAATGTCCTATGATTGCAGTGATCATAATTTTTACCAAAATATACTGACTCTCCACTAGGTAATACTCGCTTTTTTAACTTAGCCTTGTAATCGTTGCCATAGGCACAGTAATATTCTCATATTCCACTGCCCTTGAAAAAATAGAGACCCTTTGTAATTCAATTACGGACTAAAACTTTCTCAGGAACTTTAATTTCTTTCCATGCAACTGCTTTTTTGTTGCGTTCAGCATAATGCGTTCAGGCTTACTTTCTGAATCACTGCTACTAGACATTGTGATGGTGTCTCGATGCAAGTGTGCTACCGAATGTGCTGGCTATCTCCACTTTAAAACTACACCACTAGGACAAAATACCAAATTTTGTTGCACAAAAAAAGGTAGAATACTCACTTATCCCTGAAACAATACTCCCGGATAAGTGAGTACTCGAATATTTTACCTCCCATAATAAAAGTCGTTAATCCCGTATATAAATGCAGATTTTCCCAGGGCGAAAAAGATTATCTCAATTTAAAATAATATTCTTACGAGAAATTTGTATTTCACCGTTTAGAAATACATGAAATGCACACAAAAATATCTTAAGTAGGGCGTGTGAAATGTGAAGGTAGACGTTTTTAAACTGAACTGTGGCAGCCTTTTATTTATAAAATATTTTACGCTTTAATTTAATATTTAATATTTTTACAGAAAACAGTGGATTGAAATCAAACAAAGGAAGGGACTACAGAAATTAGACATTCATGTTCTCTCGTCAAGATAGCCTTGGAGCAGATCTGTATGAGATAACTGCAAATAAATTGCTTTGTACGTAAGCATGCAATACATCGTATTCTACAGAACTTAATGCTGGGAGTGCGTTGTTTTTTCAACTGTTATTGAAAAATAATTGGCCACTTTCTGTACACATTAATTTTTCTGCTTATTTTTTGTTTTGTGACTACAAAGTTAAAACTTTTGGATTCAGTACTTAATATAGCTCTGTTTACAAGCATGTTTCCTAAATACTGATACTTCACAAAAAAGGTTAGAAGAACTTCAAATCGATCAATCAATTCAATACAATCGATTCTATGCATATAAATGTCTTGTACATAAAAGCCTGTAAATATTTTGTACCACCAAAATGTATTCTTATGGTACAAAGTTTATGAATTCTATATTCTGTTCAGTAAAACGCCTTTAGTGATAAATCATGCACTTGCTTATTATTATACGTTTAGTATTCTCGATGCTGCGTAGTAAAACAAAAACGCATTAAAGCAGAATTTGAAAAATGAAAAACTTATCTGCCTTAACAGAGCCAATTTAAAAAACCTAGCTCACAAGTAAAAGTTTTCTGGATGGCTACTTTTCCAGTTTGCTTGTTTTATTAGATTAATTAACTGTTAATTTTTATATTTAAAATGGGTGTTAAAGGGTGTATGAAATCGTGTAGTCGTCTTCAGGCTCAAAGGGGATAGGCAGTTGAGCTTTTAATATTTTTTTTCTTTATTAAGCAACATATACGTTCTTTGGTTGGGTGTATTAAAAAGGTAATCTGTTTCTTGAAGTCGTATTCAAAGCAAGATATTGGAAATGTTTTTGCCACTAGTTATGGAGGTAATGCAGAGCAAGTAAATAGAAAAGTAATTTCTGATTAAGCAAATAAAAATTCAGACAGATTTATGAATACAACTTCTCAGAATGTAAACCTGTGAGTTCCAAATTCATCTTTTAAATGTCTTAAACGTTATCTCTGCTTACATTGAACAAATATTTCTATCAATTTTCCTAACAGCAATTCACAACGAAATATTCAAACATTGTATAAAAGAGTACCTTTGTGAGAATGTGACAACTAACAACCAGTATGTGATACAAAGTATGTAATGCTATTTATAATAAGCAAAAAGAAAGAACCTAAAAGGGGTTTGGTTACGAGTAGTCAAATGCTGCATTTTTCCTGGAAGACACAAATCACTCGCAATAATCAGCTTTGCACAAATGGTTGAATACTTTTGTTATAAAAGGTTACTTTTTTCTACACGTATGTGCTTGTTCTGCGAACCTTCGCGTGCGTACATTCTGATAAAAGCAATTAATATTTCACAATCGATTCTATACCCAACATGTAGTAAGTACCTGTGATCTGTATGCGAGAAATAGTACGATTACTAAATTTTTAATTCTTGGAACTTTAGTGTATGCGGTTGAGCGAAAGGTCTGAAAAATTCTATTTGTATGACGATCTGTTTAACGAATTGTACCTCTGCAACTATTTTTGCTGAGTAAAGTTTATGCAGCAAGTTAAGCTGTGAAACCTCAAAATTTTAAAAGGTACTTGTTGCTTCCTAAACCAACTACTACTACCTTTAGTGCATCTTGCCATCCTATGCGGTGACCACAATTTTCTGTCAGGATACTGTAGTTGTGGTACACATTAAAAGCGGATTCGTACTAAGTATGACGTGTCTGCAAACTTGCTCCCAAAGAAAATACGGGAAATAAAAGTGTAAAGGCGTTTGGGAAATCCAGTGCTAATGTTTTAAGCTAGTTTACTAATTTCGATATTGTTCCTTATTAAAATCAGTTCTAATTGTGCATTATACCTGTCCTACTAAAATTTGTGCACTACTAACTTTTAAAAAAGCCTATAAACTCTTGTCACACACCTGCTGATCCTCATGACGCAAAGTTCACAAATAAAACTGGTAAAGCACGAGTGCAGCGTTTGTGAATAAAAAGCAAAACATTTGAGTACACTTAAGTATCATTTGAAAATGCACACTAAAGGAAACCCTTACAAGTGTAGTATTTGCAGCAAACGGTTTCCAAACAACAGCAATGTAAAAATTCACATCAGCACAGTTCATGTGAACCACCGACCTTTCAAATGTAAGTACTGTGAGAAGAAATTCCGATCAACGAAAAACTTGAATGCTCACACCAGGGTGCATACAGGAGAAAAACCATACCAGTGTTCCATTTGCGAGAAACGCTTTTCACGGAATGGAGATCTCGTTAAACACATGAGAACTCATACTGGCGAGAAACCTTACAGCTGTCAAATTTGTAATCAGACTTTTTCCCAATCATCAAGCCTATTGACGCACCGGAGATATTTTCATGGTAAGAATTTAATAATTTTAATTTGTAGAAATATTTGTAAAGAATTCTTCGTAAATTAAGTTTTATCATTTTACAGAGAAACGGGAAAAATCCTTCTCTTGCGTTTTCTGTTATTCAAGATTTCAAAGATTAGCCTTACTACAAGGTCACATTTTGATTCACACGAAAGAAAAACCCTTTTTTTGTTTCTTATGCGACAGTAGCTTTGCTCAAAAGGTTACCTTAAAACATCACATTGATTTTATTCACTCTAGTGACCGACATCACCAGTGTAGTTTGTGTGAAAAGGCATTTAAAACCCAAAACAATCTACGTATGCATCTGCAAAGTCATTTGGGTGAAAAATGCTACAAGTGTTCAATTTGTAATGAGGGTTTTAACAATTCGAAGGAGCTAAACAACCATACTAGGAAACACAAAAAACTTCCATGCCATATAAAATACCCCACAAGAGAAAAACCCTACATGTGTAGCATCTGCAACAAACGTTTTACAGACAAACGAAATTTAAAGCCTCACATTCAAACAGTTCATGAGAACAACCGACCATTCAAATGCGAATACTGTGAGAAGAAATTTGGATCAAAGAAAGAGTTAAAAATTCATACAAGGGTTCATACAGGAGAAAAACCATACAAGTGTTCAATTTGTGGAAAAAGCTTTACACAGAAGGGAAATCTTGCCGCCCACTTGACTTGTCATACAGGCTAAAAACCGTTCAAATAATGCTTGTAGCCAAAAGCGTTTGGGTGAAAAATCTTACATGTACACCTTATATAATTAAGGCCTTGTCAATTTGCGAGAAGTAATCAGCCTTACTCATAAACCTACGTCAGAGATTTTCATTTGAAACATTCTCCGGAAGGAACTAGGCCACAAGAAAAGTCTTACGCTGCACATACATTAAGATATATAAATTAAAACCACCTGTAATATTTATCCCTGTAGTGTAATGCTTTATACAAATATGTGTGGCAGGTTTCCTTTTAGTCGATTTTGAAGAATTTAAAAATTATGTATATCAACATGTGAAACTGGTTTGTTTAACTTTATAATATTATAGTTAGTATGAACTTTTAGAACTGCAATTTAATTTTCTTATGTATTAAAATTTTGTAGCTGTACAATAATTATTAGTAATCTGTATTGTACCTGAAATATATTATATCTTCGCTGTATTTTCATACAATAAATTGGGTTTAACTTGGAAAGCACAAACACTGACAGTTCAGCCAAATTCTTTGTAGTTGTCGCTAAACCTGGTCCACGTAACTCGTACACGCACTCAATTCTTAGATTAAAACTCTATTTAAGTCTTAAGTAGGTAATTTTCATTTGGCAAAATGACTTCAGAAGGATATAAGAAGAAAACCTGTTTAAATAAAAGTTTTCATAGTTGGCGCTAGTAAAAGTCCCTAAAATTGTTAAACACCGTCGTCAGATCAAAGTTAAAAATATTGTTATCATCTCTCAGTAATTGGTTTTATTGTTCAAGAACATTTATAATCTGCGGTTAGTGCTTCTTTATTGGTAATTGATTTAAAAAAATTCAAATGCTGACATTGTAAAAAAATTAGGATTTTTGAAAGTAGTAAAGCATTCATTCTTTAATTGAAACTTTTTCGTGTTAAGCAATCTAAAATATACTCATTTCTTTGTATATACTATTGACAGTGTAAATACGTGAGTTCCAAATCTTTTCCTTCTAGATGCAGTTGAGCCGCCTTATTGTCTCTATTCACATTGATGTTTACACTTCTTGTGAACTTTGGTTGCATATTTTACTACCGAGTATATTCAGCATACACCTGCACCTGCACGCAAGCTTGTATGTGATAACTTTTACAATAAGCCGAGTAATGGAGTATAAAACCTTTTTGACCAGGATTAGCCAAGCGGAGCATTTTCTTGGAAAAAACTCGCGGTAATCGGCTTTGCTCAAATGTACCAGAGCATTACCACGAAAGGTTTCTCATTATGCAGCAACTTAAGAATTGGACATTTGGCACGAAACCGTTTTTTGGTAAAGAGGATTAAAATTTGAATACGTGATGGGTAATAATTGCAAAAGCCATCTATACATTGGGTGCATTTTGGGTTTCGATGGTTTGAAATACCTTTATTAAGAAAAATGTACACTTACCACAAATATGCTGCAGCACGAATGCCAACAGCTTGCATAAACGGTACACTACTTCAAAAACAACAATTAGGTAAACACGTAGAAATTGTTTTCAATCGAGCTTTGTCTGCTTTTTTGTATTCGCTCTGAAAAAGAGAGAAACGGTGCAAAGCGTTTGAAAAACTCGTTGTTGCATAATTATTACACGCTATTTATTTACTATATTAGTATTGTGCTTATAAGGCGTCGTCCATTATTGACATCACTTTTAGGGGTCCGTGGGTCACTTGGGTTAAAAGGTGACGGCCTATGTTAAGTGCCCTATCCTACAATGTTAAAAAATAATGACAGGGGTCAGTGGGTCACTCGAAAAATCGCTTTTTTAAAGTGACGTCATTAATGGACGACGCCTAAGTTTGTTCACAAAAGCTTGACAATACCATCCTGAAACCCCCACTAAATAACTGCATATTATAGATCTCCAAAATGTTCAAAATTGAACATAAGTGCAACCAGGCATGGTGGTACCCGAGGTTTTTTTATAAAAACCCGTGGGCTGGGTAAAAACGCGTTTTATGCGTAATATTTGGGTTTTTTGGGTGTTAATGGGTAAAACGGGGTTCATATCTAAATACATGTAATATCATTATGCCATTGAAGCATCTCACATACGACTACAGCTGTTAACGTGCTGCTAGGCTTTTTAACTTAAACAAGCTGAAAGCAAAGCCAGCGTTCAAATAAACTGCTGTACTTTTCAAATGATATCCACAGCTAACTATTTTTATCAAATAAGTAATTGACTGTTTCTACTTGCTCTATTCAGTCTCTCTTCACTAAATTATTCAACAGAATCCACAGAATACTACCCAAAAATTTTCCTAAATCTTTCTTTAAAAGTAACACAAGAAAAGTCTTTTAAATGAATGTCAGAACTAATTGACATGAATAGCTGTCTAAAACTGCCAAAATGATAAAATGTGTGAAGAAAGTCGATGTATTAAGACAAAACAACAAACATATTATAATGTTGTTTGTTTCTCTAGTTTAATTAATCATTTAATAAATGAAATTGCCTCCAGCTGAGTCCTCTTAATGTATGTTTTATGTAACATTTTACCCCAGTATTTAGTTTTTGTGTATCAATTTACCCCAGGATTTTATTTTACCCATTTTGCCCAAAAAACCCACAAAGATTTTTTCTAAGTGGGCATGGGTAAAAACGGGTATACCCACCCCGTTAATAAAACCCACCACCATGCCTGACTCTAACCAGTCAATGGTAAACCATTAAAAATACTCGCTGCGAAAGACGATGAGTGTGTGAGGAAATAAAAACAAAATATAAATTAACCCCAATTTCGCCTAATTTAGACCCGAATTCGCCTAATTTAAACCCGATTTCGCCTAATTTTAACCCGATTTCGCCTAATTTAAACCCGATTTCGCCTAATTTAAACCCGATTTCGCCTAATTTAGACCCGAATTCGCCTAACTTAAGCCCAATTTCGCCTAATTTAAACCCGATTTGGCCTAATTTAGACCCGAATTTGCACAAAATACACCCAAATTCGCCTAAAATAGACCCGAACTCCTAAACTAGACCCAAATTTGCCAAATTTAGACCCAAATTTGCCTAAAATAGACCCTAATTCCTTCGCCTAATTTAGACCCGAATTCGGTCCCCAAAAATAAAGTGGACGGACACACGGACACACTACTCGTTAATAAGCTCCGCTGCTGACGCAGCGAGCTAATAACCTCATGCTGCTGACGGAATTCAAATCATAAATACGCGTAAATTGTATACAGCATCAAATGTAAATGTTTCAATTTCAAAGTTTTCAACACTTGGGTTATTTAATTAAAAAAACATTATCTGGTTGTATCTAATTTAAGCTTAAATACACAGAAGCAGCAATGCAGGACTTTTCTTCTTAAAAGTGTACATGGTTTCTATGCATTTAAAATTCGTAAAAATCTTTAATGGACTGATTCTTATTCATAATGGACTTATTCGAAGAAGGTAATAATAAGAATATTATGGTCTCACATCCAAGACTCATTGTCAGTGTGTAAAAAGTACATTTGTTTTTCACTGTGTATGCTCACAGAAAGGACCAGCATACTGCAAGTAGCAAGCTTGAACCTTGCCTTTCTGAGCATTAGAAATTAAGAACAAGAACCTTCGTAAATGAGTAACTACCGGAAGCAACGTGCTGAATTATATGAAAAATGATGCCCAGAAAACATTTCAAAAATGCCCAGAAAACATTTCAAAAATGCCCAGAAAACGTTTAAAAAATGCCTAGAAAACGTTTCAAAAATGCCCAGAAAACGTTTCAAAACTGCACAAAAAACGTTTCAAAAATGCACAGAAAACCTTCCAAAATGCCCAAAGGCGTTTCTGAATCGCCAAAAAGCGTTTCAAAATGCCCAGAAAACGTTTCAAAAATGCCCAGAAAACGTTTCAAAAATGCCCAGAAAACGTTTCAAAAATGCCCAGAAAACGTTTCAAAAATGCAAAGAAAACCTTCCAAAATGCCCAAAGGCGTTTCAGAATCGCCAAAAAGCGTTTCAAAATGCCCAGAAAACCTTTCAAAAATGCATAGAAAGCGTTTCAAAAATGCCAATAAACGCTTCAAAAATGTCCAGAAAACGTTTCAAAATGCCCAAACACGTTTCAAAAATGCCTAGAAAACGTTTTAAGAATGCCAAGAAAACGTTTCAAAAATGCCCAGAAAACGTTTCAAAAATGTCCAGAATACGTTTCAAAAATGCTCAGAAAACGTTTCGAAAACGCCAATAAACATTTTTAAAATGCCCAGAAAACGTTTTAAGATACCAAGAAAACGTTTTAAGATACCAAGAAAACGTTTTAAGATCACAAGAAAATGTTTCAAAGTGGCCAATAAATGTTTCAAAAATGCCCAAAAAACGTTCCAAAGATGCCTAGAATACGTTTCAAAAATAACAGAGTATTCGCAATATATACCTCAAAATATAATGCCCTAAAAATACCCATTTTTGTAACTTTTTGAAAAGTTGAGCTAGAAGCTTGAAATTATGTATATGAAGCCCTATTGACATAAGCAATCAATCTGCCAAATTTTAGCCAAATCTGCCTTGTAGTTGCTGAGATTTCGTGTCTACGACAGACAGACAGACAGACAAACAGAGTGATCGCAATATATACCCCAAAGTATAATGCCCTAAAAATACCCATTTTTGCAACTTTTTGAAAAGTTGAGCTAGAAGCCTGAAATTATGTATATGAAGCCCTATTGACATAAGCAATCATTCTGCCAAATTTTAGCCAAATCTGCCTTGTAGTTGCTGAGATTTCGTGTCTACGACAGACAGACAGACAGACAAACAGAGTGATCGCAATAAAGTATAATGCCCTAAAAATACCCATTTTTGCAACTTTTTGAAAAGTTGAGCTAGAAGCCTGAAATTATGTATATGAAGCCCTATTGACATAAGCAATCATTCTGCCAAATTTGAGCCAAATCTGCCTTGTAGTTGCTGAGATTTCGTGTCTACGACAGACAGACAGACAGACAAACAGAGTGATCGCAATATATACCCCAAAGTATAATGCCCTAAAAATACCCATTTTTGCAACTTTTTGAAAAGTTGAGCTAGAAGCTTGAAATTATGTATATGAAGCCCTATTGACATAAGCAATCAATCTGCCAAATTTTAGCCAAATCTGCCTTGTAGTTGCTGAGATTTCGTGTCTACGACAGACAGACAGACAGACAAACAGAGTGATCGCAATATATACCCCAAAGTATAATGCCCTAAAAATACCCATTTTTGCAACTTCTTGAAAAGTTGAGCTAGAAGCCTGAAATTATGTATATGAAGCCCTATTGACATAAGCAATCATTCTGCCAAATTTGAGCCAAATCTGCCTTGTAGTTGCTGAGATTTCGTGTCTACGACAGACAGACAGACAGACAAACAGAGTGATCGCAATATATACCCCAAAGTATAATGCCCTAAAAATACCCATTTTTGCAACTTTTTGAAAAGTTGAGCTAGAAGCTTGAAATTATGTATATGAAGCCCTATTGACATAAGCAATCATTCTGCCAAATTTGAGCCAAATCTGCCTTGTAGTTGCTGAGATTTCGTGTCTACGACAGACAGACAGACAGACAAACAGAGTGATCGCAATATATACCCCAAAGTATAATGCCCTAAAAATACCCATTTTTGCAACTTTTTGAAAAGTTGAGCTAGAAGCCTGAAATTATGTATATGAAGCCCTATTGACATAAGCAATCATTCTGCCAAATTTGAGCCAAATCTGCCTTGTAGTTGCTGAGATTTCGTGTCTACGACAGACAGACGGACAGACAAACAGAGTGATCGCAATATATACCCCAAAGTATAATGCCCTAAAAATACCCATTTTTGCAACTTTTTGAAAAGTTGAGCTAGAAGCTTGAAATTATGTATATGAAGCCCTATTGACATAAGCAATCATTCTGCCAAATTTGAGCCAAATCTGCCTTGTAGTTGCTGAGATTTCGTGTCTACGACAGACAGACAGACAGACAAACAGAGTGATCACATAAACTACCTCAGCTATGCTTCCGGTAGTTAATAAAACTCAGCAAATATTCATGAATAGGTAGCTACGAAAGGTTAACCAAACAAATCTCGATGTGACTGTGTATAGAGTAGCAGAAAAATATGGTGGAAAACAAAGAAACCTACAATTTTACATATAAAATATTAGAAGTACCTCGGTACTCCTACACCCTACTTTGCTTGTCTTAGAGTGTCAGTAAAACGGAAGCCAACATGATTCTGAGAACTTTCCAATCGGTAAGGCTAAAGGTAAAGTCAAAGCCATAAGAGGATTAAACGCTGTAGAAAGGTCTCAATCATCCGAAAGTAGAGCGGTAGCAAATGCTCACCAACTACACATTGTGAACTGTACTGTCTACGTGTGTGTAAAGCTCCATTGAAAATTATTTAATTAAAGACTGTTGCAGTTTCAAAACTACCCATTAGGCGAACAGACTTTTTCCTACCAACACGGTGTCATAATTTTGATTAAAAGAGAAAAACTATAAACTACGAGTACATAACAAATAAATTAGTTCTCATAGATTTAACAAAATCGTAAATCAGTTTGCTTTAGAAATCAGCAAAGTACTTGCATTAGTTGGTACCAATTCGTATAATAACTTGGGAAGCATTAATAAACCAAGCCATGGATTCCCAGAACTGTTATCATATACTGGAAATGACACCAGTATTTCCAGAGGAGGTAAGCTTAGAATATATTCCCCGAGTTTTTATTAACCGTGTTTAATTGCATAAATCTAACTAAATGTGTGTTAATGAATTTTTTTAAAGTTATGGGGACTTATTTTGGACAAGCTGTGTAGTCCTGATGACTTTCAAAACCTCTTGAACTCTATAACTAATTTGGGCAACAGTTTTAACCAATTAAAACTTCGCAAATATTTCGGAAAAGTAAAGCAAACTCAATCCTTGTAAATGTTATTGCGCAGTATTAAAGGCATTTTAATACATAATCGTTTTCCTTATCGCAGGTTTTTCCGGTTGTTTTGAAGAATACTCTGTTCCACGGAACAGAGGTTTTGAAGTGCCGCTTAGTGTGTAAATTATGGTGTACTGAAATTGACAATTATTTGGAAACAAACCATAAAGCGCCGCAACCATACGTAAATGTTTCCTCTTCGGTTCTTACAGTGACCCAAATTGATTTGGAAATGGGTATTGCAAATCCACCAACTATTTTTCTGCGAACAACAGACGAAATTAAATCGCTAAGAAAGGCTATAAGCAAACATTCAAAAAATGCTTTCGTAGGTCGATCAGTTAGTTTTTTGATAAGTGATGATGTAGACTTGGATCCACTCGAGTACCAGATTTTGTCTACTGAATTTATTTGTGCTGCTCATTCGTTTCTTAAAAAATTTGGACGTCAGATACGTTATGCAACTTTTGATTTTGGATTTTTGGACTATAATCACCCTACACTTCCGTACCAGAATTTTGCAAAAGTTGTTCAGTGTTTAGTTTATCTTTCCAATGCACGCTCAATAACTCTGAGTCTGAGTTTGCTGGACGACACTGAGGTTGCGAAAATATATGATAGTATTTTAACCAAAAAACTTCAGCCCGGAATGCTTCCCCACCTTCAAGAATTTCAGTTGCTATCAGAACACACAATTCCTGACTCGACTTTCCATCGTTTCCTAAAATGTGTTTTCAATCAAGCAAACATAATCTCGTTTGGCCTACCGTTGTCATTGTGGCCATCAGAATGTAACAGTTTCTTAACAAATTTGACGGTTTTAGTGATTGATGCAAAAGAGTATTGGGGCTACAAAAAATTGCTAAAATTACTTGATAATATGAACTGTAAGAACTTGAAGAGGATAAAATTGGTACCTTGCAATGGAAACAGGTTTTTGTTAAATATTTTACATCTACTCAAGCATTTACTGTCCAGTAACGTAAAGTACTTGAACATTGCAAATTCTAAACCAAATATGAATGTAAGCGTACCAGGGTGTACGAGTGAAGGACTTTTTGCAGTTAATAGCATTGAGTCTGTTAGTATATATGACAAACTTGGTCTCTGCTACGAATTCCTTTATTTTTTGCCATGTCTCCAAAATCTTCAAATTCACGCCTATGTATTTCCGGATCTAATTTACAGCGAAACTAATGCAACTAGCAAAACTTTAAACGAAGTAGTACGAGAGTACATATACTCAGGCAGAGTTAGTCATAGGACATCCATTTGGGATATGTTGCCGAACTTGAATACTTTGACCATAATTTGTAAAGACGCTTGCGTGATGCAATTTTTCAGAGAATGCAAAAATCAGTGTTTGGTTAAGAGGATGTAATTTATCATGCCATCCTTGCATTTACTTGTGCATTAAGACATTTGTATTATGGTAAGAAGTTGTTGTCACTGCAAAACTTTGTACTCGTTTTTCAAAGCCTTATTAGAATTATACAGATTTTTGGAGTAGAGCTACAAAAATGTTGCAACGTTGAAAAACATTTGGTTTTTGGTTACATAGGGATGAATTCTATATCTAGAGATTTGTTGAGGTGATTATTTTTTGTAACACTCAATTTTGCTAAATCGCTTTCACAGAAGTTATGTGATTTCTGAAATTAAATAATTTTAATTAGAAACGTAATGCATGTTAGTTAGCTTATTTTATTCTCTGATTAGAACAAGTAAATACATACATAAATACAAGAATATATATCAAGTGTTTAGCATGCGCACTTAAAATATACTGCATAATGTTGGAAGCTTGTATAGACGGAGCTGAATTCCGACAAACAGCAAAGCACATGAAAAATAGTTTAGCAGCTAGGCAGCCTTTAAAACATCTTAAAACATTTAAGAAACTTTTTAGGCAGCAGTAATATTACATGCTAGTACAATAAATTCAGAATTCGTATTTCTTAATAAAAAATTGCTACAGATGTCCAACTAAAGCATTGCTTTTAAAGGAGTGATTTTGTTTCAACGTTGCCTGACAATAAATCCCAGTATCTCTCTCAAAATACCTGCATACCTGTTTTAGAGTTTCAAAATATCTATAGCTGAACACAAGTGCAGCATTTGTGAATTTAAAGAGCTTTTCCCGAGTCAACTCCAGTATCATATGAAAGTGCACACAAATAAAAAATCGTACAAGTGTACTATCTGCAACAAACAGTTCCCATCTAGATGAAATCTAAATCCTCACGTTGGAACAGTTCATGGAAATCTGCGACCTTAAAATTATGAGTATTGTGAAAAGAAATCTGGGTCTAAACAAGAGTTAAAAGAACACACTTGAACACACACAGGAGAAAAACCATACCAATGTTCAATTTGTGACAAGCGCGTTTTGCAGAAAGGGATATTTACCACACACATGACAAGTCATACTGGCGAAAAACACTACACATGCAGAGTTTGTAATCAGAAGTTTTCCCAATCATCAGGCCTATTGACGCACCGGACGCGTTTTCATGGGAAGAATATAGAATTTTAAATTCCCAAACTAATTTTCAATGAAAGCTCAATTTTTTTTCAACGTTTTACATAGGCTCCAGTCAATTTGTTTGGTTGCGTTTTCTGTGATTCCCGATTTCAAAATTTGACCTGTCTACAACGCCACGCTTTTATTCACACAACAAAAAAACCGTTCTTCCTTCTCTCTCTGTGTGACGACAGTTTTGCTTACAAGGATAATCTAAAACGTCACACCGATCACAAGCACTCTGATCACCGGCACCACAAGTGCAGTTTATGTTAAAAGGCATTCAAAACTCAATCTTACCTAAGGTTACATGTGCGAAGAGATTTGGGCGAAAAATCTTACGAGTGCCTTATATGTAATCAAGGCTTTCTTAGTGCGCCGGAACGATACAGGCATACCCAGAACCATAAAGAACAAAAAATTTTCTACGGTAGTATTTGTGGTAAAGAAATGAGATACAAAGACAGTCTTAAACGTCACATGAAGCATATGCATGAAATGTAAAATATTAAATTTCTTTGCTTCAATTGAACCATGATGTTTGCTGTTAGTTTATTATATTTGTGCAGGAATTTGAACTTTTGGCGAATGCAAGTGTAATAAAGTTTCCACCCTTTCAAACTTAATTGTTTCGCACTAACAAAATTTAGATTATTGCTATGTTTCTTCGTATGTATGACTGCTCCACTCTTGATAGTGTTAAAAACAAATTTTTATTTTTTTTGAAAAACTATTACTGTAATATATCTTTGTACGTTGGGTGGAGATGGGAAATTATTCGAGATGAATGTTCGACGGTAAAGTTTCTTAATTTTTATTTGCAAACTTTTTTGAACAAAATAAATTTTTGAAAGAACTTGAACGGCTACAACTTGGATAAGTAACCTCAACGTGTCATGGTTTCCAGCATTATTACCGCGTGCCGCATTTTTGGAGGTTTGTTGTGCATTTTTTGAGTAAGTAAGGATCATGTAGAAATTGAGTGCCCGTGACGAAGATAAATGATAGATGTATTTAGGGTAAAGAGAGACAGATAACCAAGTTTTATCGTAATTTTTAGAGAAATTATTATGTCTACTTCAAACTTAGCAACCAGAAGTTCCCTTCTTCGTCACGGGCACTCGATTGCTTAGTGCAGTTCGCGCTTGCGCTATACCAAACTGCCGAGTTAATATTATGCGTGAACTGTGAAGAGTCACATGGTTGTTTCTACATATGGTAGGCGGAGGCTATTAAAAACTTGTGGACACACATTTTCTGGCTTAATCGTTTTAAAGACTCCGGAACAACTCTTAGCTCGCTGCTTTGCAGAGGAGCTATTTAAGCAGTAGTGTGTCCGTCTGTCTGTCTGTCCGTCCGTCCGTCTACTTTATTTTCTGTATCGTGGAAATAATTTTGAACTTACACAATTTTATATCAACCAATCAATTTTTAAGCTGGACAGACATCGAAAGTAATATAAGTAGTATGGTACCATAGCAGCGAGCATGTTTTAATGGTTTACTATGGATGTTTACCTAAGTGCCATTATAGCTGACTCATAAGTATACTTTTAATCTTAGCAAGCAACGCCATCCTCATGTCTATATCAATTGGATAAAGCCATCTGAGCGGAAAAATTGTACATGTGTTGACATGTACTGAGAGCTGTTTTTATGAGTAGGAGTTAAAAAACGTATCCAGAAACATAGAGGGGAAATTTTTTAGTGTAATATTTGCAAAGGAGGATTTACACGTAATGACAATCTGAGAAAACACATGAAGTGTTTGCACAAAAACTTTCGTACGAAATTGTATATTTACTTATAGTATCATTTATCACTTTGAATGCATCATACATTTTCGCGTTCATAATTTCAAAATACATATGAATCTGAATTGTGGCTTTCTTTTGCAAAACTTATTTTAGGCAATTATAAACTTATTTATTGTAAATGTTTTGTAGATGATGTATTTTATGTAAATGTAAATTTATTTTAAAATCTGAGTTAAATACAATTTGGTAGCATTTTAATTTGTTATTCAGGTTTGCTTTAACCAGCGCCGTGGTGACACAGAGTGCTAACCATGCACTCTGTGGACTCCTCGTTCGAGTTCGATTTTCGCTGGGACAATAAGTATGTGCTCTTTTCTCTATTTACATTTGCATCTTTTATCAAGCATAGATATTCTGATGAACGTCTACACAAATGTGATTTGCCCGAAAATACGTTCAAGTCCCGATTTTATTTACGAGTACATCTGCAAAAGCAAAAGTTTTCTACATATAATGAGGGTTTTGTTGATTTTCAGGAGCTAAGCAGGCATACTCAGAAAAATACCGAAAAAGCTTTAAAGTGTGTGGCGGAAATGTACTGGCGCAAAAGGGTAGTCTTAAAAAACACATGAAGCATGTACACAAACTATAAAACGCTTAAGTTAAACTCAACTGTAATAAATAGTTAATACTGCCATAAGACTTTTTGCAAACTTGCGTCGCCTGTCCTTTTAAAGATTTGAAAGGTTTTAGAAACTATGTATGGCTAAATATGAAAATGGAATACTTAACCTATATGTAATTTGTGTTATTTTTTGTTTATATATTTTTGTTTGTGTGTGATAGTTTTATACCAGTTTAATAAGGATTAGTTAAATCTAAACGTAAATAAATTCTTACGTATGTATTTACGTTAATGTCATTATCGCCAAAGAGTAGTAAAGATAATTGCTGTTCTATTCCTTGAAAAATCATCACAATTAGTTAGTCTGCACTATTAAATTAAACCAACATTGCTGTACCAGAGGCACATAAAAGGCAGACAAAAACAGAAAGTATTTGGTTTGAACTAATTACTAAGGTACATATTATTCGAAACAATTAACATAACTTAGTTTCCTTCGTCTTTCAGCTTTCAGTAGTTCGTTTAGCATTTGGGGTACTTACGCAGTTTGTGGTTAGGACTACGTGATGGATGATTTGATCCTAAAAAACCAATTCCGAAACAGAATTATGATATATTCAAAAATACGTGTATATGCTATGGTTTACGCTGTGAAAGAAGCATTGTTTATTCACAATTAAAGCTTTCTGTGTTAAGCGGATTAAAGTTTTCACAGAAGCATTCATACAGCTTTTGAGAATGCACACCTGTGGGTCCTTAGATCTTTTTTGGTTATTGTTTCCATAAAAATTTCTGTTTGCATCTGTTGACACCCGCCTTCTTCTTTCTTCTTTTTATTTTGTGCAGGAAAGCAACAGACAAGTATTCGCAACAAGCGGTTTTCAGCTAAAGGAAATCTAAAACGTCACATTACGACAGTTTATGAAGACAAACGAGGAAAACTGAAACAACCATGCATAGAGAAAACAGAACATAAAACATAGTTGCCAAACAGTCATGAACTGGCCAAATGATAAACTTCAGCTGCCGTCCACGACAACAATTAACTCGCTGATGATCCTTGTCTCAAAGGTGAACCCAACGGTTGCGGTAGTCGCAGCAAATTCCAGTTGAACGGTTTAGTCAAAGTCAACTGTCCTTGACATTACTCAAATAGAGGTCCTGTGTGAACTCGCTAAATGTTCAACTCAACTTCGTCTGTGTCAAAATGACCCATGAGATATTTCAATAAAATTACAATAACTGATGTTCGCTCATATTATACAGCATATTGGGCTTCTTTGAGGGGTTTCTGGAATGGTTTCAAGCATTTGTAAATTTCTGCAATGGTTTCAAGCATTTGTAAACATGGACAAAACCACCAGCAAAGTCAGCCGCTTTCTCCGAAACAACAAAAACTGCTGGTTTCGTATAAGTTAGTAGGCGCTGCTGCCATGTCTGAAAGTTCAAGTTCAGATAACATGTGAACAGTAATTATTATTAGTTGTAAACTCCTAAATATTAACACATACCTACTATTCAACCCTACATTCCTAAATTTAAAATGTTACACAATTAAAACGTATTGCGGTTTCAAGACCGTCGTCGGGATAAAACGGTTAAAGCATTTCAGCCTTCAATAATCCGCTAAAACTATAACGGGTGTAAACATTTTTGGATTATGGCTACGTGAAAAGTGAATTGTACCCAAGTCAGCATTGCAGTTGTGAGGACATTTTTGGATTTACGTTGCAAATGAAATATTTGTTACCTTAAATGAAAGCCTAATAATGGTAATAGGATTAGGATTTTCATACCTATTTCTGAGAATCCATTCGTGTGCATTCAGGCACCTTATGTACTGAAATGTCCTCAAATCTTTACGGTATATGCGTGGCAAAGATTTGGTGGTAGCAGCTTAAGACTGTGCACTCCATTTTATAACCAGCATATTTTGTGTACCTGTAAATTCTCCGTGCCACTATCGAAATTCATATTATTCAAAGTTTATGCACTTTATTTTGAGTGCAGTACTGAACTTCAGTCAAACACTTACCAAATGCTGACGTTTCTCTTTTGCATAGCATCAAAACTACAAGTTGAATATCAGTCAGTACGCAATAAACAAATCCTGTCAGCATTACTGGTTCCAATTTGAAGAATAAAAAAATAAGAGGTTGCTAAAATCTAAAAGTTTCCCAGTTAGTTCAATTTAGTTTTTAAGCGTACTTCGTTCGTATTTTTTATCTTGTGCTCTGTTTTTGACTTCAAAGCCCGTGAACAGTTAAAAAACACTTACATATCTGAAGCCTTTAAAATGTCCAAAGTAGAACACAACTGTAGTATTTGTGAATTTAAAGCACAATTTTTTAGCAAACTGCAGTGTCATATGAGGGTACACACAAAAGAAAAACCCTACAAGTGTAATAACTGCGACAAACGGTTTTCAACCAAGTTTCCCCTAAAGCGTCACACCACCACAGTTCATGAAAAGCAACGTCCCTTTGAATGTGAGCATTGTGAGAAGAAATTCAGATCTAGGTATGAGTTAAAGAGTCACACAAGATTACACACAGGAGAAAAACCACACCATTGTTCAATTTGTGACAAGAGCTTTGCGCGGAAACAAGATCTAACTACCCACATGAGGAGTCATACTGGCGAAAAACCTTACAGCTGTCAGACTTGTTATCAGAAATTTTCCCAATTACCAAACCTAATGTCGCACAGAAAACGGTTCCATGGTAAGAACCTTTGAAAATCTTTAGTTTGTAAGCAAAATGTCAAAGAAAGTACTATATTTTCTTGAAATTTATTTTTTACTTTTTACAGAAGATCCAACAGAATTCTTCTATTGCGTTTTCTGTAATTCCCGATTTCAAAACTTGTCAAATCTACAAAGCCACATATTTACTCACACAAAAGAAAAACCCTTTTCGTGTGTCTCATGTGACAAAACTTTTGCTGAGAAGGGTACTTTAAAAGGCCACCTCAATCAGAAGCATTCGGATGATCGAAATCACAAATGCAGTTTGTGTGAAAAGGCATTCAAAACTGGAGCTTCTTTAAGATTGCATTTGCAAAGGCATTTGGGTGAAAAACCTCACAAGTGCTTTGCCTGCAACGAGAGCTTTCTAAACACTCATGAGCTAAATAGACATACCCAGAAGCATAGAGCAAAACGTTTCCAGTGTAATATTTGCGGAAGAAAAATGACACGAAAGGAAAATCTTAAAGTACACTTGAAGCAACAGCACAATTTGTACTAATTTCACCATTTTTAAAATTGCAGATACAACTACTAGCACTGTATCAGCCTGATAACAAGGTTTTGTTTCTCGGTTGAAAAATCAGCTTTGTTTTGTTAATTTTTGTTTCATTTAAATCTTACTGTTTGCTACAAATATTTGCAATTTTTGTAGCAGTGTCTACCGTTAACAAATGTAAATGTAATCAAATGAAAACTTTCCTAATTGAAGTGTTTCATAACTACAAAATTTGTAGATCAGTATTTTTAACTCGGCATATATATTTCAGCTTCGGGTTTAATAAATTATTAAAGTTTTAGACTTATTAACCTAAAGCAAAGAGAATGGTTGCATATATAGAGAGTAGTCATGTACAAGGAATGAAATGCCAAACATAGCTCCACCCACCAAGTATTTCATTGGCTGGACATTGTTTGGGTGACAAATGCGCGGCAACCAAAAAATGTCAACAAACAGCAGATACACAAATACTATATTCAGTTTATTTGAACAAATTTATGTACTGAGGTTTCACAGCGTCACCGTTTTACATTCATAATGATAATACTTTCGATTACCTTCACTGGTTTCTAAGATCACGACGAGTTTGCTTCCAAGATTTTAATTGTTTTATCCTTTCATTTTTATCTTTAGTTAATCTAAACAATTTTACACGGATAAAATACTTAATCATCTCAGTTCTGTGAAGTTTACATTCATTGTTAAGCCACTCTTTAATCTTTGGCATGCTTTCATAGTTATGAAAGATAGCTTCACTCACCGAACAACCGTTTGACTGAAGTGACTCAATAACTGTTTTTTCGAATTGCTCACTTAAATGTACAAATACTTTCTCTACATTAGAATTTAAATATACCAACTGGCTATCACCGTCATATTTTTTCAAATCCACCAGAATGTCGTTTGCTTGACCAACTCCCTTCTCATGTGAAATTAAATTGGCACACTTAGTACAGTTTGTTTGATCATTAATATGCAGTACGCATGCACCACCAAAATAGTTGGCTACACAGCTATTTTGCTCCTCGCCCAGTTTTAATCGTCGTTTGGATTTTAAACCAAAGAACTTTGGAGATTTCACAGCATTACCACTTGTCAACTGAGGTTCTGTCTCAGGAAAATCATTATTTACCACGGCAGACTGAAGCATGGCTTTTTGTAAGTTTGCTAAACCAGTGACTAAACGCTTATTTCTACATTCAGTGTTTCCTGATGTCGGATTTTTAATTAATCTTGCAAAAAATAAGTACCGAAAATTATTCTTAAATTGTCTAGCAGTTGGATTTCTACAAAATCCACCTTTCATACGAATGCAAGCAAAAAAGTTTTCTAGGCAGTCCTGCTGTAACTGCCTAGTGTAGATAAATTTATGACCTTCTTGCTTTAGATCATCCCATAGTCCCTTAATACCAGAAAGTGTAATTTCTAATCCCCTTAAAAAGTCAAACCTTTTAGTGGACTTTTCAACTTCAATAGACTTCACAAAGTTAATGTATTCGTCAATTATATATGGATTTTCAAACATGTTTTTTGCGCATCTTGAGGGTTTATCCTTTTCATACTTTGAAATATTCAAAAAGTCGAACATATCATTTACCTTTTTAATAAACTCAGCAGTTGCACTAACTTCCAGTTTTAAAATTTTCAAAGCAGCCATTGCCTTCATGCCAGCATAAACCGAATGACTGAGTACCTGAACTGCTAGTTTTACTCGCATTTTTGAATAATCCTTTAAATATACATGCGCATTTGTCAATTTAGGAGCCATTCGGCTGGTCTGACGTCTGTCTTTTGAGTAAAAACTTAAAACATGTAACCATCTAATCTTTTCCCTTTTGGCATGTTTCCCTTTTCCTTTTGTAATAATAAAATTATGTTTCACCAAATTATTTCTAATAAGTTTAATCAGATGCGGTGTATCATGAATGAAATATATTTTTTTGTCATTAATTAAACGATAAGGTTGATTAGGCGTTATACCCCATGCTTTATACACCGATTGATTCGTAAAGCTCATGTCACAGATGCCTACTTTCACATTTAAGCCTATAATTTGCATCTGAGTGATATTATGCATAATCAATTTTTCTAAATATTCTGCCTTGGTGTTATGATTAGAAAAATAAAAGGACAATGGAAATTTCCATTTGGCATGAATTCCCTGAACCATGAAAACCAGGACTTCCGTAGCTGAATCCAATTCTCGTCCTAAATGTCCTAAATCTACTATCCCTTCTAGCTTATCGGAGAAATGATTGTACTCGATGAACTCTTTAATAGACATTTCATCCCAGACGACTATACATTCCTTTTGCTGTGGAGACATGTCATTAACAATATTCTGCATTGATGCCAATAAACTGTTGTTTATTCCTGTATCAAAGGTGAATGACTTCATCCAACGGGAAATCGTCCGGAGCGAAGGTATTTTTAAGCCAAGCTGAAGTAGTGTCCTACAAAAAGTTGAAGTTGTTTGAGTAACTTGATTAAATTGATACGATGATAATGTTGGAATTGTATGAATGATGGCTTTTACCGATAACCTTGCGGACCACACGAGTAGTAAATTGAAATTGCGGTACTCTTTTCAAAGGAACTATAGGCAGTCTTCTTATTTGCATGACGACTAATCTGGTGTTTTAAAATCTCTAGGAATTGGGTGTTTTTCGAAAAAATCTTTTCCAATTGAGCCATGACGTCTATTTGTTTAGTTTCCAGCAATTTTATCCTCCGATTTAATCGGTACACGGTTTTTCGATCATCGGATATCTTTGATTCGGTTTGGACTGCTTTATCGGAGGCACTGTATTAAGATGAAAAATACAGTTAGATATCAAATTAATCCAATTGTTTCTGAGTTGACTGTTCCTCATTTATGTACCTAGCCGTTGTTGAATAAGGTGCCATAAAACTCGAGGATGTGGGGACTTGCTGGAAGTTGTAGACCGGTAACGCACTAAAAACCATGGAAACCGTATTTACACAAAAACTCATGAATTCATGTGGACGCTAATATGATAAGTTAAATGACTGATTACCTGAGTGTGGAGGAGATGGGACGAGGAAAAATCTTAACCAATTGTTTAGGAACGGTAGCATGATTTCTAGCACTACGAATATTTCCACTTCCACTTCCTAACTGAGGTGTAGCTTCCTTTTTTAGTCGGTCACGGACGAATTGAGACTTTGAAAAATGACACTGGCATACTCGAGCCGTCGCCTTTAATTTGCCAGTTATTCCCAGAATATCTTTCCACTTTTGCTGTTTAGTTGGACTTTTCGGAAAACTAAACAGCGTATTTACATTTTCTTTGTTTGTCTCGCCACATACGACGCAATGCCGTCCTACTTTCATGCTTGCTTTCGTTCATTAAATTTTAAGGATGAATTTATACTACAGACTTTCTCAATTAAGTAACTTAAATTTGTATCTCAAACCATACCGAAGTGAGGATATTATGATGCCGAAAGTCACCTGAACATCTGAGATGAAATGTAAACAAAGTACAAATACCAGGTCAAATACCATTGAAATGCTGTCACGTGGTGTGGATACGTCTACTAAGGCAATTGGCTGTTAGGATACCGCAGTCTCTGTGATTGGCCAGCACTGAGCACGATATTAGCATTTTTTCCCTTGTACATGACTACTCTATTAGATACTCTTTGAACCTAAAGCACTTTCACTGTAAAATGTAATTAAATGATGGGGTGCTGTTGGGAAGTACTTTAAGCATAACTGTGGTGCTTAAATTCCTATTATTGTTTTCAAATGTATTATATAGATATAAAGATATAATCTTGCGTGACGTTTTAATAGATGTTTTGATCCAATCATCTTCTCGCAATGCTCACATTAAAACGGTCGGTGGTTCTCACGAACTGCGCGTTTGTGACGTTATAAATTTCCTTTGGTTGAAAACCGGTTGCTACAGGTTATGCACTTGTACGGCTCTTCTTTTGTATGTACTCTTCAATGTCAACGTAGTGTATCCAACCGTTTTGTTCTAAGTTCACTAATACCGCATTTTTTCTGCATTGGCCATTTTTAGGTTTCAGGAAATAAGGTTGACAAGTGTTCACAAGACCTTTTGTCAAAGAGTCCTGAAAATAATTTAATCAATTACGCCAATGCTCAAATTGAACATTGCAATTGGAATATCAAAGTTAACGTAGAACTTACTTTTTCAGATTATAATTAAGATGTAAGGAATTGGTCTTTAACAACTGTTACACTGTTGCTACGTTTAACAAAATGAATACAAAAAATCGACAAAGCCCGCCTACTGACAAAGACTTTCTACCATTTGTCTTTACATCGTACATGCAAACTACCATTATTTCATTCTTACTGCATTCTAAGTGTACATGGTCAATATTTTGCACATGCTTATTTTCGGAATAAACAGATTTCAGGTCACCATAATAGAAGTTTCACACAATGCAAAGGTAGCCTTCTACGTCTGGTGGCACAAAATGTAGTTTATTTATTGCAAAATATTATACCAATAAAATAATTGTCATCAATCGTTTTCTTATGTGAAATTTTAAGAAATTGTAATACAGAAAATTCCCTAAAAGTTTTTGCTTTACATTTTTCTGAAACATAGTAACTCCTTTTTCCACTACTGACTAACAGGGGCGAACTTAAGAGAACTAGGCATGTAATCTTTAAGATGGTCCTCTTTTATATACAAATAGCTACATAATCAAAGCACTGAGTTATATTATAGATTTTTTCATTGCATTTCGTGTTTCAAAGGCTCCCTGGAAAGGCTCCCTCATAAGTAAGGTATAATTTCATTAGCAAACAAATTTTATGTGTTGGCAGATATGAGCAATCCGTACGATTAGCAACATACAAAATATATCATATGGGTCGCTGAAAAAGACTCCAGCGGAAATGGCTGGAGGTTGAGTAGCCGTTTGCTGGAAACTTTTTAGAAACTGAAATAACCCTGTTTAGGATCCCATCATTGTATGCAGTTTTCTATAAAATGCGAAATTTTTCACATTATCTTCTTGTAACTTTCACTAAATTTTTATTATAATATGATTGTGAGATGACTGGATATGGGGAATAAATTGAAATACATATGTTACTTAAAACTTCCTGTCTTTTATTTAAAAATATTTTGAACAAAATAAACTTTTAGAAGAATTGGAGTAGCTACTTTTTGTATTGTTACAGGGATAATAATCTGGCCTGGTGACTTCCAACACACAAGGATTTCAAGCTCAAGTAGTTGTTATTTCCCTAATATTTTGTAAGAGGCTTCTCAGCCTTGTGGTTAAGCCGCCGACTTTTTGCTTCGGAGGGCACGGGTTCGAATTTCAAAAATTAACAGGTCTGAGATTCGAAGTCGTGTCCCAGTGCAAAAAGTCGGAAGCTTAACCACAAGGCTGAGTCGCCTCTTACAAAATATTAGCGGAAATAACAACTACTTGAGCTTGAAATCCTTGTGTGTTGGAAGTCACCAGGCCAGATTACTATCCCTGTAACAATACACATAGTCACAACTCATAGGTCGTGATTACTGGCACTCATACCGCGCACGGCGTTCGTACATGTTCGTTGTGCACCGTTGTGGTGAGCGACCTGCATGTAGAGATCGCTGACTGCATTTTAGATCTGGCATTGTACAAAGGTGTCGAGTTGAAATACTGCGTGTAATATAAAGAGTCGCGTGGAGTTGTTCCTGTTGATGGTGGGCGGAGGCTGTTGGACACACAACGTTGGGTTAAATGATTTCACAGCACCGTGACAATTAATACCTAAAAACCATCTTACGTGACTTTCTTAATCCAAGTTTTGACACCGTGATTTTCATTGCATTGCGTCGAAACTATGTTTGTAGCAAGTAATTTTCATTAAGAAAAAAACATTTCATCAGTAAAATATATGAAGAAACTCGTTCAAATTGAACTTTTCGTAGTCAACGTCAGCAAGGGTTCCTAAAATTGTTATGCACCGTCGTCAGTCTGAAACTGAAAATGCTGTTATCAGCTTTCGGTGTTTTCTTCATTACTAAAGACATGTGCATTCTATGATTAGTGCTACAAAAGTCGTAGTTTGTTTTTTGTAATCGTATACAAATTCTGATGTTGCATGTTTTGGGATTTTTGAAGGTATGAAAGCATTCAGTAATCAGAATAAAAGCTTTTTGTGTTAGGCAAGTTAAAATTTACAGTTTTTGCATTTAAGCATCAGTTTGTAAATATTAGAGTACCAAATTCATCCCTTTTCTGATGCAGTTAATATTGTCTTTTGTCACATTCAATAAGTATTTGTATGAATTATGCTAGTCGTAGTTCAGTGTTACACAGCCGACTCCATTCAGCATACTACATTAAACCTGCACGTACGCGTTGAAAGGAGCAACCTTTCTGTGATACTTTTTACATTTAGCGGACTAACGAATACTTAAATTAGTTCAGTCAGGAATAACTGAACGGAGCATTCTTTCATAGAAGTAACCCGCAGCAATCAGCTTTGCACAAATACACTGGTATTTTTACCTTAAGGCTTGCTTTCTTCAACATCCTTTGGGCAGCAAATTTGCAATTGGATATTTGGTAAGAAACCCTTTTGGGGGAAGAGGATTAAAATTTGAGTACGTGATTGGTAATAAATAACAAAGCCATCTATAAATTGTGTGCATTTTGGGTTTTCATGGTTTGAAACACGCTTATTGAGAAAATGTTCATTAAATATAAGCCCTGTACACTTACCAAAGATATGCTGCAGAACGAATGCTAACAGCCTGCATAAACGGTACACAAATAAAACAACAACTAGGAAAACACGTAGAATTTGTTTTCCAGCGGGCAAGCTTTGTCTGCATTTTTGTACTCACTCTGAAAGAGAGAGCAACAGTGCAAAACGTTTAAGAAGCTTGTTGTTTGTATTATTATTACACCCTGATATATTAAATTCAAAAATTGTGTTTTTTTGTTAAAAACTTTATTTATTATCGATTTGCGTATAGTGCTTAAGTTTTTAAACTTTGTGCAAAATTGGTTGACAATATATTCCACAAACTTTACTAAATACCTGCATTTCAAAGATTTCCAAAATGTTCAAATCTGAACACAAGTGCAATATTTGTGACTTCAAAGCAAAATTTCCAAGTGCACTCAAGCCTCATATGAGAATACAGACAAAAGAAAAACCTTACAAGTGTAACATCTGCCATAAACCGTTTAGAAACAAGGCTCATTTAGCCCGTCACATAAACGCAGTTCATGAGAACAAACGACCTTTCAAATGTGACCATTGTGAAAAGAAATTTGGATTAAGGAGTGAATTAATAAATCATGCAATCATTCATACAGGCGATAGGCCATTCCAATGCTTAATTTGTGACAAGCGTTTTTCGTGGAAAAAGGGTCTTATCGCGCATATGACCTGTCACACTGGTGAAAAGCCCAATAGCTGCAAAGTGTGTGACCAAAAGTTTTCAACTTTATCAGGATTGAGTCAACATCGGAGAATTCATCATGGTAAGTTAAGATCAAACTGTGTTATTGTCTTAGGTTTGGGAGTTGTAAAATGATAACTTTTTATTTCAGGAGAATTCTCCAAATGTTTCGTTTGCGTCTTTTGTGGCCATCGTTTTCGAAGAATGGCAGATCTTCATAACCACATTTTCATCCACACAACCGAAAAACCTTTTGGTTGTTTGTTATGCAAGAAATGTTTTGCAAAAAAGGACAACTTAACAACTCACATCAAGCATAGGCATTCTGAGAATCCAAGTTTTCAGTGTAATTTGTGTGAGAAGAGAATGAAAACCAAAAATGGTTTAACGAGACATCTAAAAAGACATTTGGGTGAAAAATCCTACAAGTGCTATACATGTGGTGATAGCTTTTTCAATTCACAAGGCTTAAAACGGCACACCCAAAAGCATACTGGAATTGTTTTCAAATGTAATTTGTGCAACAAAAAACTGACGCGCCAGGATAATCTCAAATGGCATATGAAGCGTTTGCACAATATGTAATATTATTAAATTCTTCTATTTACAAAAGTTGGCTAAATGTTAAAACCAAGTTTCTGCTTGCTTGAGGGATATTTTGTGTGCATACGAGCAATGACTTTCATGAAAGTGATTCATTTTTTAGAACATTACAAAAACAAAAATTTGGCTAGGGTACCCAAAATTCCATACTGTGGCAAAGATTATGTATAGCTTTTTTTCTTTGTATATACTTTTAAACGTTTTAAACATAAAGTTTCGTTGTTATTTGGAACGTTATAACGTTATAAATATTTAATTGTGTAAATGCTCTCATATGATAATTTAGGTATCAAGGTATCTATGTTTTGTAAGTACCCATTTAATTACTCAATATATAATATGTTTAACTGTGTCCAGTTTAGTAGCATCCAGTAAAACAAATATCCAGGCGCACCACAACAACTATCATAGCACAAGCATGTAAAAGGCTTAAAAAACCAAAACAGGTATTGTTGGTTGCTTAGTTCCAAACCATAAATTGTTTCAAAATTGTAATACACATACACTTTTGCATTGTACCTTCTCTGCCATACCCAGGTTGAAGTGAGAGGTCCTGTCACGTAGACTAATTCTCGAGAATGGACAAACTTGAAACCCCTGTTGCTGATTTCCGAACAGATTTTATTTGTGAGAAAAATCCTACGTCAACTGGTTACCTTGCTACTGTTCTAATATTTTACAAGCATATACCCTTTATGCAGCATGCAGAGCAAATGGCGTTTTGGATGAAACCTTTGTAAAGTTCAGAGGATTATTACTTCAGTTGGTAAATGGCATTACCAGTGCATGCCAGAAAGTATGCAGTAAATTTTAATTTGCAATTTGGTAAAACCTGCTTAGTGAGTGAACGCAGGTTGAGTAAACATTTTTCAAGAAAACTAAGAATGCAACGTTTGATGGGGTATTTGTTGGCTGCAATATAAACTCTGCAATATTCAAGTAGAATGGCTAGATGAAAACTGGTTAGCAGTTATAAGCAAAAATTTGTCAAAATCATTGACCCCCCTTGCTTAACAAAGCAATCATGTAGAAGGTATTAGAAACACAATTTGGCAGTTTATTTAATCAGTTTTGAGTTATAAGATGTTGACATCGCTTTTTCCAAATTTGCAACATTTTAGGATTTTTAAAGCTAACACAAAGCTTGAAGAAGCACTATTCATTGTTACTCTGCTAAAGTAAACAATTTATTTCCACAATTTAACGCTGCCTGTTTGCTAGCCTCCATAGACTCTATTGTCTGAGTGCAAAAGTAGTCATATCCGGGAGGTAACAAATCAGTCAGGTAGGAGGATTTGCGACTGTAAAATTTTTTTTCAGAAAATAATTTTTAAAACTTCAGAATTTGATAAAAATCAAAGAGACAATAATACATCCTAATATATGAATTTTACGTTTATCAACTTTCTCATTTGGTCCTACGATTGGTAGCGACTGGATATTTGGCCACAATTGTCAATTGCACACGCACCAAATTAGCTTGACCACGCATAGTATTGCCTGGGCGGAGACGTGACCCACTGCAAAATGTACAACAAAGCATATTGTTGAATACAAAAATTAGCAAGTTATTGCTTGCTTATTCCTTATCAGCAAATTGAAACCAGCCATATTTATATTTGTGTGAGCTAACGACTTACTGCTCAGAAATTTCATATTTGCCCGGTTCTGACTTTGTTGGAGGATCGATTATGGGTGTTTTGCTGGTTGTTCCATAGGTTCGAATTGGAGGTATTTGGTGGTTATTCCATTTGTTGAGGGATACTCGATGGTTGTTTCGTTCGTTGGAAAGTAGCCCCTAAATGTCCCAATTGTTCTAGGTACATCGGAGGTTGTCGTAGTGCGAGACAATGGTGGATATTCTGTACGCAATACACCTTGTGCAATCGCAGAAGCAAAGCATAAAAAAACAAATTTCCTTTAATGTCCACAAATTTGTAATAACTTTTGACATTTTTGCAACTTTTATTTAAACAACAACTATCTTTTCACAGTTTTGAGCACATCTCTAATGCTCCGGAGATATATGAAACAATTGAATCGAAAATTATTTACAAAAGTTTAACGGGTTAGTAACAAATCTTAACACTTCATTTGAATGTATGTATGTACGAGAACATGTACCACAACAACATGCAAATGCTAGAACTCAATAGCACAGTACCATAAAGCTGGCCTACGAAGTTTCTTGTTTCTTTAAAATTACTTAACTTGAGTACATCATTAAAATTACTGTACTTGTAAGTCAAACTTAAAATCCAAAGATAGCATTTTATCTACAACGTGCAAGTAGGTGCTTCGAATGGGTATGACGTGCATTTGTTCAACAAAACATCTCATAACACTAGCAGGTTTATTCAATCTCTTTGGTATATGACTGTTTGATTTGATGATACACGTTTACAAGTCTATTAAGTTAATTTTCGAGGCGAGTTTATTATACAATTTGGGAATGAATTTAGCAAGCTACGGCTTGTTGACTCTTTGTATCAAACTATGTACGACGACGATACTGGACTTATAATGAGGTCTTAAATTTTGCATTATCCTTTAAATCAGGAAAAGTGACGCAGGCTAGTATTATCCAGGCAAGTTGGGTTTCAATGCGTGTTCCTGCTACAACGCACTAAGATGTATTATATAAAAGCATAACCGGAAAGTTCACTAAATAATTTGTCACTATTGTGGTATATTTGCATTGAACTCAGAATGCATAAACTTTTTGAAAGATGTGGAAGCAGCAAGTGCTATAGGTTTTTGTAATTTGTTCGTTAAATACAGTTTCTACATAGTTCATCTGTTATTACAAAAATGCTCGGGAACGTTTGTGTAGTGCAGGCATGTACCCAAAAGAGGTTTTTATTTGAATACATAAAGTGCATAGATGAATGAATGCCTTCTCAGAACTTGTATGCACCTGAAAAGTTTTTAAATCCGATTACCGCAAAATCAGTTTTCATTTTAAGTCTTCAATGTTTTGTTTTCCACGTAAATACTGAAATGAATATTTTCTTAGTAGTGCAATGTTGATTTAGGTAGGGAAATTACGGCCACTCACAAAGCCGTATGGCAAAATGTTAAAACCTTTCTTTACTTAAAAAAACGAGACTTTGGTTTAAAAAATAAGGTTCAATTGAAACAATTACTGGATTATTGGGATTCCATTGTGTATTTAGTTGGAATCAAGTTGCTACAAAAATAATAATTTTAATAGGCTTGCAATATTTATCATAATTTAAAGTATAATACTGCTACAATGCAAGCTAAATGCAATATGTACGCATGTGTATATATACAGTTCTTTAAACCGTTCAAATAATATGTTATTCACAAGTACCTTTTTTAGCAATAGTACTTACCCCTACCTAGCCTTCCTACTCAAATCCGCTTAATGTCAAATACTTTGTCTTATTAAATATCATAAATATATCTTATGTTTTAAAATTTGTGCAGAGAAGTATTCAGGCAGGTGCAAAGTTTACTCTGCAATGCTGACAGAGGTGCTATGAATTTGGTTCACAGAAAAGTACACTGCTGAAACAGTTATAGCAAAAACGTTACTCCATTACTTTTGAAAGGCCCAAAAAATTTAAATGGTAAATATATTATATCTTATATTATTTAAATTTCAGTTTGCTTCAAAACTTGTCAGAGTTTACAGAAAGTGGAAACAGCTAGAAATCGGATAATGCCTAGTACTATTTTTCAATGCAAGACTACCTTTAAAAATGGAGAATGAAACACAATCATTGATTATAACTCTTAATTTTGGTTCTTCGGTTTTTTCATAGCAACACCGCAGAAAAAATCAGTCATATAATTAATTTTATTGAGTTGAGTGATGTACTGATATAGTTTGCTAACAGAATATGTAGTACTAACTCGGTTGATGTTTCTCTTACTAGGCCTTACCCAAATGATTTCGAGATAAAAATAACGTCGCTAGCTATGAATAACCATAAGACTTTAAATCAGACAAAATGGGTTTTAGTAATTTATGGTAAATTATCGTTGATTATCGTAATGTTAAAATATTTTTTCTCAAAAATGTGTGTCCAGGATACTAGACAGCTTCATCCATAACCTATAGCAACGACCCTCAAGACTTTCCATCTCGCACGCAGAAGTTTATCTTGAAACCTTGGTACAGGTGTGAACATTCTCCAGAATTTCCAACATTCTTCTTCGTTATCCACTTGATGCAGAACCTACCTGTTAAGTGGTTAGAGTACTATTGATCTTTCCACATTGATGCTTAGAATTCAAAAAGTAACAGTTCAATGACTCCTGATTCCCAAACAAAATTGATTTTCCAAACAACTTTTTGAACAAAAAACAAGAAACTTTAACTACAAACATTACTGCCAATTTATTACCCACAAGAACCCCAAAAATTTTAACATTTTATTAAACTCGGAACTGTTAGTAACATGGAACTGTTAATAATAGAATAAAAATATTGGAGAGGCATTCATTTGAAACATTTCAAAAAGAAAAAGTTAGCGTTTGATTAAATTTAGCTAACCACAACTACAAACCACCACTACCAAGCAGCATAGCTTAATTCAAGGAAAAGTTTTATAGTAAATATATTTATTGTACAAACATGGGCACTTGTATTACAGGACATATGGTATTGGAATTTGTGTCTGCAATTTGTTTTGCATAATCTTGAATGTTATAAAATTTTATATTTTATGCTCTCGTCTCATGTGTCTTTTTAGATTATGCTTGTATGTCATTTCTCTTCCGCAAATTTTACACTTGAAGAGTTTTTCTGTATGTTTCTGTGAATGTATGTTTAGCTCATTATTGTTGAAAAAGCTCTCATTGCAAATATCGCATTTATAAAGTTTTTCACTCAAATGTCTTTGCAAATGTGATCGTAGTGAAGCTCCTGTTTTAAATGCCTTTTCACACAAATTGCACTTGTGATTTCGGTCATCAGAGTGCTTATGATTGATGTGTCGTTTTAAGTTACTTTTCTGTGCAAAACTTTTGTCGCACGAGAGACAGCTGAAAGGTGTTTCGTTTGTGTGAATAAAAATGTGGCTTTGTAATTGCAACAAATTTTGAAATCGGCGATCACAAAAAACGCAACCAACGGATTTTGGTCGTCCCTCTGTACAACGTTCACAAAGAATTTCAAGACAAACAGCAATTAGTTCCTTTCAAAGTATATTTATAAATTTAAAAAAGTAAGTTTTACCATGATAACATTTCCGGTGCTTCATAAAGGATGCTAGTTGGGAAAATTTCTGATTACAAATCTGACAGCTGTAAGGTTTTTCCCCAGTATGGCTTGTCATGTGATTAGTGAGTGTCAGTTTATGCGAAAATCGGTTGTGACAAATTGAACATTCGTATGGTTTTTCTCTTGTGTGCACCCTTGTGTGTTCCTTTAAATTTTGCCTGGATCCAAATTTCTTTTTACAATGTTCACATTTAAAGGGTTGATGGTTTTGATGAACTCTGCTAATGTGGCGGTCTAAATTTGATTTCTCTGTGAACGGCTTGTTGCAGAGATCACACTTGTAGGGTTTTTCATTTGTATGTACTCTCATGTGGCACTGAAGGTGACTCAGGCATTTTGCTTTAAGCTCACATATATTGCACTTGTAATCCGGTTTGGGCATTTTTGAACTTGCAGACAAATCCTATTTTACAAATTTTTACAGGCTTTATTGCCAAACAGCGGAGCACGGAATTCAAAACACGTAAAAGCAACGCTTATGTAGATGCGCTTACATAATAAAAAGGTTTAACCATTAATTTAACTAAAGCTAACTAACTACAAAAACTTTAGGTTTCCCAAATGTTTTGCTTTTTAATTTGCCTTTTTAAAAATCAAAAATATTAATGCATTCCAATCATCCTTACTGAAGACTGATTTTCAATGCTTTACAAAATGCAATGCCGTCCGTTTGGTACTTGACAGAAGATTCTATTGTAATCCTTCAAAGTTGCTGGACACAAACTGCAAAAGTTAGTATAGCAATAGTACCACAGAGCGGTGGTCCAAAATATTTACAGGTGCATAATGTACAGGTACACTATTCTGGCTATAAAATCGGTTGTAATACGTTGTTGTGCTACTTCCAAAATGCATGCGAATATAGCCAAGCATGAACCTATAGAGATTCTAAACCATTTGGACTCATAATGTTTGAATGCGTTCTCGGAATAATAGTACGTGAGAAAATTTTAATCCGATTATCCTCCACAGAATTTCGTTTTAAATATTGAAGGTTCAACTGATCCTCTGAATTGAACAAACATCAATGGAAATACAGGACATGACATTGGCACTTGGATACCACTGGCAATAGGATTAATTTATTTAAAATATATATTACTGTGATAAATTTTGTTCGAGCATTCATAGCAGACGCAAAATTCATTCATTGAACATTCATCTCAGCACTTGCATAAAAATTGGACCGCTTAATACATAAAAGTATATATTTTGATAATTTTATATTTTGCTAGCTGCGTATGTCCTGACTTTCTGCAAATATTTTTACAATACCACAATGATGATTTGAATATAAAGGCTGCAAACGTACATTGATTAGTAGCATTTGCCTTTTAATCTGCTTAAGTCCAAACGCACCTTGAACACTCAAATGCTTAGACTGCCATGTACATTTCTATTCACTCAACTTTATGTCTACGATGAATGCAATATTAATTATGTTTTCTTTTGTCCAAAACTTGCATTTTACAGGTAGTTTGACTGAAATTAATAAAACAAGGTTAAAAAACAACGTGCATTTATCGTCATGTTCGAGGAAAAGTAAAAAATAATTCCCTCTGTCCCAGATAAATCGCGAATCGCCACCAAAAAATGTTTACGCCTGGTATTCAATATTTTTCATTTCAAAAATGCATAGTTTCGAAGATATGCAGTAAACTTCAATAGTTTTATCGTTCATTTTTCAGGAAAAGTAAGCGTGCTTACCAAATCCACACAAAATAGCCAATTTCATGTTATTCGTGAATAGACAGATAAGCCATCAGGTTGCTCGTTCGTAAACGTTCAAACGTTACTAATTGTGTTTGCAGTTACATTACAGTTTATGTTTACATTGAATGTGCTGTTATTGTTTTTTGTTAAAATTTAATGAATCTTATCTCACAATTTAACAATTATACGTATATTGTCAGATTGTGAGAATTCCATAGTTCAAAATTCAGTCTCAGTGCAAAAATGCATGAGAAATTCATTTACGTAAAAGAAACAACGGAGAAACTGCAAGCAATGCACATTTTATGCTTTGTTCCCACGCGAATTACGTGCTTTGCTGCATGGAATTTGTCCAGTGGCAACATTTACCAGCATTTCGTCAGCCGCAAAACGTTACAGTTTAAGAAGTGCTCTAGATTTAAAGTGAATTGTTACTAGATGTAAGTTAACTAGCAAATCAAAGAAGTTATAAATAATGCTAGAAAACTGAATAAAGGAAGTCAGTTGTCTTTTGGTCATAACGCTACATCTTTCTTGTCTCTTGTCTTTTCATTTAATGGCAATGTTGTTCTGTTTTCTCATCTTCACGCATCCAATCTGCATTGCTTAGCATTCACCAGTCTACCACTACACTTAAACCATAACCAAGCAAATTCATAATTTTATATGGTGTTCGCGCCGGCTTGCTTTGGGTTGTATGCTTGTATGCGTTTTTCTCAGCAATGGCTGGATTATTTGCAAAACTTGGTATACAGATATTACAGAACCTCAGTCGCAACCCTATTGAATTTCAGGTCAATGGGTCACCTCTAGGTCAGAGGTCACAGCGATTTCGAAGTTTTTTATAGAGAGCTTTATAGCATGCGACACATGATTATAGGTCAGTTTTTGACCAGCATTACGAAATTGCAGCTAGTGTGGTAAAATTCTGGCTTTAAGGCTTAAAATTCAGGACTTTAACTGCCTGATGCGAATATGTTTCATTCGCCGCTTGATTTATTGGTAGCTGATAATCTGCTTAGGAAGAACAATGGATAGAGGTGGTTTAGTAGTCGGCCGATGCAACAGATTAAAGGTCGGTAAATGAATTAGGTAGTACTAAAAGTACCTACTCACACAATTTTCACTTAAAGTCAAGTTTTTATACTTATTCTGTGCTGTAGTTTTTTAAAGACATTGTTTTGAAACTATAAGGTTGTTGTTCCTGGAGTTTGTATATAAAGCTTCCGTATGCAATCGTGCCGAGGTTGTCTTCGTATAAACTTACAACCACGTGAATTTCCTATTTTAATTAGCCAAAGCAATTGATTGGAAAATAATTCAGTGAAAATTGTTTTTGTACCGGTCAGTTTTGAACCAAAATGCGACTACGTTGGTATAAGAAGTAATACTTTACAATTTAGGTGTAGTGGTACTACTGTGTTTGTATTTTTATCCAACATAGTCCTAATAATTTTTAGTAATTAGGCTGCAAATAAACATTATCAAACCTTGTAAATTATTTGAAAAAAGTAATTGATGCAAAACCACAATTTGAACAGTAGTCGCTGTGTATTGTCGTCGTCGTATGCATATGACTTTGATCAAGCAAGCAGTAGGCCCTATGACACGATGGTACGAATTCTATGTAGTACATAGTCAACGTCTACGTTAGGTACACAGTATGTACCTGACGTGGACTTGCCTTTCTTTGCATGTACGTTAACCGATTCCATTGTTCTCTTAGGCAGATTATAAGTACTTAGATTAAGGAGATTTACAGCGGTTGACGGAACACTCGGTCTCCGAAACGCCACCGCCTGATGCTGCAGTTTTACAGCACATATGCTGTGCGATACATGATTTTAGGTCACTTTTTTACCAGGATTACAAACATACAGCCGATTTGTTAAAATTTGTGTTTTAAGTCACTGATTCAGGACCTTAATTGCCAGATGCATTAGTTTTACAGGCTATACCCAGTTTTACACATGATTTTAAATCAGTTTTTTATCAGGATACCCATTACATTTCAAGCCAATTTGTTAAAATTCGGGTGTAAATGTCACCGTAAATCAGAGCCTTAATTGCCAAATACCGCAGTCTTACAGCCTGCATGCTGTGCGACTCATAGATTCAAGTCAGTGTTTAACCAAGATTACAACTTTACAGCCCGTTTGTTAAAATTAGGGTTTTAAAGCCTTGATTAAGGCGTTTTAAGCGATACTTAATTCTGCTTTCTTAAAGTTTATTTTTTTATTAAAGCATAAATGTTTTTTCTAACTTATGATACTCCACGTTTTGAATTTTTCATTCGTATTTGCTCCTGACGAAGAAATTGAATAAATTTCGAAAGCTTGAGTCTTTAAAAAATCTCTATCATCATCCGTAAAGCCCGTTTACTCTTCTTATGAAAGTTTATTTTACATAAAATCCATGCTTGCAACATATATTATATTGACGTTTGCAACATAATTAACACGGTTATTTCGGACATTCGTAACATTACAACCTCTTGATAAATGAAGCTTTTCGCAAATTGTCGAAGAATCTACAAATCCCCAAGTGCCAAGAATGTCCAAAATCTTGTATTATGCAATTTGGACCAGTGGTTTGCAAGAAAATATGCAAAACATGGTTTTTGGACATTAGCAACGTTACACCCTTTTGAAATATGCAACTTTTCCCAAATTTTCCAACAACTCACAAATTCGCAGGTTGCAGTATTGTCAAAAAAATTTGTTTCTTGCAATTTGGACTCCTGGTTCGCGATAAAATATGCAAAATATGCTTATTTTGGACATCAGTAACATTACAGCCTATCGAAATATGACACTTTTTCAAAATTTTCGATCTCAGCACACACCCCCGTACCCTGTAAATGTCAAATTTTTTTGTTTCATCAAAATCGGTCAAGCCGTTCCTGAGAAAACTGCCTGAACTCAAAAATTGGGGGGTAGTGAATGCAACATGCATTCTTGATAAGCCTTTTTGCTTCTCAAGGTACTAGGGATAATCACCTGCGCTACGCGCATGTGATCAGAATCCCCAGATAAATGCACAAAAAGCGTAAGACAAAAAAATGCATTGTATTAAATCCTGACTTTGATATGTGATTATTTAGAACAGTTGAAAAATTTTAATATAGAAAGAAGAAACAAAGATTTGAAATATTAATTTATTTTTGCATAAAATGTTTGAATTGCACTTAGTACACACCTGCAACACACATGACGGTTAATACATTGCTGAACCTAAAACAACAAGGTTTAGTATTGTACAAACCAAATTACCTAATTGATAAACATACAACTGCGTTTGGTAAAACAAATTATGAAATTTACAATTAAAAAATATACACAACTTTGAAAACCCACTGAATCATAAAACATTGTACACAATCCCGTGAAAACAATCTTTAAAAAAATTATGGATAATTACAGAATGAAAGTCTTAGATTTTGTGTATACGTTTCATGTGGTTTGTAAGACAATGTTTAGTGGAGAGTCCCTTTTCACAAATATTACACCAAAGACTTTTCCAGTATGTTTCTGTGTATGTCTATTTAACTCCTGCGAGGTGAAGAAGCCCTCACTACATGCAGAGCACTTGTACGTTTTTTCACCCAAATGCTTTTGCAAGTGTAAACGTAATTTAATCCTGGTTTTAAATGCCTTCTCACACAAATTGCATTTATACTTCGGCTCATCAGAGTGTTTATATTTTATGTGAGTTTTTAATGAATCCTTCAAAGGAAAGCATTTGTCGCAAGAGGGGCAGTCGAACGGCTTTTCTTTTGTGTGAATAAAGATATGTCGTTTAAAATATGAAAGTTCTTGGAATCCTGTATTACAGAAAATGCAAAGGATGGTTTTAGCTCGTTTCTCTGTACAACGGTAAAAATAAATATAAGAAAGAAATATTTTACATTCCATGGAAATGCGTTTGAAAATTAAAGTTTGTAAATTGTTACCATGAAAACGTTTCCTGTGGGTCAGTAGGTTTGGTAGTTGAGAAAACTTCTGATTACAAACCTGACAGCTATAAGGTTTTTCTCCAGTATGACATGTCATGTGATTTATAAGTGATTCCTTTCGTGCAAAGCTTTTTTCACAAATTGAACATTGGTTGGGTTTGTCCCCTGTGTGCACTCTTGTGTGAATATTTAGATCACGCTTTGATCCAAATTTCTTCTCACAGTGTTGACAATTGAAAGGCCGGTGGTTGTCATGTATTGTTCTAATGTGATACTTTAGACCTTGTTTGTGTGCAAATCCCGTGTTGCAGATGCTACATTTGTAAGATTGTTCTTTTGTGTGCATTTTCATATGATCCTTGAGATCACTCCTACGTTTTGCTTTATGTTCACAAAAACTGCATTTGTGCTCTGGCTTGGCCATTTTTGAACTGTCCGTCGTTGCGTTTGATGAGTTTCAATCAGCTGAATTATTTTTCAAGCAAACCCCCACAAAAATCAAAAGGCCTAATAGTAATGCCCACGTCACAAAAATTAGGTTAGTTTTTAAGCGTGGCAAATTCTGAAATAAGTTATCTGAAGTTTGTTTGTTATATCTCTTGCACCGTTGCTTGATCTTTCAAAGAAGGAAGAATACTGCAGAATGCAGATAAGTTTTGTTTGCTATAACGCAGTCTTCACTGTGCTCATCTATTGGATATTGCATAGTATTTACCAGCAGTAATGTTGCGCTGTGCAACAAAACCTTTCATTGTGCGAGTGTATGCATGTCTTCAGGTGCGTTAGGTACATTTCTCGACAGAGCATTTGAAACGATATATGTGCCTAATGCGTATGTATTCGCGTACGGAAACAGCTCGTTACATGTTTACACTCCCCCAATGAAAGGCTCCCGCAGTTGTCGTTTTTGAAAACTGAAAGCTTACAAGTCGAGTCCCTTCTTAATGTTCTGTGCAATTCTTGTAATTTGTTTGTGAATTGTATCGCGCAAATGCGTAGGGCAAGTGGTAAAGTTGCGTAGGACAAGTAATATACTTTACAGTGCATTGCAAGTCAACACTCATGTACAACCAACTTGTGTTTTAGTCACTATGTACCGCAATGAAACATGAAATGCACAGGCAACAAGCAATTGTTACAGGAATGGAGGAATGGGTAGTAACATTTGTGAACTCAAGTATTAATCCGCTTAATTTAAAAATGGTATCGTACAAAATGTGTTTTGCTTGTCGTGTTATATGAATATTGGATTCTCGTAGAAAAGCTAGAACAGACTAATTTACGTAGAATTTTTTTTGAAAACGAATCTTTGTTACTTGCCGCTACAAGAGTTGCTGGTTAGCTCATTTAAGAGGATTAATCTACGCAACAAAACCTCACAAGCAGATAGCTTTAATACAGATAAAGTACTTTCAACGCAGATATGCTACTACCTAAATGTTCCATTAGTGTGATCACTAACAATTTTAAGATGGCATAACATTTGGAAACAGAATAAAAGAAGGACGTAAGGTTTTAGAACTTCTATGTATCTACTACCGCTAGTTGGTATTAACCCGAAAGTGTTTGTTTTGTATGTAAGTGTATGCATCAAATGAAGGAGTGTATTTTGAAATTGATGGTGCTAACATAAACCGGTGTGAATTTTCAGAAGCTGCATGTTCGTATACGTGTAGATTTTAAGCCGCTTAACTGACTTAACTGAATTTTACACAGAAAACACGACTAAAATTTTCAGCAGATTCTCCTCTAAGACAGTAAATATAAATTGTATTGCAGGAAGTATACACTTTTTAAAAAGACTACTCTATTTATGACTAGATTAATTTACCATTAAAATGATTCCGTTGTAAGTTAAATTGCATCACAAATTAAATGCTGAAATGGATTTTTCCTGTGTACACGGTTGCGTGATAACGTAACCCTTGTTTTGGCACGGCAAACGTGCAGTGTGGCAATTGATGGCATATACACTTAAAGTCTTACATAATTATCAATAACTGCAAACTGTAAAGTATAGTTTGATTCAAACGCTTTCATGTAAACATACATAAATAATTATTTATTGAAAACCAGCATTGCAATAGAGGCGTTACGGCAGGATATATTTAAATTAGGTACAACCGATTTTTTTTACTCTGCTGAACTTTCAAACCCAAGAATAAACTTGAATAGGGTCCTTTGTACAGGTACAAAATTTTTTTGTGTAATATAAGTCACTGTTAAGAAAAACATTTGCATGTTTCAAACTCCTTCATTTTAGCAATGGAGATTCAATATGATAATGCCAAATCTTCACAGAAAAGCAAATTACGATGTTCTGATAAATAAATTTTTTTAATACTAAAAGTCTTTTTCGTAGAAGTTTTTCATCTATAAACAAGGCACTTATTAATTATACCGTATTTATTCGATTTATACCCCTCGCTCGATTTATGACCCCGCTCAAATTTTACACTCCTTTGAGATTTGAAATTTTAGGGGGGGGGGTATAAAACCAATAAATACGGTATCTAAACTTCAAAATTTGTATACAATTGGTAATATTACAACATATATTCAACGGACATGTTTGAATGGAACGTTTTTAACATGTTTAATAGAAAATAAAACAATACAAAGCAACATTGATGTGTAAACAGCATATTGTAAATCAGTGTTGAATATTATTGGTGATTTTAATATCAAACATCTACAGCTTGTGTAGACGCTTCATGTGCCGTTCAAGACTACACTTGCGCGTCACTTCTACATCGCAAATGTTACACTTGAAAACATTTTGTTTGTGTTTATTACTATGGGTGCTTAGTTGACTCGCATTGTTGAACACTTCATTACATGTTTGGCACTTGTAGGACTTTTCACCTAAATGCATTTGCAGATGAAAACGTAAGCAAGATCGGGTCTTGAATGCTTTGTCACACAAAATGCATTTGTGCAAGCGTTCATCAGAATGCCTAAATCTGATGTGACATGTCAACGAATTTCTCCATGAGAACGTCTTGTCACAAAGAGAACAAGCAAACGGTTTTTCGTTTGTGTGGACAAAAATATGCCGTTGAAGAAGTTTCAATTCTCTGAACGGCTTATCACAGAAAACACAGCAGAAAGGTTTAACGGATTTATCTGAAAAAAGTCATAAATTTATTATTGCTAAAATTCATGGATTTCAAAAACGAATATTTTTATTTTAGTTTACCATGAAGTTTCCGATGTTTTGACAAGTTTGATGATTGAGAAAACTGTTGACTACAAACACTGCAACTATAAGGTTTTTCGCCTGTATGAACTCTCATGTGAAGAGTAAGAGATATTTTTTGTGCATAGCCTTTGTCACAAATTGAACATTGGTATGGCCTTTCTCCTGTGTGTAATCTTGTGTGACATTCTAGATCATGTTTGGCTCCAAACTTCTTTTCGCAATGTTCACATTTAAAGGCTCGATGGTTCTCATGAACCGTGTTGTTGTGACGTTGTTGATTTGCTTTGGATGTAAACTGTCTGCTGCAGATTTTGCAATTGTACGGTTTCTCTTTTGTATGCACTATCATATGACGCTGTAGATTACACAAGGATTTTGTTTTGTACTCACAAACACTACATTTGTGTCCTGCTACGGTCATTTTAAAACTTTTAGACATGTTTGTTGCTTGTGTGATACAGCAAAAAAACAGAAAATACTTAATTTAATGAACCAAACTAACAACAACTCATTAAACTTGTTTTTAAAAATCTTTTACATTTTTTGCAAAGTTAAAAGAATAATGGAAAATAGTGGTTTTATTTCAAGTGTGCCTTTATGAGACGATATAGCTGAATGTACTTTATACACGTACGTAGTGAAACTAAATATGTGATTCGTCAATAAACAGGTTTCCTTGCATTGAAACCCAAGAGGCACAATTTGTTGATGCAGTTTTATAAGCGACAACGGTTTGTATTCTAAACCAGCAGAATGTTTCTTGCCTGATGCTCAATGTCTAACTTCCTGCTAATAAATAAGCTTAAACAGTAACTGCGTGTATACAAAATACTGCTTACTATTTTTGGGGTGTTGCATCAATCGTACAATGTTGAACTGCTACTACCAGAATGAATGTGAATGTTTGCCTGTTGCAAGCACAGACCAATCTGAGGATACACACCGTTTAAATTATAAGATGGTAGAGTACACACGAAGTCGTTTTTGGAAACTATGTGTACCTTTTCTCAGAAAATATAATCCGATTAACAACAAGTTTAAGCATTATGTATTTACTATTTCATTAGGTGAATACAGCCTTAAGTAAACATCTCAATACTGCAATGTTAATTCTAGCACCCCTTAAACAGCTACAGCCAAACAATACTTAAAACGTTAACTACTTAAGCCGGTTACTGAAGCCTGAAATGCAGATAATATCAGCTTGGCGATGACCTTCAGCTTACAATACGAGTAATTCGTGTATCCATCTTTGGACATTTTATGTGTGTTATTTTTAGAATATTCAATGTAACAGAGTAGACCGGGGTGGATAGCCAAAGCATATGTTTATTGTTTCAAAGGTGTATCGCAGCTTGGGAACTCAAAATGTGCATATTGCACACACGCTTGTTGTATAAGGCAATATTAGCCTTCTCAATAATTAATCCGTTTTTGAACCAAAAAACTCGTTACTTGAAATTCCAAAGGTTTAGAATTGGAAAGTATACGCTGTGAATTTAAAACAACAATGGTATTAAAAATAGTAGACCAATTAAATAAAGCCAGTATTTTACTGTTTTCTCAGAAAACACAGCTTGGATACCCATATCAACATTTCGGGTTCCATATGTAGTGTACCCTTCTCAATGGAAAGGTGTCCGTTGTGAGCAGAGATAACAGATAAAACGCTTCAAGGCATTTAGAAAGAGATGAATTCTGGACTCACTAGTTTCAGAGCAAATACGTTGGTACCTGTGTGCTGCAATATGATGGCTTCACATTCGATGTTATACAGCTGAACGTTTTTGCAAAATGTACCAAATGGCGGAGTAGACAAAACGGGAAAGCGAAAACTGTTGCAATAACAAACACAGGATATTTTAAACCAAAAGTTTTCATTTTCAGAAATGGTATTTAAACACCTCTATAAGATTTAATCTGGCTAATTGTGAAACGGTATTTTTGCATTAGATAAGTATTTCTAGGATCAATGCTTGAATTCTTGCAGAAGCAAGGTTGAGATTTGCAGTTGCTGAGTTTTCAGGTTATATACGTTTCGGTACATTAAAATTTAGTTTTTTGCAATCATGCCCATTATAAATGTTAACATTTTCAGACCTGGCTGATTTTTTAGCAATTATTATGAAGTATAACTGCTACTCCCTGGTACAAATGTGCATAGTAAAAAGAAAGTAAAGGGAAATAGGATTACCACCAAAATAAATTTTGGTGCCTGAACCTTGTTTTAACAACAATAAATTCAATTCAAATTCAAGATCCACAAGCTTAATGCTTTCATCACAGCTCTTGTGGTGCAGCTTAATATTTGTTTAATATGCTACTAAATCGGGCGCTGCTCAACATACGAAGAATCAATACTTTAATACAATACAATAATCAATACATACTTTTGAAATTCCCTTGTAAAAATTATCAAATAAAGCGACACCTGACATCTTGTAGTAATACTAATTACAATTCTTTTATTGAATGCTTGATTATCATGTAGGAGCAATGTGACATTTTATGTGGTAATAATCTACAATCTAATTTACAATGAAACTTTATTACTGACGCAAAAACATTGAAGTTTTACATAATCTCGTCTACTTTTTCAAATTCAAGGTACCCAAGTAAAAATGTTTATTTGTAATTTTTAAAATGAATTGATTTCATGAAACAGTCTACACAAATTACTTTTTAATTACGCAGAAAAAGAATTATAGTACGGGCAATTTTTTCTGAACAGAAGATGTCCATGATTTTACATATTGTGCATACGCTTCATATGCACTTTCAAATTTTCCTTGCGCGTCAGCCCTTTGTTGCAAAAATTACATTTGAAAACCTCTCCCGTGTGTTTTTGGATGTGCTTTTTTAAGCCTTGTGAATGGGGGAAGCTTTCACCACATGTAGAGCACTTGTACGGTCTTTCACCCAAATGCCTTTTCAGATGTATCGTCAAGTTGAATCTGGTTTTAAATGCCATTTCACATAAATTACACAGAAAACTTTGTCCCTCAGAATGTCTGCGCTTGAGGTGAATTGTTAGGGCGTTTTTAGTAGCATAACATTTCTTGCACAAGGAGCAATCAAACGGTTTTTCGGTTGTGTGAATAAAAATGTGCGTATAAAGATTTGGTTTATTTCGAGAACGAAACCCACAAAAACCGCAAAAGAAATATTTGGTGGATTGTCCTATAATATTTTTAAAAAATTTTCATTTGCAACTCCGAACACTTAAGAATAAAACGCTTTAATGTATACTTACCATGATTAAATTTTCTATGTGAATTCAAGCCTGTTACAGTTGAAAACTTTTGGTCACACACTTTGCAGCTATAGGGTTTTTCGCCAGTGTGACAGGTCATATGTCTTATAAGATTCCCCTTTTGCGAAAAACGCTTGTCACAAATTAAACATTGAAATGGCAGCTTCCCTGTGTGAACGATTAAATGGCTTTTTAAGTGACTCCTGTATCCGAATCTTTTTTCACAATGGTCACATTTGAAACTATTTCGTTCTCATGAACTATGCTTACGTGGCGGCCTAAATCAGCTCTGCGTGTAAACGGCTTGTTGCAGATATTACACTTGCATGGTTTCTCTTTAGTGTGAAGTTTCATATGGCCCTGAAGTGCGCTGAAATATTGTGCTTTAAATTCACAAATATTGCACTTATATTCAGCTTTGAACATTTTGGAGATCTATGACATGCAAGTATTCAGTAGAGGTTCGTGGATTGTATTTTTAATTAATAATGAACAAACAATTAAGCACAATACTTAAATTGTAAATAAATAACAATTTCAATTAAAAATTCATTTTTGAAATTAACATTTCAGCGTGTAATAAAATTGCAAAAAAACAATTTCTAAGCGTTTTGAACTGTGGCTTTCTGTTTCAGATAGAATTACAAAAACCCAGACAAAGCTTGACCCCTTGAAAACAAATATGTACTAACGTGTTTTCGTAGTTGCTGGTGTTTTAGTAGTATACCGTTTATGCCGTCTGTTGGCATTCGTTCTTCAGCATATTTGTGGTAAGTGTACACGCCTTCTATTTAGTAAACGTTTTTCTCAATAAACGTGTTTCAAACCGTCAAAACCAAAAATGCACTCAATGTATAGATGGCTTTTGTATTTAGTACAAACCACGAACTCAAATGTTAATCCTCTTTACCCTAAAAAGGGTTTCGTACCAAATGCCCAATTCCTAAGTTGCTGCCTAAACGATATAAAACGAAGCAACCTTTCATGTTAAAAGTTATTGTTCATTTTTTCAAAGCCGACTACTGCGAGTTTCTTCCAAACAATGCTCCGTTTGGCTTATCATGTCCAAAAGGATTTTAGGCTCCGTTAATCGGCTTATAGTAAAGTTATCACATTGCCCATTTCAAAGCTTACGTGCAGGTATTGTATGATGAATGGACTCGGTAGTATAATACAAAAATTTATTGAAGTATTTATTCAACCTGAGAAGAGGCAATAAGGCGGTACCAAAATGCTTGTTTTGTGTAAGTATAGACAGTATGCTGGTACCTTAACATTTGAATACACAATGTGTTAAGCAACACCAGTGACGTACTAATCGGTTTTTGGCAAAATGTCTTCATTTAAACATATATGTTTGCAAAGTAAGACTGAATGGACTTGGAACTGAATGGAAATTCAATTTGTTAAAGTAGTATACTCAGAAAATAAATGTACTTAGCTGTTCAGTTTCTAATCCGCTTAACTACGTAAGGTTTTGGTTTTGATTTTTAGCATTATTTTGCATTGTCAGAGGCTAAACTACACCCATTGGTAACTATGGAACTCACGTGGGCCGGGGCAATGGGCCGGGGAATGCTCCATTATGCTACTCCTGACCAAAATTTAGGTTTATTCATTTATAAGGAATAAGCCGTTTACTACGAAGGGTATTTCGAGGATGGACATGGTAGCTTGTTTCAGAGCAAAGGTACTTGTTTACTGCAACATATTGGATAGAAGACTGATGGTATAAAATTGAACTGGTGTAAGCAAAATGCATAAATCTTCGATGTTAGCACAGATCCATACAACAATGTAATTCTTTGGTATCTGGAAATGCTGTTAGGATGCATAGGTGCGCATTCTCGGAAACTGCTTACAATGACTTTGCAGGTTTTAAAATCAAGAGGCTTTAGAGTTAAATAATAATGCTTCATTAGCTTCCTTGGTACAAATATTTTGCAATCAAAATTCCGGCTTGGGTAGTGTTGCAATCTGCCACTCAAGCAGTTAAAGACGAATTGTGTACGTGCTACTCTACCTAAACCGATTCCTGAAAGTTGATGGAACTGCACTAACTTTAACTAGACAACGATACTTGATAATTACATGGACTTTTACCGGTGTCAATTACTATTTGTAACAGTAAGATTGAACGGATTAGCTTTGTGCTTTCTACGTTGAACTCATGTTCTTTTATGAAAACGCTCAATAAGCACAGAACATGTTTAAATGTAAACGTATATATGAATTCAAACAAGTGGTTAGAGTATCAGCGACCATGTCCATGTTGATGCTTTGAATTTAAATAGTAGCGGTTCAATGTCTACTGATTCTGAATTAAATAGTTTTCCCAAGCATATTTTTAAACAAAAACAAGAAACTTTAATTACAAACATTAATCTCAACTTATTACCAACATGAACCCCAGTATTTTTAACATTTTAATAAACTCGGAACTGTTAATAATATGTCGAATAGAATTAAAATGATGGAGAGGTATTTTTTTAAAACATTTCAAAAAGAAAAAGTTAGCGTTTGATTAAATTTAGTTTACCACTACTACAAACCACCACACTGTGGGATCAGCGTATGGACGGCCCCATCTGCCATCCTCAAGTTGTCAAATTCAAAACCATACAACTCAAAATGTGGAGGAGTAGAACAACAAGTTCAACGGATTTAGGGGTATAAAAGTATGCAAAATCTGAATATGAAAAGAGTTTAGTCCTACTTGTCCACAAATAGCCTAAAAATTAATTTTTGTCTTAAAAATTACATTTTCAGCTCCATTTCGGGGGTTTTAGTTAACTTTTCCCTCTTGGGGCAGCCGTTTTGATTTGAAGGTATCACCATCGGAAAGTACAAGTCTGATTTTTATATTTCAGTTACTAAAACTATGCAAAACGAAACATAAGAAATTTTGCCGTCAAAATGCATAAGTAGCACCACTTGTATACGTTGATCCCACAGTGCACCACTACCAAGCAGCATAGCCTAGCCATAATTCAAACAAAAATTTTAGAGTAAATATATTTATATTACAAACATAGCCACTTGTATAGCACGATATATGGTGTTGGAATTTGTATCTACAGTTTGTTTTGCATAATTTTGAATCTTATCAACATTTACATATTATGTTTTCGTTTCATGTGTTTTTTTAGACTATTCTTGTATGTTATTTCTCTTCTGCAAATTTTACACTTGAAGAGTTTTCCTGTGTGGTTCTGTGAATGCACGTTCAGCTCCTGATTGCTGAAAAAGCTCTCATTGCGAATACGGCATTTGTGACATTTTCACCCAAATGTCTTTGGGATCATCCACTAATGACGTCACTTTTTAGGGTCAGTCGGTGGTCTGCCAGTGATGGTGACGTGAAGTGACAGGGTGGGTGGTAAGAGGCAAAAATGACGTCACTACCATAACACAAATAACTAAACCATCTGTTATTGAATTTATCTAAAGAATAACACATTATTCAAAAATTTTATTGATGTGTTTTGCTTTTTGTAATTATTATTATAACTCAGTACATTGTTTTTAGAACAATCATTTTGCAACCGTCAATTTCGGTGTCCTTAAGTTGGGACTTGAGATAATAAAACTAATTGCAATACGATTTGACCTTTTAGATCTCGCACCCTAGCAATTTTCTAATTTTAGAATTAAAACGTGACTAGGCTTAGTTTTAAATACCACAATAAATAATCAAGATCTTGATCAAATTGATTTTTATGTGCGATGAGATTCTCGAGTAAACCTTCAAAATGTACACTTGGCTTTCCAAAAATAACACTGATTTTTAATAACACAGAGATTTAGTGCAGTAAAGATTAATATAGTTGCTACGAGGTTTCTCCAAATTCTAAAACCAAATTAAATGTCATACTAAATTCGGATTTTTTCATATGAAAAGCTTAGGTGACATGACATGGTGGGTCAGTGGTAAATTTAAAAAGTGACAGCATAATGACAAGGGTCAGTCAGTGGTCTGAAAAATGGCGATTTTTAAGTGACGTCATTTGTGGATGAAGCCTTTGCAAATGTATTCGTAAGGAAGCTCCTGCTTTGAATATCTTTTCACATAAAATGCACTTGTGATTTCGGTCATCAGAGTGCTTATGATTGATGTGAACCTTTAAATTACTTTTGAGTGCAAAACTTTCGTCGCACGAGAGGCAGCTGAAAGGTTTCTCCTTAGTGTGAACAAAAATGCGGCGCTGTAAATACACCAAATTTTGAAATCGACAATCACAAAAAACGCAACCGAAGGATTTTGACCGTCCCTCTGTACAACGTTTTAAAAAAATTTCAGGAAAAAATGTAATACTTCTTTTCAAAGTATACTTCAAAATTAAAAATATTAAGTTTTTATCATGATAACGTTTTCGGTGCTTCAGTAGGGATGCCGCGCCGAGTGGGAAAATTTCCGATTACAAATCCAGCAGATGTAAAGTTTTCTCCAGTATGTATTCTCATGTGCTAACTAGATTCCCTTTCCTCGAAAAGCGCTTGTCACAAACTGAACATTGGTGCGGTTTTTTCTTGTGTGTATTCTTGTGTGATCTCTTAAATGTTGCTGGAATCCGTACTTCTTTTCACAGTGTCCACATTTGAAGGGTCGTTTGTTTTGATGAACTCTGCTAATGTGATAGTTTAAACTTGATTTGGTTGTGAACGGCTTGCTGCAGATATCACACCTGCAGGGCTTTTCCTTAGTATGTACCCTTATGTGGCGCTGAAGGAGACTCAAGCATTTTGCTTTAAACTCACACATATTGCACTCGTAATCTGGTGTGGGTATTTTTGAACTTTCAATCATGTTGGTAATTTAGAAGTGTTTTCTGGGTTTATTGCCAACCAGTGGACCATGGAGTTTAAAACACTAACAGGCTCGCACGCACGCATAAAAACGACGCTCAAACATATGCGCTATTACAATAAAAGTTATCAAATCATAATTTAACTTATGCAAACAAATTACAAATATGTAGGATTTCCAAAAGTTTTAATTTTTAGTTTGGTTTTTAAAATTAATAAATAATAATGCAGACAAATCTTCTTAAGAGCAAATTTATTTTAAATGCTTCTGTTTGCTACTATAGTTGCGTACGAGCATAAATGTTGCCCATAATAAAGCAGGCAACATGCCCACATGTAGCAAAGTAGCGAAAGTCGAAGCAATAGTTTCGTGCCAGACATAAATATAAAACGTAAAATGTAGTATTTTTGAAAACAAAATATCCGAAATTCAAAAAAGTTAAAGCAATAGTTCCGTGCCAGATATAAAATTAAAACGTAAAATGTAGTTGATTTGACCAACAAAAGACGTTGGTAATTTCACAAAAGTTGAAGCAATAGTTTCATGCCAGACATAAAATTAAGACGTAAAATGTAGCATATTTGATCAACAAAAGATGTTGGTAATTTCAAAAAAGTTAAACTTATAGTTTCATGCCATCAATAAAATTGAAACGTAAAATGTAGTATTCTTGACCAACGAAAGACGTTGGTAACTTTTAAAAAGTTAAAGTAATAGTTTCTTGCCAACAATAAAATTGAAACGTTAAATGTAGTATTCTTGACCAACAAAAGACGTTGGTAACTTTAGTAAAAAAGTTGAACCAATAGTTCTGTGCTGGTTTTATATTTAAAGCGTAATACGTAGTATCCTAACGTTGTTGTAGTAGTGAGAGAGCAAATGTAACCTATGACCTCATAACGTCTGACCTCTTTGACCTAGTGACCTGAAATTTTGGCCACAGCTGCGCATTGACATGGCACATGTTTATGCCGAGTTTCGTTGAAATCGGTTGAACTGTTACGGAGATATCGCACGGACAGACTGACGGACAGACGGACGGACGGACGGACAGACGGACGGACAGGTTGCGCCAAATTAATAAGTAGCTTTCGCTACTTAATAATAATAAGAATACAATGTACTTGGTAAGTTAACTTGTATGAAATATGTAACATGTAATATGTGACGAATGAATTACAATAAAGTAGCTTGAGCTCCGCTCAAGACAGCGATTCTCGATCCAGCAACAGAACAGTTTGCACAACATTTAATTCTTTATCGTGGTTATTAGGCATATAACCTAGCATATAATTAATACTTAAGTCTATACATAATATTATATGCTAACCGTACAACGTTGTTTGACACGAATTGCATAAATTTGTACATCAATAGAATAGTACCACAGAACGATGGCACAAAATATTTGCAGGTACATAGGATTTTGGTACTCTTTGCTGGTAATAAAATCGGTTGTACAACGTTAATTTTCTTCTTCCCGAATGCATAAGTATGTTGCTTGGTATGAACCTGAAGAGTTTCTAAACTATTTGGACTCATAAAGTGTTTGAATGCGTTCTAGGAATATCATGTACGTGTGAAAGTTTTAATCCGATTATCCTCGAAAGGCTTTAATTCTGAGTAGTAAAGCGGAGTAATACCTGAGAAGGTAAATACAATACATGAAAAGGTACGTATTAGCTCTGTGGTTTATGCAGTATGCTACGCACATGTCTTGCTAAGTAATGTTGCAGCATATTATGTTGTATGTTATTTCTACGAATTGGAACGTACGTATTGCTGCAAAGTACACATATGTGCTGCAGAACGAATACCAAGAGCTTGCATTAACGGTTTACTACTAAAACAGCAACTAGAAGGAAACATCTCATTAGTCGCACAAATTAAATATATGCAAGCTTTCATCAACACGTCTATTGTGATGTCTTGATGTGAGACGTTATCAAATCCTACTATGAAAAGTTTTTGTCACACGACGAACAGTCAACCGGTTTTTTGTATGATGCTGATAATTTCTTGTGATGAATTGATGATGATGTCCAAATGCCATGTGAGAGAAAACACAACGAAAAAATTTAACGGATTTGTCTAGAAACCATCAAACAGTACTTCTAAAAATTCTTAATCGCTGGTGAATGATACACTCTTAATTCAAAATGGGTTGATAATTGGCAACAAACGTGGCAGCTCTACGGTTTTTCACTTGTAATATGTGTCATGTACTTACTAAATATTTACTATATACAAATCCGTGACAACGGTTGCGATGCAGCTTAATATTTATTTTATCTGCTACTGAATCGGACGTTGTTCGACACCTGATGAAAATCTCTTGTAAAAATTATCAAACAAAGCAACACCCAATATCTTCGTTTTACTGACTTCAATTCTTTAATTGAATGCTTGATTATCATGTAAGATCATTTTATGTGGTAATAACCTGTGTAACGTAAATAACAACGAGACTTCATAACAAAAACCAATACATGAAAACAAACAAAATTATGCCACTTTATCAAACTCAAGGTACCCAAGCCAAAGTTTTTATTTGGAATGTTATAAATTGAGTTAATTTTATGAAGCAGTCAACGCTAATGCGTACATAGCATACCTTTCAATTATGCAAAAACACAGTTAAGATATGGACAAACTTTTAATAATAAAAGATTCCATAATTTTACACATTGTGCAAACGCTTCATATGCTCTTTGAGAACATCTTTGCGCGTCAGCTGTTTGTCGCAAAAATTACATTTGAAAAGCTCTCCCGTGTGTTTTTGGGTGTGGCGTTTTAATTCTACTGAATTAAAGAAGCTATCACCACATGTAGAGCACTTGTAGGGTTTTTCACCCAAATGCCTTTTCAGATGTCTCGTTAAAGTATATTTAGTATTCAATGTCATCTCACACAAATCACACTGAAAACTTTGTTCTTGAGAATGCTTATCCTTGATGTGGTTTGTTAGGGCGCTTTTAGTGGTATAACGTTTCTCGCATAACGAACAATCAAAAGGTTTTTCGGTTGTGTGGATGAAAATGTGGTTATGAAGACCTGCCATTTTTTGAGAACGATATCCACAAAAGACGCAAGAAAAACGTTTGGTGGACTTTCCTATAATGAAAAGCTATAACTTTACAACTCCCAAAATTGAAGCAATAACACAGCTTGATCCAAACTTACCATGATGAATTCCTCGATGTTGATTCAAGCCTGATATACTTGAAAACTTCTGGTCACAAACTTGGCAGCTGTAAGGTTTTTCACTTGTGTGACAGGTTATATGCGCTGTAAGACTATCTTTTCGCGAGAAACGCTTGTCACAAATTGAACATTGGAATGGTCGTTCGCCTGTGTGCGTGAATACGTGACTTTTTAACTCACTCTTGGATCCGAATTTCTTTTCACAATAATCACATTTGAAAGGTCGTTGGTTTTCATGAACTGTGGTAATGTGACGATCTAGATTTCCTTTGGCCGAAAACCGCTTGATGCAGATGTTACACATGTAAGGCTTTTCTTTCGTGTGTACTCTCAAATGAGATGTGAGTGCATTTGGAAATTGTGCTTTATGGTCACAAATATTACACTTATGTTCGGCTTTGAACATTTTTGAACACTAAGACAAGCAGGTATTTAGTAAAGGTTTGTGGAATATATTGTCAATCAGTTTTGCACAGGTTTAAAAACTGAAGCACAAATTTCGCAAATCGGAAATAAATAAAGATTTTAATAAAAACACAATTTTAATTTATTATATCAGCGTGTAATAATCTTGCAAACAACATGTTTCTAAAACGTTTTGAACTTCTGGTTATTTCAGAGTAAGTGCAAATTTGCAGACAAAGCTTGTTCGCTTGAAAACATAATCTACGTATTGCTACTGCTATAGTAGTATACCGTTTATGCAAGCTGTTTGTGGTAGTTAAGTGTCCATGCCTTATATAAAGTAAATATTTTTTTCGATAAAAGTGTTTTAAATATTGAAACCCAAAATGTACAGAATGTATAGACAACTTTTAAAGCTTATGTATATAGTACCAATCACGTACTCAAATTTTAATCCGCTTTAACCAAAAAGGGTTTCGTACCAAATGTACAATTCTTACGATGCTTCATAAACTTTGTAAAACAAAGCAAGCTTTGTCGATAAAAATACTTCTACAATTGTGCAAAGCTTGATTACAACGATTGTCTCCTAAAAATGCCAATTCAACTACTTCAGACCAAACAATTCTTTGGTTCCGTCATGCCTATTTTTGTGGCAGGTACCAAAAAGAGGTAGCTCTCTTTAAAGCTTACGTGCACGTACTTCAATGGTGAATAGAGTCGGTAGTATATTACAGAACCACTGTTACCAAAATAATCAGTAATATTTAATCAACGTGGGAAGAGAAAGCAAGTCGGCTTAACTCCATCTTATGGGAAGAATTTGGAAGTTTACATTCTGAGAAGTATATGCATAAATCTATGTAAATTTACATTCGTTTGACAATGAAAGTTGCTATTTGGAATAATGAATGCCATATTACCTTTACCTCCAAAAATCCTTTTAAATATTACAATAACAAAATTTGGATATGGGTTTTTTTCATACAATGGCGGAAAAAATTCAAAATCCTTATGTGTATTGCTGATATCGGCATGATCTATTTCTTTAAAATGGGAGTTACTGAAGAAAAACTAACTCCTAAAACATCAAAACTTTAAAACATAAAAAAAAAATTTACAGTATTTCTTCCTTGTCTCACTTGAAAAAGAATAATGCGGACAACGCCTGCTTATTACGAAAATTGATTTTCATAATGGCTTTCAGTAAACAAACACTAGAATTATTACTTGCTGCCATTGTACATTCTGAATGCTAAGTAAATGCTTGGTTTGTCAATAAGCAGGTTTTACAGCAATAAAAACAAGATGCACTAAATCTAGAAGGAAGTTGTTAATAGCAAACTTATTATTAAGTAATAATGGAATATTGAAAACTGACGACACAATACAATTGCAAAAATAGTAAAATTCAAAAGGTAAAACGGCTAAATCGTGTGTTTGTCTTTGCAGCATCATATATACAAGGAGTTGGGTACATTTTTTGTCGGATTAATCAACTTTGTCACAAATTTACCAGTTTTCAAGAATTTGATAGAGCCGTATGAGAGTATTGGGACTGTGTTTAGTTTTACTGGTTTTTCTTTAAATACTTATGCCCTTTAATTAAAACCACTTCAACTTCGCAATGTGAAATTTTTATCCTCTAATAAGGTACCTCATTAACAAACGTTCAAAATATTAGGACTATGCAAAGCTGTTGGTCGTATATTTTTTTCAAAATGTCTTTTGGCATACTCTAACAAAAAATTGCAAGTATGTTTGGCTAGAAAAATTGCATTACCTCTCTGCAAAAGGTTTAATGTAAATTCAAGTTTTCAAAACTGATATCTTGGAAGAAAGTTTTACATATTTCACTAACTCTACAAGTTATTAGAGCGTTTTGTAGAAAACATTTACAGATTTCTTGACGTTATAACACAGTATCTTCGTTTTCAAAATGAAAAAAAAAGGTTTTTAATGCAAGGATTAAGTTTTGATAGGTAATTTTTAATGACTTTCTGAACATATACAACATCATTAATAAATGCTGCCAGCTTATGCTTTGAAGTGTATTCTATGTGAATATAGTCAACGTTATGCCAGTTTATTCTGTCCATAAGTGGATGAATTAATATGACGTCTGCTCATGTACTAAGTGTATTAGCATATACGTGATAACTTGTTTAACTCCAAGTGCGTCTGGAGCAACCAATGCTTGACTTGCCAACTAACGCCTCAATCCCCAAACTTTCTTAGAACTTTTAAATACTTCAAATATAGAGAGTAAGACCACGAGTATTAAATTTGTATTCAAAATATTTTATATGAATTTATGCTTATAAAAATGAGTTTTAACTGACATGTGTCACTTTATAACGAAAAAGAAACAAAGCATCAGTTTACCATATGAATGTTCCGTGGAGGACAAAAAATATTGATGGACTTACACTAATATAATTATTTATGACTTGATAATTTAACCAAAAATGCCTGAACATCAAAGACAGCAATACAATTTAATCTTAAACTTATGCACCATGTCACTCCATGAGTACCTTAGGGTCACCTGGTTTCCCAAAGGGACTATACAACTTATTTGTGACGCTGCCATCAATTATATTAATTAAATGTTAATATAGTTAAATATGAACGTACTGATACATATCCTGTTTTACTAGATCCTCATATTACTCGGGCAGCTGGCCAAAGGAAATCCACGTTCCTCGGGAGCGAAAACAAACTACAACAAACATAAAACCTAAAGCTCAACTTTGCAAAATTCGCACTTTCCTGGGTGTACCATATTATAGAAGTGCGTAAGCTTGCTGTGTAATGCAATACAGACACAAAATGAGATTTCTATTCCAAGTTTTGGACGTGTCTTTGTAACTATATTCAAATTTGCGCAAATTATATGAACAAATGCGCTTACTCGAGTTGACAAATCACGTACAGATTCAAATACAACCCTTTTTTGTGATATGCTGACTGGTCAGCATATCGAACTGAATTAGCTAGAACAAGTTTGGGAAATTTGGTTGCTTTTTTGGAATTTCAGGGTGAAATATATTCACAACATATGCGCGAACATTAAACGTGACAAAACGGTTTTTTAAAAACTTGTTCATACCGCTTTTAACAATCATAAACTAGTCTAGTAGCCAATAATTTCTGAATTCTCTCGCAAAAAATTGATTCGAAGCATTTGCGGCACCAATTACTTTTAGTACTATATAGCGGCCCCTTGGTTTTGAGACACCAAATTTTTTCAGAATTTTTAATTTTTTTCCTAATTTTTCTATACCATATACGATTTTTGTGAAACTTGGTGGTTGTAGTTGTTAGAGCATAAGGATATATGTGTAGTAATACCAGACCAAATGATGAACCCCATAGAAAGTTATGCAACTTTTTTGGTTTGGCCCCTATCAATTGACACAGACTGTATATGCAATGAGAGTATACTCTATACATAGTGAGAGAAGGAGAAGTTTAGTACACATATCCAGAGACGCACTGCAGAAGTGTTTGATTCTTTTTTTCTTAATAGAACTAACACGTAAAAACGGATTTAAAAAACACATGAAGCGTTTACAAAAAATTTGATTGTTTCATATTAAAATAGCTTCAAATGTTTAACACTATATTATGTTTTTTATTTTAAGGCGATAATTTTTTTAATTGTTTGAAAAAATAAAATTCCTTCCTCTTAGAATATTATTTGAAGGATTTTAAGAACTACGCATATAAACATCTGAAGTTATTGCTTTAAGTTTACATTGTAGTAGTATTATGATAAATGCTGATTATCGTAAATTCGATATTTTTGTACCAACTGGATCCTGAATAAAAGTGTAAAGCAGTTCTATCCCAATAATCAGGCAGTCTTTTCAATGGAAGGTTATTATTTAAAGTTTTTAAATGAAGAACGATATAAACATTTTGCGATTGCGGCTTCGTAGGACATAAATTCTACACCTGAATCAGCATTGCAGTACTGAAAAAGTATTCATATCAGTATTCACCTGGAAACCAAAACAGTACACCAAAATGAAGACCGATTTGGTGGTAATCGGATTAAACAATTTTCAGGTACATACAAATTCTGAGAATGCCTTCATACACACCTTATGTATGTAAATAAAAACTTTGTAGGGTACGTGCCTGCACTACGCAAACGTTCATGGTTCAATGCAAATAAACCTGTTTAGTAACAAATGAAACATTTAGTGAGCATTACCATTGTGCGTTTAGTCTAGCACCTTGGGGCGTAGAAGCAGGAAGATGCAATGAAGCTCAACCTGCCTAAGTAAACTAGCCTGCAAAAATGTTCCTGATTTAAAGAATGAAGCAAACATTAAAACCGTTCTAAAAATCTAGTATTGTTGTTTAAAGTTTAATTCAATACCAAGTCATAGCTTACCAAGAAATAAAAATTAAAGTATCTAATTTTGTAGTTAAATTGATTAACACAATCGCATCGACGGTAGACGTGATTGACGATCACGGTGTTTTAACGTAGTTTAAATTCTGTGTTCTTTTGCCTAAAAATACATCCCGTAAGACCTTTTAAATACCCACATATGTCCAAAAGTTCAAACATGTCTATACCAGAACACAAGTGCAGCTTTTGTGAATTTAAATCACAATTCCTTAGCACACTCGAGTGTCATTTGAGGGTGCACACAAACGAAAAACCCCACAATTGTAGTACCTGCAACAAAGAATTTCAGCGCAAAGGCTCTCTAGAGCGCCACATTATCACAATTCATCAAAACCAACGAGCTTTCAGTTGTGGACACTGTAAGAAAAGTTTCGGTTCCAAAAATGAGTTAAAAATACACACAAGAGTGCACACAGGAGAAAAACCATATCAATGTTCCATTTGTGACAAAAAATTTGCAAGGCCTTTTGACCTTAATACGCACATGAGAAGTCATACAGGCGAAAGACCGTACAGCTGTAAGATTTGTTGTCAGAAATTTTCCCAACTATCATCCCTATATAAGCACCGGAAGCAATTTCATGGTAAGGACAACAATTTCTTAATTCTTCTACAGTTTTTAAAAGTATTATACTCCTTACTCAAATATATTTATAACGTTGACAGGGGAACGAGTAGAACCTTTCAGTTGCGTCTTCTGTGATTCCCGATTTCAATATTTATACGCACTAAAGCGCCACATTTTTATTCACACAAAAGAAAAACCTTGGCGCTGCCGCGTCTGCGACCGAAATTTTGCTGCCAACAGTACTTTAAAACGTCATGTAAGTCTTAAGCACACTGATGACCGACATCACAAATGCAGTTTGTGTGAAGCAACATTCAAAACAAAATCTTATATGCGTTTACATCTTCAAAAGCATCTGAGCGAGAAATCGTATACTTGCTCTCTATGTAATGAGAGCTTTAACAATTCGCAGGAACTAAACAATCATAAGCAGAAGCATAAACGGAAGGAAGTTTAGTGTATTATATGCAGGCAAAAATATTCTCAAGGATGAAATGAATCGTGTACATAAAATGCAAAGGTTTCATCATGGAACTAATGTAATTTTTAACACTGTTCCAAAATTTGATGGTGTTTTTACAAAATTGCGTTGATTTCCTTCCATACTTCTATTTAAATGATTTAAGAGATTTGGGAAGTCATGTTTATCAGCAAGTGAAACTAATATAATAATAATACTTCTGTTGTAATTATAGTAGTTTCATAAATTTAATTTTGTTCATGTAATTTAAGCAAAATTCTATATTTAAATATTAAAGAAAATTTAAATTTTTGTTTTGCAGTAGATCATAATTTTCCGCCAGTTTATAAACGATATCCAAGTAAAAAACCATGCAACCTAAGGCCAAAATTTTTTATGTCCCGGTTTATTGCCTGTTCCAATAGAGATTTGAAAGCTCTACAATTTTGCAAATTAATATATGTCTTTATTTCTTAACGTCATCTAGATATCAAGGAGGTTGTAGTTTAAGTTCCCGCTTGACAGTCTGAAAGCGCTTGTTCTGGAGATGAAACTGAAAAAAAACTGGACTGTTATCGCTCCAAAATTACGAACTATCAGACACATTGTGCCAAAGTATCAACTATTGGTTATAATACACAGATATTTTGTTATTGAGACCACAAAGTGTGTAATTTTCGTAAGATACCACTCCAGTTTTTTCTCAGTTCCATCTTCAGAACAAGCGCCTTCAGAATTGCTATTAACACTGAAAATCAAAGGTGGGCCCGGGGGTCAAACTTTTGGTTGAAATAGGGCTGTTTTTTAGGGTTCTAGAACAGCCCCCCCCCCAGATTGGAGTTTCCTAATTTTTGTAAATAAACACGTTTTGTCATGACTTTTCCTACAGTGGAGTCTTTAGAAATTTATCTTTTAAAATTGCTATTAACATTGAAAATCAGAGGTGTGTAGTGGAAGCTACAACGATTTAAAAGAAAGTTGTTCCGAAATAACACTACCAAGTTTGACTTCCCACAAGTTCAACGCTTGGAAGTAGACCACAATATTAGTCGGAAATTCTTTAGTATTCGGTGTCGCGAGTTTTGGAAAAAGAGTTATATCAATCGAAAGCCCCAGACATGGGGAGTCGAATGACACCACTCTCGGGAGGCGCAAATGAAGGTTTCGTCCCCCAGGGGTAATTTTTAAATTCTCCCAAAAAGGCACTTTTACATGCAATCAACGTGTCTCACAGTACCCCAGGGGGTAACGACAATTCAAGCAACAGATCTTTGCACTGCTACAGAAATACATAAAAAGCTTGCTTACTGCTAAACAATATTTTCGGTATTTTTTTGGTTGTTGGCTTGCAACCGTATATGCAATCAATCAGCATTCGGTCTGCAATATATTGTAAGTGTATACATTCAACACTTGGAACATATTTACTCTGCCATTAAACATGCTTCATACTATTGCCACAAAAATTCACGCAGTGTAAAGGTACTTTTTGAATTGAGTACCACTTAGTTTTTCATATTTTAATCCTCTGAAGCAAAATAGGTTTACGGTCGAAACCTCCAATACGTACGTTACTGCTTAAATATGGTGAAACAAAGCAGCCTCTGGTTACAAAAATATTTGAGCATATACTCAAAGTCGATTACTGCGAGTGTCTCCTAAGAACAATACTCCGTTTGACTGCTTCGAACAAAATTAATTTTAGGTTTCTCCATTCCGGATTAACCGATCTTCTAACGCTTTCCACAACAAGTCGAATAGTTTACATATATAGGAAATTACCGCAAGTTTTACATCCAATATAAATATTAACAAGGGTGGTAGCAATGATATGATTACATTTGTACTTGATGCTTGGAAGCGCCATGACAATTAAATATTTTTTGCCCAATATATTTATATATACTCAAACCTGATATTTATATATTTATATATATTTATATATATATATATATTTATTTATATATGCCCAAACTCTCATTACAGACAAAACAATTGTAAGACTTTTCACCCAAATGCCGTGGCAGATATGAGCGAAAGCAAGTTTAAATTATGAAAGTTTTTTCACACATACTTACCAACTGTGATGATGATACCATTTGTGTATCACCACGGTCTTGTTGACACCCAAAGCATTTTTTGCTTGAATTTTCAAAACTTCTACCATGCTAAGATATATAGGTGCCCATAAAACGGTTTATAAAGTATCAGTTCCATATGTTGTTGTAAAGCGGCTAAGTAACGGTGTAAATCTGAAGTGCTCAAAAAGAAAAATTTGTTTATACCTCGGATTAGAAGCAAGTCTGGTCAATGATAGTTTTTGCGATAGTTAGGTTTATATCGTGGGACCCTTTATTCCGATACGACATTACCTGTTGATCAATTTTTGTGCCTTTGCAAATTGTTGGAAGTTTTCTTAAATAAGTTGAAATAATATTTTTGTGTGGTGTTTTTTATGGGGGATTTTAACAGATCTCCATCCTAGGAATTGCTTGCTATATTAATAAAAAAAACAATTAAAAATATTATGGTTTGCAAAATTATGACGAGAAGTGTAATCAAGATAAATTTTCTACCAAGTTTGCCAACCGACACCAACCTGAGTCTTAGCTTACATGCATTTTCTTATAACGTACTTGGTGATTTCTGGTAAATTTCTACAGGCCTTCAAACGAATTGTTGGTCTTCAGATGTTGTGGACTCTCCTGTGCTTATGACTTAACGCAACATAAATTTTTAAAAGAGTCAACTAAAAGATCGTTTTGCTTATTTTGGTATGCGTTTACACAAGGTGGCTCATGATAACTTGGCGTTATGATGGGCCACTAACTACTATGTACGTCTACTGTTACTATAAATGGAAAGCAAATTTTTTATTCTGTTTTACATGGTAGGGAATAACATTTAATTGAAAGGAAATCGAGCTACTTATATTTGTAAATACTCATAAACTCTTTTCATTTGGCTACTGGAACTATTACTGCATACGTGGTGTTGTGTGTGAATGCATTAATTCTTGCATAAAGTTCAAAGCTGGACCAGTGGGTCCAAAATAAGACTTTGAGGTCCTAGTAGCACGACGGTTTCGTAACACGTATATTAATTGAACGTGTGGGATGACGAAGGACATGTCGCTGAAGGCTATTAAAGTGGTTCCGATGGTTGCAATATCCTCCAGTCAAATCACCTTCCGCATCTACTCTGGTCAAAATAGAAGAGAATATTTCCCTTTGAATTGATGCATGTCACTCGACCATTGTTGAGTTTTATATATTTTTCTTTAACACTCGCAGTAGCCCAAAATCATTTTGCACTCATTATAAATTACAATAAAAATTCAATTTTACATATTGCAAAGCTGTCTTACCTGAATCAGGTAACCTGATTAATTATTCTATGGCAAGCTAAATCCCATGCTTCCCAAGCAGATATTAAGGACATATCCGCAAAACTGAAAGCTACTAGCTTTCAATCGTGTAATTCCAGCAGATCAAAATTTTCGGAGTCCGTTGCAATCCCACACTAGAAGGCAGATTCTTGACCGTGACCTTACTTGAAAGGCAAAACCAAGAAAACTTGCAAAACGCACAGTTCAACCTCGTTTATGGTGCGAAATGGCCCACGAAATATTTCAATGAAACCACAAAGGGTGATGCTCACTTTTCTTGCTGATGCTCGTTCTAAAGGGGGCTTCCGCAATGGCTCCAACCATTCATAAGCATGAACGGATAAGTAGACAAAACCACCAGCAAAATCTACCGCTTTCACCAAAACTTGTTGGTTTCCCACAAATTATTCGACGCTGTTGGTTTCCATGGAGACTATGATTGTGGTAACACACGGAAGCTTGAAAAATAAACATTGTTTATCTATTAGTATGGTATCCATGATCTCCGTGTTACCATCACCTAATATTATATTCACTTTCAATTGATTGCCTGGTGATATAAATTCTATTACGTTTTTTATGATTAACATATTACACAAATATTGCTTTGCCTTTTATAAATTACAAACATAAATGGATATGATATATTTTTGACTTTAAATATTTGAGGTATAATACTTATTAGAATGCAAACTAAATGTATTAGTAAGAAGAATCATAGAAGTTATAATTTACTAAATCAACTACAAAAGCCAAAGGTTTACAAAATGTACTGCTCATTTTCCTTAATTCATTAATGCTTCAATGGTTCGACAAAATGTGCAATAGCATATTTTGCCCGATAAACCCCTACTATGTTGGAAGCAGTCATTTTTTGATCGACCTAATTTATGTACTACTCATACTATTTGCAAACCGTGTTTGTAATGAATAATAAATTTAATATAAACAACGTATTAGCTTTTGCTTTTCACTAATAACTTAACTTGTACTCAGAAATTCCTTACAAGTAAAATCAATATTTTGTAACAGTACAGACTACTATTTGAAACCAAATATTTACAGTTTTTCAATATTTGCAAAATTAACACTAAAATAATACGCTTTTCTGCTAATAATATAACAACGCAATTTGAAATTTACAACAGGAATACTTAAACACAGGCCTATTTACAACAATCATGATTACAACACGGAAAAACTTTATGAATACCTGGAGCTTTATACTAATAGTAAACATAATCAAGAACTTTACGTGCATTTAGTTTGAATACCGTAAAATATAATTATTCAAAAGATTTTGTAAAACTTCCATGTTTATAGGCATGGTTTTGACAATCTTTAAATTGATTTAGAAAGAGTGACATCACGACGTTGCGAAAACTTGTTTTTTGCATTTTAAAAATGTTTATAGAACAAATCATAAACTGTTAAACACTACGTTCAAAGCATTACATTACAAGTAATTCCCATTCAAAGGTTCACGTTTCGTGTAATGCATTTTTAAGGATGTCCTTATGTATCAGTTTGTTCCGCAAATCTAACATTAATTGAAGATTCTCTCGTATGTTTCTGGGAGTGCCTGACTTGATCGCATCTATATATAAACCTCAAATTGCAAGTAGTACACCCGTAGGGTTTTTCATTCAGGTGTCCTTGCAAATGACGATGTAAGGAAGCTCTAGTTTTCAATGATTTTTCACACAAACTGCATTTGTGATCTCGGTCATCCGAGTGCTTATGTTTCATGTGACGTCTGAAATTACTCTTGTCAGAAAAACACTCGTCGCACGTGAGACAACAAAAGGGCTTTTCTTTTGTGTGAATTAAAAGGTGGCGTTCTAGATCGGTAAAACTTTGAAATCGGGAATCACAAAAAACGCAGCCGAAAGATTTAGCTCGTTCCTCTTTACAACGTTAAACGTAAATTTCAGTAAAACATTTATTACTTTCTATGAATTTTGTTTTACAAAATTGGGAATGTAAAAGATTCTTACCATGGAAACGTTTCCGGTGCCTTGATAGATCCGATGATTGGGAAAACTTTTGACTACAAATCGGACATCTGTAAGGTTTTTCGCCAGTATGACTTGTCATGTGTTTAATAAGATCCCCATTCTGTCTAAAGTGTTTCTCGCAAATTGACCACTGGTATGGTTTTTCTCCTGCATGTATCCTTGCTTGAATATTTAACTGTTGCTTTGATCCAAATTTCTTTTCACAGTGTTTACAGCCGTGACGTTGGTAGTTCTCATGAGCTGTTCTAATATGACGGTTTAGGATAGACGTTGTTGAAAAGTGTGTTTGGCAGACACTACACTGGTACGGTTTTTCTTTTGTGTGCACTCTACTATGTCGCTTTAGTGTACTCACATATTGTGCCTTATATCCACAGATACTGCATTTGTGCTTTGCTTTGGTCATTTTTGTAGTCTTCGTCAATACGGTGAACAAATCTTTGATGAATAGGTTTAGCAGAGTGTCAATCAATAGTGCACAAACTCAAAATGCTCAGGTTCTGTAAGCTTTGTATTAGTTAATCTTAATCTGGAACGTCTTATAACTCACAACTGATAATGATGGCAATGTTAAGCAATGGGGGTAAAAGATTTTGATAAATTAACGTATAACTGCCAACGAGTTTTCAACGAGCCGTCCTACTGGAATTTTGCAGAGTATATATCTGCAACCAGCGAATACCCCGCCAATGTTGCGTTCTTGGCGTTCATATTATTTATACTCACCATACGTTCACTCATTGAGCAGGTTTTACCAAATTTTAACTGAAAATATACAGCATATAGATAATTCTTGCATGCACTGGTAGTGGCATTTACCAACTCAAGTACTAATCCGCTTAACTTCACAAAGGTTTCGGACAAAACCGCATTTGCTCTGCTGCTGCATAATGGCTATATGTTTGTAAAATTACAACAATGGTAAGGAAACTAGTTGACGTAGGATTTTTTTGAAAATAAAATAATTCTATTCAGAAAACAGCAACAAGGGTTTCGGGTTTGTTTATTTAAGAGAAATGGTTTACGTGAGAGAACTACTTACATCAACTTGGGTACGGAAGAAAAAGGACAATGCGACGGTTTATGTGTACACTACTATCGAAACATTATATGGTTTGGAACTGAAAGTACAAAGTACAAGATTCCAAAGTACAAGTTTCCTGATGTTTTTACACTGCAAGAAAATTAAATGATATTCAAGGTAGAGCTTTCGTTTTGATACGTAATTTTTAATGTATTTCTGAACATATACAGCATCACTAATAAATGCTCCCAGCGTACAACATTTTGCCTATGGTCAACATTAGGCCAGTGTGTTCTTTTCATAAGTGGACGAATTAGTTTGAATGCTGCTAATGTACATAGTGTAGTAACATTTACCTGCTAATCTGCTTAATCCCAAATTAGCCTTGAACAATTAAGGCTGAAAAAGCCATTTACTTCACCATTTACACGACCGGATGTTTATAATGAATGCAATATTACATTTTTACTTTTGCCCATTTGTATTTTTCAGTGTAGTTTAGTTGCAGTAGAGAACCTTTAGACAAAAACAGTCACTAATACAACCTTAGAAATTTAAGCTAAAAGTTTTAAGCACAATACCTGCCACAGTTCCAACAGCATATTGTATTAAATCCTAAACTTAATTTGCAAACTTTTTTGGAACCTTGGAATTTTTTTTGAAATAACGGATTATTTTTGCTTAAAAAAATTCTTGAACATCATCTGGTACACTTGCAAGAAAATGGATGGTCAATGTATTGCGGAACTTAAAACAACAATTTCTAATATTGTACGAACTAAATAAAATATATGATAAACGTACTAACAACTGCGCATGTTATAATAAATTATGTACTAATCAATTCGATTATTATTAAAAAACAAATAACAATAACACTGAAATATTCTACGCAAACTGCTAAATGTAGTGTTTAAAAAATACAGGTAACTTGAGGATAAAAGTTTTACATATTGTGTAAACGCCTCATGTGTACTCTAAGACTTTCCTTAGATGCCAGTTCTCGCCCGCAAATATTACATTTGAAAACTTCTCCAGTATGTTTATGTGTATGTGTGTTTAGCTCACGTCTGTTGAAAAAGCACTCATTGCACGCAATGCACTTGATGGATCTTTCACCCAACTGCCTTTGTAAATGTAAACGTAATTCATTCTTAGTTTTGAATGTCTTCTCACACAAATTGCATTTATACTTCCGCTCATCAGAGTGTTTATGTTTTGTGTGAGTTGTTAGTGAATTCTTCCAAGTAAAGTTTCTGTCGCAAAACAGGCACTCATAAGGCGTCGTCCATTAATGACGTCACTTTAAAGGGTCAGTGGGTCACTATGATTAAAAGTGACGGCCTTTGTTAAGTGCCCTATCCTGCAACGTTAAAAAATAGTGACAGGGGTCAGTGGGTCACACAAAAAATCGGCTTTTTAAAGTGACGTCATTAGTGGATGGCGCCTAAGGCTTCTCTTTTGTGTGGATAGAAATATGTCGTTTCAGACATGAAAGTAATTGAAACTCTGAGTTACAGAAAACGCAATCAAAGAGTTTACTAAATTTATCTGTAAAAAATTGAAATAAAGATTTGTAATGGTTTAAATTTCAATAATGCATACATTAATCGCTTGAACTGTTACCATGAACAATTCTCCTATGTGTGGATAAGCCTGATGATCGAGAAAACTTCTGATAACAGATGTGGCAGGTGTACGGTTTTTCCCCAGTATGACGTGTCATATGCTTAGTAAGATTGTCCTTCCTTGCAAAGCTTGTGTCACAAATTGAACACTGGAATGGTTTTTCTCCTGTGTGTCTTCTTGTGTGAATTTTTAGGTCCTGCTTTGATCCAAATTTCTTCTCACAGTGCTTGTATGTATGTAATTTGGGAAGGAATCCCCCCTATATATAGAGAGGACCCAGCCGCGTATCCATCATTCTGGATTTTGCAGACTCTCCCATTAATTTTACACGGTGCTGCTTTTTAACGAGAAATATTATGGAAATTGTATGTATGTAAATCAACAACACTGCTCAATCTCACAAGGGAGACCCCACTGATCTCAACCTAAATGAGAGGGCGAAATCACATTTACTTCTACAGGATCTCACAGTGCTTACAATCGAAAGGTCTTTGGTTCTCATGGACTGTTTTAATGTGACGCTTTAATTTGTCCTTTTCTGCAAACCGTTTGCTGCAATTACCACACTTGTAGGGTTTTTCTTTTGTGTGCATTCTCATATGAGATTTTAATTTACTCAAGTATTTTGCGGTAAATTCAAAAAAACTGCACTTGTGTTCTAGTTTCGACATTTTTGCACTCCTATTGTTGCAGATTTTGTAACGATGTTTGCAAAACTTGTTGTCTGGTAATATTGCGCGAGGTTAAAACACTTAAGTGGAATACTCGAATGAAGGTGGGATTAATATAAAGATAAGCAAACTCAGAACTTATTGTATCGGCATTTACTGGTAATGCAGGCAACAGAATTCTAAAAACCTTTACACTGTGGCTTCCTTTGCCAGAGTGATTACAAAAATATTCACAAGGTTTGTTTTCTGCCAATCAATTTACTGTGTGTCTTTCTCATATATATCTAAGGCACGGCATACCATATTTCACGTTATATGCGCGCTATCAGTGTATGTTCCGCTGGACATTGTTAGAGTATTGGGTCCATATTTGGTAAATATTTGTTCTCCTTAGGTACAAGTTGCACACCATTTAAACGCACTACATACACACTGTAAAGGTGTAAAGGTTTTACTTTATCCTATTTACTTGTTCAAGTCTTAATCCCCCAAATCCAAAAGGGTATAGTATTGAACGTTGACTACAAATACGCATTCAGTGCAAATGTTTGGCGAGTATATTTTTCACAAAAATCCTCCAATGGTAAGTCTTTACCAAAATGTATACCCTAAATGAGATAAATTGAGAGATTTAATTCGCTTACTGAGAATTTCTGTGATTGTTTCATGCAGAACATACACATATGTACTTACATGCAACATGTAGAATTAGGAGCCAGTAATATAAAACTTAACTGCTATTAGTAAAATGCACAGAGACTATTGTTTGTTGTGTTTACAGACAAAGATATTAAAAAATTTTGTTGGCCGACAGAAAAAATGTTTTAGAGCACATAGGAGTCCATTATCCGAATTCGAATAAATGACATTTTGTAAACAATAATGTTTTTAGTACCGTATGGTTTCTGTTTGAAGAAGTAAGACTGTGTTACATATAGGTTTTGACTGCCGATTTGAACGATATTTAAATGGTCCCCAAAGCGACTGAAGGATGACGCGGGGTTTTCAACGGCATTACCTAGCTAAGCAAACACTAGACTGCGTTTGAAACCTGGGTTCAACAGGTTAGGAGTGGATACTTGATAAAGTTTGCTAACAGAATAAGCACTATATACTCTAATCCCTCTAAAAATTAAGATACGTCTATCATATAGCAATCAGCGATGCAATCATGAGGCTTATAACTCAACCCAAAAATATTTTCCACAGGTTCCAGACACTGGAAAGTCTGAATTAATTAGCAGGACCTTTAACTCAACACCTTGGTACAGCACCAGGTCTGAAATGTCCCGAGCGATTTCTACTTCCTAAATGCTTACCAAAATTATGCACAACAAACCTGTACGCTGTAAAAACCGATTGACCATGAGGACGCTGTAATTATGAACACAAAAAGCAGCACGTGGACTTTAATTTTCAATAAAAATTTATTTGGTAAAAAACTAATTCTAAATATAAACAAGAAAGAACATCTAGTAAAAATCTAAAATTATTCCACACCACCCAAGCATACGCGACAGTAATAGAGTTTCAAGTTAACAATGTAAAGTTTTTGACACTTTATTATACCATGCGTTGTTATAAATGTGCAATACGTGCCAGAACTTTTTGCAGTGTAACATACTTCAATTAGAAAAGGTTTGCATTTGATTACATTTACATTTAAATTTTATGAACGGCTACGGAAAACAAAAACTTGCTGCAAACAGAATAGTTTAATTCAAAGGAAATTTAAACAAAGGCAAATATTTACTCACACAATGAAGTCTGATGGGTCCATGAATGAAGCCCCCAGAAAAAAGCCACTGCGAAAAAATCCCCCGGAAATAAGCCCCCTACGAAGAAAGCCCCCTACGAAGAAAGCCCCCTACGAAGAAAGCCCCCTACGAAGAAAGCCCCCTACGAAAATAACCACCTGCGAAGTTAACCACCTACGAAAAACGCCCCCTGCGAAAATTACCACCTACGAAGTTAACTTCAAACGAAACATGCCACTTTTTACTTGAAATGTGATAAGTCAAACTCCACAAACAAACATATACAGTTCTCACTTAATTCCCATGACCAAGTTTGCAATGTCAGATGGACTAATATAAATTGATTTTTTCAATGAGTTCAATACTACCAACAAACTTTTGTTTAATCTACCGTAATATAATTTTTGATCAGTTATAAAACTAGGATAACTAGGATACAGCTAACGGTGGCACGATAATTAATATTTTTCATCCATACTCCAGAGTGCATTTGCACTTAATTCCAATGTAAATATTTAATGTACATATTAAAAGCCACAATTTCCTATTAATGCAACATTAACTTGGTATACTATGAACTTCATAGTATGAAGTACTCTAGCATAGTAAGCAATAGGTATTTAATTACCGTTTTTATTCGATTTATACCCCCGGCAAAAATTTCAAATTTCACATCTCAAAGGAGGGTATAATTCGAGGGGGGTCATAAATCGAGGGGGGCTAAAATTTCAAATATGATGGTACATTGTATAAGTATTTTGTATTTTTGATGATAACTAACATTAAACGGTTCAGCTATAGCTTCGCTAAAATGTATTTTGGCATAAATATATGCGTCAAACGTATTGACAACAGAGCTGGGATGGGATCGCGATCCCGGGATCCCGCGGGATCGGGATCTTTCCGATTTCGTGGGATCTCGGGATCGCGGGATCTGGCATCCTGCCGATTTCATGGGATCTTGGGATCTGGGATCCTGTCAATTTCATGGGATCTCGGGATCCCGGGATCTGGGATCCTGCCAATTTCATGGGATCTCGGGATCGCGGGATCTGGGATCCTGCCGATTTCATGGGATCTTGGGATCTCGGGATCTGGGATCCTGACAATTTTATGGGATCTCGGGATCCCGGGATCTGGGATCTATCCAATTTTATGGGATCTCGGGATCCCGGGATCTGGGATCTATCCAATTTTACGGGATCGTGGGATCTCGGGATAGGGATCTTTCGGGATCGCGATCCCAGATCCCGAATCCCTGGGATCTAGGGATCAATTACCATAAGGATCCCGCGATCCCACAATCCCATGGGATCGGGATCATGCCAATTTTATGGGATCTCGGGATCCCGGGATCTGGGATCCTCCCAATTTCATGGGATCCCGGGATCTGGGATCCTCCCAATTTCATGGGATCTCGGGATCCCGGGATCTGGGATCCTCCCAATTTCATGGGATCTCGGGATCTGGGATCCTCCCAATTTCATGGGATCTCGGGATCCCGGGATCTGGGATCTTGCCAATTTTATGGGATCTGGGATCTTGCCAATTTTATGGGATCTCGGGATCCCGGGATCTGGGATCTATCCAATTTTATGGGATCTCGGGATCCCGGGATCTGGGATCCTGCCAATTTCATGGGATCTCTGGATCGCGGGATCTGGGATCCTGCCGATTTCATGGCATCTTGGGATCTCGGGATCTGGGATCCTGCCAATTTCATGGGATCTCGGGATCCCGGGATCTGGGATCCTGCCAATTTCATGGGATCTCGGGATCGGTATCTTTCGATCCCGCGATCCCAGATCCCGGATCCCGCATTTCGGGATCTGGGATCAAAGATCCCTTCCCAGCTCTGATTGACAATGGGTATTATATTCATAAAACTCAATATAAAAGTGAATATTCTTGTTTACGTTCGTATCAAAAATGATAGGGGGCTATAAACCGAGGGGGGCCAACATTTCAAATTTCTCCTCTCAAAGGAGGGTATAATTCGATGGGGGCTATAAATCGAGCGAGGGGTATAAATCGAATAAATACGGTACTTACACATTATCTACCAAGAGTACTAGGAATAGGTAATAGGAGTCGCCTACAATCTTTTGTAATGTGATATTTGAGTATTTTTATAAAAATCAGAAATTTGGACTTTGTAATGTTAACTTTGCAAAAAAACGAAAAATTATTGTAGCTATAGTATTGTTGTTTCGCGCTGGGCCTAAATATATGCAACCCACAGAATTTTTGAATATACGGAAATTTAGAAGTAATATTAAGACTGTATATTTTTTATGCAATTTGACTTATCACATTTCACGTAAAAAGTGGCATTTTTCGTTTGGGGTTAACTTCGTAGGTGGTAATTTTCGCAGGGGGCGTTTTTCGTAGGTGGTTAACTTCGCAGGTGGTTATTTTCGTAGGGGGCTTTCTTCGTAGCGGGCTTATTTCCGGGGGATTTTTTCGCAGTGGCTTTTTTCTGGGGGCTTTCTTCGTGCTTCCAAGTCTGATACAGCGCATTAGAAGTTGTATCTACAGTGAGATTTATAAAATTCTACATATTATTTACTCGCTTCATATGCCATCTTAGACTCTCTTTGCGTGTCGTGTTCTTTCTGCAAATGTATCTTGAGAAGTTTTCCTGAATGCTTCGGTGTATGCCTAGTTAGGTCTGGTAGTCTGAGAAAGTCTTCGTTGCAGGTAAAACACTAGTGAGTTTTTTCACCTAAATGTCTTTGCAGATGTGAACGTAGACAAGGTGTGGTTTTGAATGCCTTTCCACACAAACTGCATTTGTAATTTCGGTCATCAGAGTGCTTTAGGTTGATGTGTTGTATTAAAGTACCCTTCCTAGCAAAGCTTGCGTCGCACAAGAGACAGGAGAATGGTTTTTCTTTTGTGTGTATAAAAATGTGCCTTTGTAGTAATCCCAAATCTTTAAATCGTGAATTACAGAAAACGCAACCAACAGATTCAGTCCGCTCGTCTGTGATACACCAAAAATTACTTTGAGTAAAAATTGTGTTACTTTCAATCCAAATTTCATAAAAAATTACAATAGTAAATTCTTACCATGAAAACGTTTCCGGTGCCTCAACAGGCTTGATATTTGGGAAAACTTTTGACTACAGACGTTGCAGCTGTAAAGTTTTCGCCAGTATGAACAGTCATATGCGTAGTAAGATCTCCTTTCCGGGAAAAGCGCTTAGCACAAATTGAACACTGGTACGATTTCTTACCTGTGTGTAATCTTGTATGATTCTTTAACACTTGTTTAGATCCAAATTTCTTCTCACAATATTCTCATTTAAAGGGTCGTTGATCCTCATGTACTCTGGTGATGTGACGCATTAGGTGAAATTTTGTTGAAAACAGTGTGTTACAGATATTACACTTGTAAGGTTTTTCTTTTGTGTGGACTCTCATGTGGCGCTGGAGTTTGCTCAAGTACTGTGCTTTAAATTCACAAATACTACATTTGTGTTCTGCTTTGAACATTTTTTAAGTTTTATAATGTAAGTGTACTACAAGTAGTAACTATTCACTTTATTTAAAATCAAGATCATAGCACAATTTCTAAATACACTAGATGAACTATTTAAAAAACTATTTTGTTTACTAAACTGAACTAACTAAGAAGGATAGTTTAAAATTTTTACAAATCTTTTACTTACTGTTTCATTCTTCAAGTTGGAAACAGTAATGCTGACTGGTCTTGCTTATTGCGAATTTATGTTCAATTCATACTTTTGACACTACAAGAAAGACTAACGTCAATAACTGGCTAGTGTTTCTGACTTTTCGCTAAGCAAGTTATGCTGCACCAAAGTTTAGTACTGCACTGAACATAAAGTGCCAAATGTTGTATAATATAAATTGTCGTGGTTTTTTTACAGGTACTTGGAATATGTTGGTTACAAAATCGATTGAACAGTCTTCAAATGCTACTACCAAAGTGCATACTATTGTTTTTAAATGCAATCATGTATCTTAAAAAGGATTCAGAACGTTTTGAAACATAAGGTGCTTGAATGTACCCAAATGCATTCTCAGAAATTGTTGTACCTGGGGAAAACTTTAATCCGATTACCGTATATAGGCCTCCATTCATTAAATATTATGTTTCATTTGCTGCGTAAATCTTAAAATACAAATCCACTCATTACTGCAATGCTGATTTGGGGGTACAATTTACCACTTAAGTGACCGCATTTACAAAATATTTGCACCTTTTACTATCTATGCGGATTACTGAAGGCTGGCAATGCTTTAAGAACCTAATTTGACGACAATCTTCATCATGCAATACGAGTAAATTGCATAAAAGTTTAAGGGAAGGGATACAGGGTATAATAGTAGATGATTTGAAACATGTAAGATATTACATCTAATTATAGGTGCCGTATTTTTAGAACTTGACCTTCAAGACCACCAACAGCTCCCATTAATTTATAGGAAATCTGCATGTTTTTGTATTTTCGGTGAAAGTAGATTCTGATGATTGTTTCATCAACTTTTTCCTGCAGGTTTGCAAATGTTCGAAACCACCGCAGAGACCCCATCTGAACACCGAAAACGCTGTGTAGTAAGAGCGGACATCACTCTTTGTAGGTTCATAAAATATTCATGGGTCAGTTTGGGCCACAGAGGAGGTTGGGCTGTTCCTTTAGTAAGTTTGCATGCTGCTTCATTTCAGGTACTGTAGAGGAAGTGTGTTTGAGTTAGGAACTGCTGCACACGAAGAAATCCACTAAGCCGTCCAAGTAGAATCTGCTGCGGTCACCGCAACCGTCGGTTTTTGGTTTGTGACAAGGATCATCAGCGGATCCTGATTCCTGACGCGGGTGGCACATAGATTTCATCGTTTGGCCTGTTTGAATTACATCACGGTTATAGGTAACTATAGGAAGACAACAGCCGTAGTCAAGGACAAAAAATAAGCGATTATTTTTCATAACTCATCTACTTTTGAGAGGCCAAACTATGACAATTAATCTAATAGTAGCTTATAATCGACGATTAATCGTTGCCGTTGACTCCTACCAATTAATTACAATCATTGCTGCGAGAATCCAATCGACCAGACCAACTATGAATCATGAAACGCATTCCCTTTTCAAAGCATGTTCAATTTTCTGTGAATACATCACAAACATTAATTTTCGTCCCCAACTCAAAAACATAAAAATTAAGTTGTTTGAAAAAGTGGGGATAAGTTTTTTATTTATCGGCAGGGACCACAGAGTATGCAATGTACGGCAACAAAAATGCTATATAGAATGAATTTGAAGCTATATATTTTCGAAACGATAGTTTTGCATAAACGGCATCGCCTGCAAGTCGGTCCAGTTCCATCAGGATATTGATAATCATGTGCTCTTCCAAAACTGGAACAGGTTTACTAAATTAAAACAGAATTTGTTTTCACCACTACAATGTTCAGTCCCTGTACTTTTCTTTTCACCGATCAAAAATGCCCATTCCAGCAGAATGGATTTAAGATTGCTGGCCAATCGGTATTAAATTCGTAAAAAAATATTAATAGACTGCAAAATAAGTAATGTGCAGTTTTATTGAAATACAAAACTTTAGAATTAGAAAATCTGTATGACTTAAGTGAACAACGTTAATTCTATGGAGCAACTACTAATTACAACACGAGTTCCGCAACACAAGTACTAGTTTTACATGCTAATATGTTGTTTTTAAAATTTTAAAAATCATTGGATTGGAAACAATTCCACGCAATTTTGTTAAAAAACAGCATAATATGATGTAGTTTTATACTATGCGATTCTCAAATGAAAGAAATCTATACTGATTATGGGAACGCTTCATTTGTTCCTTGAGAGCTTCTTTGCAACTCATTCCTGTTACGCAAATATTACACTAAAATTCCCCTCTTATGTTTCTTGGTATGATTGTATAATTCCTTCGCAGTGTCAAAGATCTCAGTACATGCGCCGCACTTGCAAGGTTTTTCACCCAGATGCTTTAGCAGATGTAAACGCAAGCAGCATCGTGTCTTGAATTTGTCGCTGCATAAAATGCAATTGCGCAGACTCTCAGCAGAAGGCTTGTACTGCATGTGCGATGTCAATGTGCAAATATTTTATCGCACGATGGAAAACCGAACGGTTTTTTGTTTGTGCGGTTAAAAATATGACGTTGTAGTCACGACGTTGTGTGCCCTAAAGTGCACCTTCTGTACAAAGCTTTTGTTAAAAATTGAACATTGGTTTTGCTCCTGTGTGTAATTTAGTGTGACGTTTTAAACTATATTTAGATCTTAATGCTTAACAATGTTTGCATTTGAATGGTCTTTGGTTTTGATGGACTGTGCGTTTGTGACGGCCTAAATCAGCTTTGCTTGTAAACTGCTTGCTGCAGACATCACACTTGTAAGGCTTAACTTTTGTGTGCACTCTCATGTGCAGATTACTAAGGGATTGTGCTTTAAATTTACAAATGCTACAACTGCGTTCTGATTTGGACATTTTATATGGATATTTTATAAGTGTTTACAGAATTTAATTTCAAGCAACAGAGCACAAAACTATGTAATCGGTTAACGTGCATGCAAACAAAAGTAAGTAAACGTAGGTTGGTAGGTACCCAGGATTTTATTTTTTTTACCAAAATGTATGCATGAAAGTATTCAGGCAGGTGCAAACATCGGTTTCCTAGAAAAGTACACTACATAAATAGTCATAGCAAAAACATTACTCTATATATTTTGCAAAGGATTAGGCAACTGAAATGGTATCTTAATAGCTTTTTGTATTGATAATATAGCCATGTATACAACTTCTCAGGGTTAACAAAAACTAGAAATAGCTAGAAATGGAATGAGGTATTGCTGCTTCACTAATATTTTGCAATTCTGCACTACAATTAAAATGGAGAATAGTTATAGCTCTTAATATTGGTTCTTCTGTATTTTCGTTTCCAAAAACCGCAAAACGGATTAGATAGTCCGTTTTATCGCGATGAGTAAAGCACAAATGTGGTTTGCTAACAGAATATGCAACACTAAATCTGTTCACCTTACTGCGCCCTATAATTTTGCGATGAAAATGAAGTTGCTAGTTAAGAATAACGATACGCCTTTAAATCAGGGTTTTAGTAATTGATTCTCATTGTAATGATAAATCCATTAACCCCAAAAGTGTACGTCCGCTGGTTCGAAAAATCCTCCACCCACCACCAATGGCAAAGACTCCTCGCGTCATATCATCGTACACGCAGGAGTTCAGCTTGACACCTTGGTACAGCGCCTGGTCCGAACTTTCCCAGCATTTTCTACATCTTCCTAGTATATCTTCACGATGGAAAACCAACTTGTATGCGGCAAGGGTACCGGTGACCATGTCGGCATTGTTGCTTTGAGTTCAAATTGCAGCAATTTAATGTATTCTGATTCTCAATTAAAATTTAACTTTAAACATAGTTTTAACCCAAAAATTAAAGTTACAAACATTAATCTTAAAAATCTCAATCTAAACAAATGTTGCAATAATCAAGTTTTATTAGTAAATAATAATAAAAAATAATAAAACCTTTAACACCTTAATAACTCGGCACTGTTAAGAATATGACGTAAATAATAAAAAAATCAAGTTTTTCTTTTGTAGCGTGAATCAATTGAAAATAAAATGTTGACATGTGATTACACTTAAATTTTGCTACTGGTATGAACCACAGCAACAAAATGCCAATACCTTGCAACAAACACGGTAGTGAAATTCAAACAAAACATTAAATATAATTATTGTACAACCATAACAATATCAATGCAAATATATGGTATTGGAATTTGTACCTACAATCTGCAACGCATAATTAAAATGTTATAAAATTTTACATATTGTGTGTTCGTTGCATGTGTGCTTTTAGTTTATGCTTGTATGCCATTTCTATTTCGCAAATTTTGCACTTGAAACGTTTTCCTGTATGCTTCTGTGAGTGCATGTTTAACTGTCCTTTGCTGAAAAACCTCTCATTACAAATACAGCATTTGTAAAGTTTTTCACCCAAATGTCTTTGCAAATGTAATCGTAGGGAAGCTCCTGTCTTGAATGTATTTTCACACAAATTGCACTTGTAATTTCTGTCATCAGAGTGCTTATGAGTGATGTGAATCTTTAAATTAGTTTTTCGTGCAAAACTTTGGTCGCACGAGAGACAGCTGAAAGGTTTTTCGTTTGTGTGAATAAAAATGTGGCGTTGCAGATCCACCAAATCTTTGAATTGACGATCACAAAAAACGCAACCGATTGATTTTGGTTGTCTTTCTGTACAACGTTTAACCGAAATTTTAAAACAAAATGTATTACTTTCTTTTAAAGTATATTTGTAAATTAAGAATCGTAAGTTTTTACCATCATAACGTTTCCAGTGCTTCATTAGGTATGCTGAATGGGAAAATATCTGATTACAAATCCGACAGCGGTAAGGTTTTTCGCCGGTATGACTAGTCATATGTCCAGTGAGATGTACGTTTTGCGAAAAGCGCTTGTCACAAATTGAACATTGGTATGGTTTTTCACCAGTATGACTTATTATGTGTCTAGTAAGATTCCGTTTTTGGGAGAAGCGCTTGTCACAAGTTGAACATTGGAATGGTTTTTCTCCCGTGTGTATTCTTTTGTGACGTTTTAAATTCTGTTTGGATCCGAATTTCATTTTACATTGTTCACATTGGAATGGTCGTTGGATTTGATGAACTCTGCTAATGTGTCGATTTAAATTAGATTTGGTTGTAAATTGCTTGTTGCAGACATCACACTTGTAGGGCTTTTCGTTTGTATGTACTCTCATGTGGCGCTGAAGGTGACTCAAGAATTTTGTATTAAACCCACAGATATTGCACTTGTAATCCGGTTTGCACATTTTTAAACTTTCAGACATGTTGGTGTTTTAGAATGTTTACAGGGTTTATTGCCAACCAGCAGAGCACGTAATTCCTAACACAGTAGGAACGACTATTAAGTAGATGCGCTTCTTTAAAAATATATCAAATATTAATTTAACTTAAGCAAACAAAATTACACAAACTTTGTTTCTCAAAAGCTACTACTTTTTACTTTGGGTTTTTAAAATTGGACACATTAATCCACACAAGTTTTCATTATTGCAGACTGATTTTCAATGCGTCTGTTTGATAGTTTACAAAAAAGTGTATGCTAGTCGTACAACGTTGCTACATAAGCTCCGTAAAATTTGTACAACAATAGCACCACAGAGCAGTGGGACAAAATATTTACAGGTACATAGTAAGCATGTATCCTATGGTGGTTATAAAAACAGTTGTACAACGTTGATTTGCTACTTCAAAAATGCATAAGAATGTTTATTGGAATAAACCTAAAGAGTTTACAAGCCAAAATCCGTTCTCGGAATATTATATGCGTGTGAAACTTTTAATCCGATTATCCTCGAAAGGTTTTCATTTTGAGTATTCAATGTGCTAATATTTCATTTCTAATTTTAAAGTCGTTGAGCAGTACTTGAAACATGTCCATTCTAATCCAAAATATGGTAAACTTAGTCTCTGGAGTGAATAAATGCAGAGATACGCATGCGTTTAAAAACAATAAAAACGTCTAATATACTAAAACATGCTGTTCTTGATGGGTCTCACTAAGAGTTCATGGGTGCTTACGGATAGGATTGTTTGCATTGAGAAAGCACGATGGACTATAAGAATGTTTTACGCCGTTTAGAAAGTTAAGGTGTTAGAATGCACATGAATACATTCACAGAAATTGAATGTGCCCGTGCAGATTGAAATGCGAGTAACACTTGTAGGTATTTTTTTAATGTTTCATTTGCAACGTAAATGCGGATCAAACACTTTTCTCAGTGCTCTTTTGCTGATTTTTGGGTAGCATTATTTACCTTTTATGTGACCGTAGGCACAAAAGCTTAAACTGATTATACCTTACGCGGTTAATTGTTAGCTAAAAATATTTATTGTATTATGAGAAATACTTCGTCCATTTCTTTTGCATATTTTAAATGCGCGTTGTTTTGTCAAGTAAAGTTTTTTAACTTACCTAGGTAACATTTTTTCTCCGAAAATAAATGCACGACATGATGTTATATAATAGGATGTTGTATTTGCAGCAACGCAGAATTCACCCCGATAGATAGAACAATATAAGTTCCATGTTCTATTTACTGTTCGATTGATTCAAAAAATAGTATGTAGCATTATAAATGAACTAACAGTCTTATTTATTCTCTTATAATTACCAATCATTTCAATGCACATTTTTTAAAACGTTTCAGTTTTAATTATTTCTAAATGGTCAACTATATTAATATTAGCAAAGCTTGAATATATAATTTATTATATATTCAAGCAAATGCATTGATTGAGGAATTAAATCGTGGTGCTATATACATCTCAAACTAACTGCTTAAAACTCACATGTTTTTTGCAGCATGCAGCATGCTTTCATAAATACCTAAATACATTTAAATCAATTTACAAAGAGAGACGCAACACAAGTTGTATAAGTATACATTCTGAATTTTTCGTCAAAAATGAACATTAAATCGTAAACACTACAGACAATTTCCTTTCAAAGGTTTAAATTTTGTAAAATGCGTTTTTAAAACTGTCAGTTGTGTAGCAGTTTTCTTTCGCATACACTACTTGAAGATTTATCCCGTATTATGTTTCTTGGTATGCCTGACCAGTTCGGATGGTGTTATGAAGCTCATATTGCAGGTGATTCAGCGGTGATGTTTTTCCCCCAAATGCCTTTGAAAATGTTGGCGTAGGGCAGCTCCTGTTTTGAATGCTTTTTCACACAATCTGCACTCGTGATGCCGGTCATCCGAGTGCTTCTGAAACTTTGGTCGCACGAGAGGCACCAAAAGGGCTTTTCTTTTGTGTGAACAAGAATGTGTTTTTGCAGATGGGTCAAGTGTTGAAATTGAGAATCACAAAAAACGCAGCCGAAGGATTTAGCTTGTTTCTCTGTACAAGGTTGAACGTAAATTTCAGTAAAACATACACTACTTTCTTTGAAAATTTGTTTTCAAGATAAACACATGAATACGTTTCCGATGCAATAATCGGGTGGATGATTGGGAAAATTGTTGACTACAAATCGGACATCTGTAAGGTTTTTCGCCAGTATGACTTGTCATGTGTCTAGTGAGTTCCCCATTCTGTGTAAAGCGTTTCTCGCAAATCGAACGCTGGTATGGTTTTTCTCCTGTATGCACATTTGTCTGATGTTTTAATTCTTGCTTTGATCCAAATTTCTTCTCACAGTGTTCACAATTAAATGGTCGATTGTTCTCATGAACTGTGCTAATGTGACACTTTTGGTTTTGCATGGTTGAAAACAAATTTATTTATGCAATTGATTTGTGTTGTATTACAACACAAGTCAATCATATTAGTTTCACTTGCTGGTATACATGGTTTTTAAAATCTTTAAAATCATTTAAATGGAAGGAAATCAACGCAATTTTGTAAAAAAACGCAACAAATATTGGAACAGTGTTAAATATTATATTAGTTCCATTCATGTCATCCTTGAGAACTATTTTGCCTTCCATTTCGCTTCCGCAAATATTACACTAAACACCCTTGTACTGTTTTTTTCTCTTATGATTGCTTAGTTCCAGATTAATTCATAATATACAAATTGAACCTAAAAATGAATGAATGAATTTACAGCCTTTTTTGTTCTGACAAATTACAAATTTGAGACAATCGCGACCATGTTGCATCAAGATATTGGTCACAATATACTTTTGCCGCACGCTTAGGTTTTTCTGTTAAACAATCGAAAAAGACCATTTTAATTTAACTATTTTGTTCATCTATTGTCAACGTTCGACTCAATTGGCTGTATGAAACGGTACAGGTACAACGTATTTTTGTTAACATAAAAGGACTGTCGGTCTCTGAAGTCAAGAATTTTTACGAAGTCATAAAATTATGAAATTACCAAAACCATGAAATCAAAGATATTGCATGCGTATGCAAGTAGCCAGTGTTAGCCTAATACTAACTCAAAAAATTTGACGTTAAAAAAAGCTAACACAAGGAAGTTATGGGCGTTTTAATTTAACTGCTTTTTGAACAATTAGTGCTGTAAAAGTGCAATTAGGACGAATTAAAATTTTTGGCTATCTTCAAATGACGAAATACAAGTAGGGGAACAATTTCTGACGAAAATTATTTGAAAAAGTTAATTATAATTTCAATTACCCTGTTAACTTTAATTGCAATTATCTTCGAATCGCCTCCAGTACCAAACCTAATTACAAATGCATTTGGTACTTTAGAAGGCGCTTATTCTAATGACGTCCCTATTTGGTCTGGTACTGGAGGCGATTCGAAGATAATTGTAATTAAAGTTAACAGGGTAATTAAAATTATAATTAACTTTTTCAAATAATTTTCGTCAGAAATTGTTCCCCTACTTGTATTTCGTCATTTGAAGATAGCCAAAAATTTTAATTCGTCCTAATTGCACTTTTACAGCACTAATTGTTCAAAAAGCAGTTAAATTTCAAACGCTTATAACTTCGTTACGTTTGCTTTTCTTAACCGAATTTTTTTTGCGTTAGTATTAACTTGACACTAGCTATCTAATTATGCATGCAAATTTTTGTTTTCAAACATTTCGAAAAATGACGATCTTGATTTGGCGGACCGACAGTCAAGGTATTGCGTGAAATTGTGAATGTTTCTACGTACATAAGTTACAGCAAATCAATCTGAGAATATATACTTGAAACTAGAACTCTGTCAAAATATATCAAATATTCACTAATTTTATTCTTGTTTCTGTAATGACAAATGTATATTTAAGCAGGGTGGTAAGCTGGTATATATACACTTGCTTGCATACCGGAATTCATCTATACAAAATTTACATTTGGGTTGCAAAATAAGTACTCTACATTTTATTGAAATATTGAACTATATAAATTTTCAAAAATCATGTATGAATTACATGAACAAAATTAAATTTAGAGGGTAACTATCATCTAAAATTGTATTTACAAGTCAATCATATTATTTTCCTATGCACATATACTTGGCTTTAAAGTTATTAAAGTCATTTAAATTGAAGGAAATCCCCGCCAATTTGTAAAACAGCTAACACATTATGATACAGTTTTAAATAATATAAATGGTTCTATTTGGAAATCTTTAAATTTTTTCGTGTAATTTCTCTTCTGCCAATAATGCACCAAAACTTTTTCATTTATGTTTCCTCCTATGACTGTTTAGTGCCGACGCATTGTTAAACCTTTCATCACATAGGGAGCACTTGTAAGATTTTTCATCCAAATGACTTTGCAAATGCAACCTAAGATAAGTGTGGGTTTTGAATGCCATTTCACACAAACTGCATTGGTGATGCCGGTCATTGGAGTGCTTAAGATTAATGTGACGTTTTAAACTGCTCTTTGTGGCGAAACTTGCATTGCATAAGAAGCAACAATACGGTTTTTCTTTTGTGTGAACAAAAATGTGGTATCGTAGCTTGGACAAACTTTGAAATCGGCAATCACAAAAAACGCAACCGAAAGCTTCTACTTGTTTTTCTGGACAGGATGCAATTTAAATTTAATGAAAACATTTTTTTCCTTTACTTGTATATATGCTTGGAATTTAGAAATTCTAATTTTTACCATGGAGACGTTTTCGGTGCTTCAATAATGTCGATGAATTGGAAAATTGCTGATCACAAATTCGACAGCTGTATGGTTTTTCGCCAGTATGACTTGTCATGTGTGCAGTAAGATCCCCTTTCTGAGCAAAGCTTTTGTCACAAATTGAACATTGGTATGGCTTTTCTCCTGTGTGATACCTCGTGTGAACTTTTAACTCGTATTTGGATCCAAATTTCTTTTCACGGTGTTCACAACAGAATGGTCGAACTTTCTCATGAACTGTGCTAATGTGACGCTTTAGGGAACCCTCGGCTGAAAATGTTTTGTTGCAGACACCACACTTATAGGGATTTTCTTTTGTGTGCACTCTCATATGAACCTTGAGTTTGCTAACCCATCTTGCTTCATATTCGCAAATACGGCATTTGGTCTCTTCTTTTGTCATTTTGTCCGATTAGTATTTGATAAGCGCCAGGAGGATTTTTATCAAACAATGGTACACAAATTGTTTATGAGCACTGTCCGGGTTTCTAAAACTTGGTTTTAGTTTTAAAAATCAGAAAAAATGAAAATAATGAACAAAGTGCAACTGCAAAAGTAATTAGTTAAACTAAATGGTGTTTCTTAAATGTTCCTTATAGCTTGCTTTTTTTAAAGAAAAAAATATAGACATGGCTTGCCTACTGACAACTAATATTTTTTGTGTCCTTCAATAGGCATATCACAGTGCATGCTCTTGCTGTTCGTTTGCGCTCCGTAGGATATTGCTTTAAAAGCTTACCATTTAATATTTGGTCAGCTTGTGTGTTCAGTTACTAAGTAGTCGTTAGCACACAAAAACAGCTTAAAATGTACAGAGCAGAGGAAATGCCTACAGGTAGTAGCTTATACCAATTTAAATAGTAATCCGCTTAACCAAAAAAGGTTGGAATTTTGCTGAGTTAAAAGGAATAGACTACGTGACAAAACTTGTTACAACAAACTAGATAATCCATGGCAAGTACAGTGCAGAAGTGGTTTTACGGAAAGGTTGCTTGTATACTTACACACAATATGAAGTTTTAGTAACATTTGTAAACACAATGTGTTAGGATGTATATGTACGTACACCCATAAACTGTATGTATTTGATACCAATGAAAGATTAGTCGGTTTGTTAGCGTAAGGCCCTATTTATAAATATAAACATTTGCAACGAATGAATGAATGCCTTTGATTACTAATGATTACAAATTTGGTTTTAGTTAGTAGATCATATTTTATTGAGTATAGTACACCAGTGCGGAATTTATTTTGCTTGGTTTTACTAGTATTTGAAAGCATGAAAAGTGTGCACTCTTCCTTAAACTGACATAAATTACCGTGTCAATAAATTTATTTTTTAAAATTAGTGCAATTGTTTTTAAGTGAAAGTACCGGCCTGGCTCAACGCCTCAAGATTTATTGACTGCACCTAACTTATTGCGTTGTTTAAAGCATTGCCTTATACTACATTACAATAGTCCATGCATTAGATACTATACGTTCAATGATTATAATGGGAAGAAATCTGTTTTAAACAAGTGGCTGCTTTTCTAAAAAGGGATTTGCATGTGGGGATGGGCATATGACGGTCGTAAACTTACCAAACCTTATGTACCTAATTGTAAATTATTTGTGCCTGCAACGATTAATCTGTGACTATTAAAATAACTTGAACTAGTACCAAAGCATTTACTGAAGCAGGAATTATTCAAAATAAAATTTGTTAGTATTAAGGGCTAAAATTTACTTAAATGCTCTTTCATAAATGCATACATGCGCATCCTACTATTTTTTATTGAGTAAAACCAAATGGTGGGTTCCACCCGAAAATTTTTTTTCTTGGATTTTCATAGTTTTTGCATAAGTTGGACATATATGTGATATGTAATTACCGTGTCAAGTTACTTTGTCTCAAGTCGCCCCAATAGACAAATACGGCTACATGTTGATTTTGCCTGTGATGAATGAATGAACTGGCCGTAAGTCGGAATGGGAATGGAATTGGACCTGGAGACTTTTTGTGCTCATTGACCATAGTCCTGTGGTAAATTGACCAAAATATGGGTTGGCAACCATCAGGTTTTGTTTTTCCCAAAAATTAATTATTACAAAATCTGAACTTTTTAGCACTTTTTGGTCGCTTTTTGGACTGAATCTCTTTAGTAACATATTTTTGGTAACTTATGAAAAATTGACCATCTACAATAATGCATGCTCTATTAATAGCAAAAAAACTATTTGAGATTTTTTTAAGTTGTTGAAAAGTTACGGTTAAAAATGTGTATCACCGTCTGGGTTTTCACCAACTTTCATAGTTTTAAAGGTTCATAATTTCTCAACTGCTTACTGTCCTTAAACAAGCATAGATTATTCTGAAAGCGCATAGTCTGGTTTCTGTTCTTCGGTAGTCCCAGGTTTGAAATCTACTCCTGAAGAAAAGGTACACGTAAAGCGAGAAGCCACTCCCCACTGGACAAATTCGGTACATTATTGGAAAACTCGCCATAACTTTTGTTTTTTGCAAAATAATTAAAATGTGAAAAGCCCATTTTGGAGCGTTTCATTAGAAACGTTTTGCCGGTTTAATCACGAAAATTGGCCAACGCACCAGGTTGCAGTGACCATGCAAATATGGCATGTTTGAGAATATCCAAAAATTGGCCATTTTTGACCCAAAATTAAGAAGTCAAGTTTTGGATCTGGAATGACAGAACAATTCAAAAGATTCATTTTTGTGAAAGTTTCACGTTAATCAGGTTAGTAAATCAAAAGTTATGCTAACTAGAACTTTGTAAAATTGAAGAACCAAGACGCCCGTATACACGAACATGTAATCTTTGTATGGCCACTGCAAGCTTGTGCGTTGGCCAATTTTCGTGATTAAACCGGCAAAACGTTTCTAATGAAACATTCTAAAATGGGGTTTTTCAGATTTTAATTATTTTGCAAAAGACGAAAGTTATGGCGAGTTTTCCAATAATGTACCGAATTTGTCCAGTCGGGAGTGGCTTCTCGCTTTACGTGTACCTTTTCTTCAGGAGTAGATTTCAAACCTGGGACTACCGAAGAACAGAAACCAGACTATGCGCTTTCAGAATAATCTATGCTTGTTTAAGGACAGTAAGTAGTTGAGAAATTATGAACCTTTAAAACTATGAAAGTTGGTGAAAACCCAGACGGTGATACACATTTTTAACCGTAACTTTTCAACAACTTAAAAAAATCTCAAATAGTTTTTTTGCTATTAATAGAGCATGCATTATTGTAGATGGTCAATTTTTCATAAGTTACCAAAAATATGTTACTAAAGAGATACAGTCCAAAAAGCGACCAAAAAGTGCTAAAAAGTTCAGATTTTGTAATAATTAATTTTTGGGAAAAACAAAACCTGATGGTTGCCAACCCATATTTTGGTCAATTTACCACAGGACTATGGTCAATGAGCACAAAAAGTCTCCAGGTCCAATTCCATTCCCATTCCGACTTACGGCCAGTTCATTCATTCATCACAGGCAAAATCAACATGTAGCCGTATTTGTCTATTGGGGCGACTTGAGACAAAGTAACTTGACACGGTAATTACATATCACATATATGTCCAACTTATGCAAAAACTATGAAAATCGAAGAAAAAAATTTTTCCGGTGGAACCCACCATTTCGTTTTACTCATTTCTTACAGCAGAAAAACTTCCTTACCCTCTTGCAGTAATTTTTTAAATTTATTTTTGATACCATACAAATTATAATGTAGGCTGAAACGTTTTACTGGTTCACAAGTATTCTTAGCTTTCAATAATCCTCTGAAGTATTAAAACCGTTTCAGTTTGCGGCTATTCAAGTAGTAAACTCGTGCATCTAAGGGGCCATTGCTAAAATACGTAACACCCCGAGGGGGGTGGGGGGGATTGACGAAGCGTTACGCTGCCATAAGCGTAATGTAAAGCATTATTCGTTAACTGCGTTACGGGGAGGGGGGTAGGGGTAAAAAAATCGGTTTTTTGCGTTACGTATTTTAGCAATGGCCCCTAACTCCGCCTCAACGTAATAAGAAGACGTTTGCATAAGGATTTACGCTGCACACCCACCCAAAAAAACCTAAGAAAAAACATTTTTTGTGTTAATCGGATCAAAATATTAACACGTACTGTACGTGACGTACATACAATTTCTGAGAATGCAATAACTTTATATGATTTTAGCAAAGTCCTCGTTTTAGATTGTTGTTGCACGAAGCCTGGCATGCTCACCTGCTGGATTTAAGTTTAAATAGGTACACTTTTGCTACGCATAACAACATGCTTTGTGACTGTGCAAATTGTTTCCATACAAAAATAATGCGTGTATAATGCGTGCACTTGTAATGTGCATAAATGTGGTTAAACTTGTTAAATGACAAACCTGAAATATACTGTGCATTATACAGAGGCATGCTAACCCTTCTAAAAACTAGCAAGAAGACACAACTTAACTCAGAACCCACAAAACTTGTCTGCTATGTTGACTTGCATTTAAAAATCATATTCAAAGTTCGAAACACTTTCTGGAAACAAAAAATTGTTATAAAAAGTGTGTTTCAGTAGTTTCAATACTTTTTTAGTTATTAGAAAAAATAACACCAACAGCAAACTAAGCATTGCCCCTAATTAATTTGAATTTTGTACTTAATTGATTGACAGGATATTCAGTCAACATTTAATAAATACCTAAATGTCAGATAGTTAAAGTTCAAACTTGTCCAAAGCAGAAAACAAATACAATATTCGTGATTTTAAAGTACATTGTTTAAGTAATCTTCAGTGTTATAGGAGAGTGCACACAAAAGACAGAAGGCCAACAGATATTGTTAGGGTTATGGTAAATGGATAGGTTACTTAAATGAGATCAACATGAACCCAATGAGATTCAGTTTAATACTGGCGTAAGAGCCCTAATTTATTCACGTTTTTGTCTTTAAATACTAGCGTACATTTGTACCTAAATGGCAAAACGACAGAACGTTGTCTGCCTTACAAAGCATAGTGTAGTGGTAAGCTGTTTGATCTTCTTGCTTAACCAACGAAATTGAATGAGTCATGCGTTGAAACGTTTTTGAGTACCTAATTTTAAGTAAAACATAACACCCCCTAATTTTTTGTCTCTGGACTTAGTTTTCTCTCTAGATTTAATTTGAATCCTAATTTTAAGTTACACGTGTGCACGCGCGCAAATACGTATTTGTTTGTTGTCATAATTGTCAGAATGTTTGTCAGTGAGAGTGAAACCAGTGGGGCTCAAGATTTGTCTGTGTTAGTCGTCAGGCAGTTGTACTCTGCGCAGAGTGTTGGTACCAACGAAGCAAGCGGTTATCAGTTATTAAATTATTAGGCTTTAAAGCAAAATGAGAATTATTGTTACTAAGCAATAAGCTGTGGATATGCGGGAACTTGATTAAATCAGGAAGCAAGAGAAAGCAAAATTAAATCTGTTGGGTTTAAACAAGCAATGCATGTGGTTAGTTGTGCAAAGCAATTTACCAAAAAAAATCCGGTAAAACAACGTATATTACAAAGCGAGTTCTGGATCCAGCGAAGCGAATTGGACAGTCCATCAAAAAATAAGACCAAAATCGGTAGAATCGGCCTATACGGAGGAACCGGTTGAAGCGGAAGGAGCAAAATCTTAAGGAGCTAAGTTTCAACGTGGAATTTGCACTTTGGTATGAGTATCAGTTTGCAGTGGGGACCGGTGCACATACAAATGTGTCATGACGTTTGGAAAGGCTGTAGAGGGCGAAAGGATGTTGTGACGAATTATTTGTGTGCCAAAACCAGGAGTAGGGATCTCGGACAAGGGAGCGGGAGACATCAGAAGAGGAGGAGTTGTAGGGCGTGAAACAATTGGACTCTGAAAAACCAAATTTGTAGAGTCACAAAAAACTTGAGAATTGGGGCCTAATTGGGACTTTGGAGTTTAGGGGATGAAGACTTTAAAAGGGTCGGGTACGGGGAGCCGGCTGGGGGATCGAAGCGGAGGCGCCTAAGACTGAATCTGACAGTTTCTGTGCCTATGACAGTTTCTGCCCTAAAATCAATGACAGTTTCTGTGCCTATGACAGTTTCTTCCCTAAAATCAATGGCAGTTTCTGTGCCTATGACAGTTTCTGTCCTTAAATCTGTGACTGTGACTGAATTTGAAGAAGTAAGTTATGTGATGAAATACTAGAAAAATTTAAGTAATCTTGGGACCGGTCCTGTGCCAATGAACCAAAAAGGATGCGCAGTATTTCGGTAGAACGGAAAGTTTATTGTTCGGAAAAGAGGTTCTGAATTTCGGTTTTATATTTATTATTTATTTCATTATTTTTTTGGTATAGCTGTTGATAGGTGCACGGCCGCGGCTTCCTAAACTTAGGGTACTGAAGCAAATCGAGGTTAGGGAGACACGTCTAGAATTTCTATAAATGAATTTCCAAGTATAATCGGTTTTACCTTAGAAAGTTATAGTGCATTGCTGGTCTGAGTTAGCAAAATTTATTTAGGAATTTGTATTCAATACGACTGTTGTACTCAATAATACAAAATGTTTTTATTTATTTAAAATCTGAATGGATACTAGATACTCAAAAAATATGACGAAAACAATAGTTTGAGGTACGCGAAACATACTAACAAAACCTGCTGACCAGCAGCACATGATGTTTTGGCAGCAGTTATTCATCAAAATGAAAACTGGTCATCAAGTGTTGCCTTCTGTAGGAAAAGCCAACAACCCGTGCACATATTACCGAACAAGTAAACTGCTGGAAGCCAATATCTGCATAAAAGCAACAATTTCTGTGTGCTCTGGAAAATAGTTATCCTGTAACACACGGTTATGGAACACAGTTCTTGCAAAATGATTACTTATATGTAATCAAATAATGTAAGAACAGTACAGATATGATGACAATGATATAGCTTGGAGTCCGAATCTATAATTTAGAAGAAACGTTTTATGATATCAAGAAACTTCAAATTTACTTGGTATCAGGTAAACGAAGATTAGGATACAGAAAATCTGTTTGGTGAAACATTTTGTAAAAAAATGAATTATCCAGTTTTTTTTAATTGATAAGCGTAACAAAGATTAAGTAATTCATCACGTGCATGGACAAAACAATCCGCCACAGATTGTTATCGACGGGAAAGTTTTAGAGTAAAGCAAACTTCCAAATTGCTATTATGGGCTTTTTTTGGTTTGCTGTTTTTACAACATTAATATACCGTGACAATTTGTTTGACTTGAAAAAAAGGATCTGATAACTTGGTCATCCTGGATCAGATGTCAAATTTTGCATTTGATTTGAGAAATATTTTCCTAGAAACAATGGTGCTACCTGTTTGCAAAGTCTAATTTTTCGGGACAAAATATGTACAAAATTCCTACATAGTTCATAGCATCGTTAATTACTGTATTGTCATAAAACTATACTGCAAAAGACTTATAATGGAATCAACAGCTGCCGTCGCGGATTTATTTGAGCTGTAAAAGTTATTTTCTGGATAGGAACAACGCCAGCAACCCGATGCAAACCTATTACCTTAAAATGAATTCGGATATTCAAACTGTACAAGCGGAATATAATGCATTTTCCAAATTATGCGTTTTCAAATGTTATTTAATCTCACAACTTGAAATGAAATAATACTAAACTGAATTATACCAAATGTTTGAAGCAAGTCGAATTTCTAAACTACTATACTCGTAAGGGATATTTAAGTGCTTTATTAATGCATTTACGTAAACTACCTTAATTTTTCATTCTGAAGAAGAACTACTAAATTTCATACAAAGCAGACATTATTTTTAAATTTCCCTATAGCCACATTAGTGAATTTCTTGTTGGGATGCAAATTGACCGAAGGTATGCAATTTTTTAATTTACTAAATAATAAACTAATAAAGATGCAAACATATTGGTTTTAAATGTTGTCGTACGCTATCACCTTATATGTTACATGACGATTTTTGCAGGTGTTACAGTTACGTAAAGATGCAAATTGTTGGCCTTGGTGGTGCGTCATTCTGGTCAAAAGCCTACGTTACATGCAGACAATTAACAAATGTCTTGGGTGCGCGCTGTAAGGCAGGCATTTTGTGATAAGAAACGTTTAAGTTAAGAAAAACGTACTAACATAAACCTAGCATTTTATACGTATTCAAAGATGAGTCATACTATTTTATAGTAACGATAGTGTGAAGTTCGAGGAATAATTATGGCTTTTCGATGCTGCACATATAAATCGGATACCACGGTTCAATTCTGCACATAATAAATACGTTTTCCTTAAAGTCGATAAAATGTTCAGCTTGGAAACGTTTAAACTTGAACGCTCTACATGATGACGATACTTATAAGGGTATTGCAAATTTATTTTTGTTCAAAATAAAGTCAAGAACAAAAATGCAAACTATGATTGAAACGTAAAGCAGATGTACCTAAAGTGATAAGACGAAGCCAAAACGTATGAGTTCTTTACAATTTGTGATGATGTCATAACTTTGTATGAAAGCAAGGTCATCGGGACAAACGAGAACACTCTCAACGTTTGTGCTTCAAGATTGAACGTGAAATCTACCTACTGAAAAAAAACTTTGCTTTTCCAAATCTGACATTCAAAAACTTTGCTTTTTCCAATTCTGACATTCAAAAGCAAATACCTGAAAACTAACCGAAATTTAAGAATCATTCTCAAATTTACAAGTATTACACATACAAATTTTGAGAGCATGCTAGAAGCTTGAAAATGAATTAATTCTAGGAATGATGATTACTAGCACAAATAAGTCATTTGAAATTACTATATAACAAAATTATGAACAATGTTTTAAAAACTGGTGAAAAGCAAGCTTAAACATCAGAGAAATTATTCAATGCTATGAGAACATGAAAAATAATTTGCAAAAAAAAAATCCTAAAATACTACTAAAACTTAGTACATGTTTGTGTTCTAGGATAAACACGACAAAAAATCTACGGAATAAACCTAAACTTTACTGCTGAGGTAACGACTAAAACATCAGGCAATTTAGCCTGTGAAATTAACCGAAGAAAATGAAACACGACTATAAATAAACTATCTACAAAAAAATCATGTTTAAATTTTTTTTTAATCGGACAAACAAAATGGCTAGCAACATAGATTTTAAAATTCTAGACCCGAATTAAAGAAACTGATGTCACCGAACGTGAGGATGGGAACATGAAAGGAGGCAAAAGGTGTACGTTATTACGAAACGGGTAGCTTATATTATGTGCTTAGGTTTATGTTCTTATATCTAAATGCAAATGTAGCCAAATTAATGGGACAAAAAAATTATGAGTGCCGTGGCGTAGTTCCCTACAATGCAGAAAATGTTTCATTTTTTTACCTAGGTGTCCCGAAAAACTATCACTCGTTGAGACCGAAGTCACCATTACCCACTCTGTGGGTGGTGAACTGGCGGCCGTGTGGTTAGTGGTACTTAAATTAAGGGAACGGACTTCAGTGATATCATATTAGGAAAACAAAAAATTTACAACATATTGTACGAATCATGGTAGTTGGGCTTTCTACTGATCTTAAGAAAGTACTAAACGGGTCAACAAATCGAAAATTTTACAGAAAGTGAAACATGACAGGAAAAAGACTGAACCTAATTTATAAAAATTCTGCTGCTAGCGTAGCTACAAACTCAAATAAATCGATTAAAAGAGACTAAAGAAACAAAAAAAGCTTTCAAGTGGGAAAGTATGAAAAAAATATTCGGAAACTTGAAGTTGCTGAATTTTGAACAGAATTGTTCATTGCCAGGTTTTTCGGTGCGAACACCATGTTAGGGTTATGGTAAATGGATAGGTTGCTTAAATGAGATCAACATGAACCCAATGAGATTCAGTTTAATACTGGCGTAAGAGCCCCAATTTATTCACGTTTTTGTCTTTAAATACTAGCGTACATTTGTACCTAAATGGCAAAACGACAGAACGTTGTTTGCCTTACAAAGCATAGTGTAGTGGTAAGCTGTTTGATCTTCTTGCTTAACCAACGAAATTGAATGAGTCATGCATTGAAACGTTTTTGAGTACCTAATTTTAAGTAAAACATAACAATATATTATATTAATTATATAGATAGAAGATTTATACATAGACAGTCATAAATTTTGCCTACTTAAGCGGATTCCAATGTAAACATGCATGGACATTCAACTTCCAAGAATACATACAGGTACATTTTAACACCTTTAGTCTCTATATGCATGCAATCCTTCAAATAATAATACGGACGTTTATAGTCAAAATAATAATACGGACGTTTATAGTCAAAATAAAAACCTTTTAGTTCCAAACAAAATAATGTTCCAACATTAGAATACACATGTCTTTCCCATTGTTTCTTCTTTTCCAAACCCAACTTGAGGTAAGGAGTTCAGTCACGTAGGCTAATTTTCCTAGATGAATGAACCTGATACCCTTGTTGCGTTTTCTTAGTATATTTTATTTGTGGGCGAAATCCTAAGTAAACTAGTTTCCCCGCTATTGTTCTAATATTTTTCAAGCATATACGCATACACGTATAACGAAACCTTCGTGAAGTTAAGCGGATTAAAACTTGAGTTGGTAAATGCCACTACCGGTGCGTGAAAAAATACCTATATGCTGTATAGATTAAGCTACAATTTCGTAAAACCCGCTTAATGAGTGAAGGTTGAGTAGAAACTAACATGAACACTAAGAATGCAACGTTCGGCTGAGTATACACTAGCTCCAAATATACACTCCGCAATATTCCAGTAGGAAGACTCGTTGAAAACTGGTTGGCAGTTGTAAATAAGATTTGTCAAAATCATTGACCCGCTTTGCTTAACAAAAGATACCATTATTAAATTAAGATTTTTTAAAGTAAATACAAAGCCCACAGAACCTGAGAATTTTGAGTTTTCTACCCTATAGATTGACCTTGTGCTAAACGAACTCATCAAAACTCTGTTAATTGTACTGACAAAGACATTAAACATGACCAATGCTGAGCACATATGCAATATCTGTGAATACAAAGCACAATGTGTGAGTAAACTCAAGCGTCATATGAGAGTGCACACAAAAGAAAAACCGTACCAGTGTAGTGTCTGCAAAACACAGTTTTCAAGATTGTCTAACCTAAAGCGTCACATTACCACAGTTCATGAGAACAACCGACATTTCAATTGTGAACACTGTGAGAAGAACTTTGCTTCAAAGCAAGCGCTGAATCGTCACACAAGTGTGCATACAGGAGAAAAACCATACCAGTGTTCGATTTGCGAGAAACGCTTTACACAGAATGGGGAACTCACTAGACACATGACAAGTCATACTGGCGAAAAACCTTACAGATGTCCGATTTGTAGTCAACAATTTTCCCAATCAGCAGCCCTAAAAAGGCACCGGAAACGTTTTCATGGTAAGAACTTTCTAAAGTATTTATTTTGCAAACAAATTTTTAAAAGTAATATATTTTTTACTGAAATGACGCTCAACGTTGTACAGAGGAACAAGCTAAATCCTTCGGCTGCGTGTTTTGTGATTCCCGATTTCAAAATTTTATCTATCTACAAAGACACATTTTTGTTCATACTAACGAAAAACCTTATTGCTGTCTCTCGTGCGAAGCAAGTTTTGCTAGGAAGGGTAATTTAAAACAACACATCATTCAAAAGCACTCTCATGAGCGACATCACAAGTGCAGTTTGTGTGAAAAATCATTCAAAACAGGAGCTTACCTACGACTACATTTGCAAGCACATTTGGGTGAAAAGTCTCACAGATGTAATACCTCTAACCTTGGCTTTATAGGACCAAAACAACAACTCAGGCACACCCAGAGACATACGTGAGATATCATCAAGTAGTGCTTGACTTGCGGAAGGAAGTTGATACACTAGGACAAATAAAAAAACCCTTACCTGAAATATTAACCCTTGGATGGGAATTGCCTGCAGTATTTAAATAAATGTACGATTATAGTTTGAATATTTATTAAATTTTAAAAAAATATTTTTACAACGTTGTGTTGTTTCTGTCTATCAAAGCCAATTTAAGGATATTCAAAACCATGCATACGAACATGTAAATTTTACACAAATAATTTGCAAAGTGCATCATGTTTCGAATCTGTCAATCATTTTGTTATGTATCAACAAATGTAAGTCTAATAAAATCAAATATGTACATATTCCTGTTGTTATATTTAGAGGAACTAATTTAGAGGGTGTTCAAAGAAATGCATGTCACGATCTTGATTTTATTGGTTACAAGTATAAAACTTCAGATATTCGGTTAGTTTTTTGTGTAGCAATCTTTGTTGTAGTGTAGTATAATTGTAAATAATATGCCTGTGGTTCAATAAAACGCTTGCGTGTATTTCAAAATTATAAGCGGGAATGAAGTAGTCGTGAAATATTGATTATTTACATGTAACCTCCCAATTGACAATGAGCCCTTTTTTCAAACCTACAAATTTGTTCATGATTCCCTCATAAATGCTTTAATAGTAGTAGGAAGGTTTTACGTCAGCAGTTTATTACAAATCTAAAATAATAGCCCACACGCTAAGGTCAAAGACGATAAATCGCAAAAAAATGCATATTTTCTTGTACAACTACAACGTTTTCATAAACTTGGTGCTGCTTGTGTAAATAATTTACGTACAACGGGCTTCATAAATTGTCTCCATATAATACACACAAAAACTACTGTTTACTGTAAAAAGAAATTTAACCAAAACTGTGCTTGACAATAATTAAACATTCGTAAAGTTGCGAAAGCATTGCCCATAATTATTAAAATAACTGTGTAGAATAGCAATTTATGGCTGTTTTCAGATGTTGTTTCGTACAGTTCTATTCTCTACCAAACTAAAATTATATACAAAAATGTTTGATTAAGATTAATGTTTCATAGGCCTCATAAAATTTCCTAAATCTTGGTATTTGTGATTCTTCCTGTATAAACGGATCAAGTTTCTGTTATGAACATTCACGATATTTATGTTATGAGAAAACTCACAAACGCTCACTCACTTGTTACGAAGAAACTCTTACTAAGCCCTAAGCAAGTAATTGTCATTAGGAGAAATGACTTCAGAAGAACATGAGAAGAAAACCTGTTCAAATCGAACTTTTCGTAGTCGGCGCTGGTTAAATTCCATAAAACTCCTAAGCAGTAATTTGTTTTATTATTGAAGAACATTTAGATTCTGTGGTTAGTGTTATTAGATTGGTAATTAATTTCTATAACCATATGCAAATTCTGACATTGTAAAAAAATTTAGGACTTTTGCACGTAATAAATCATTCGTAATTTTATTTAAAATCCTTCCGTGTTAAACGGTTAAAATAAAAATATACACATGTTTCTGCATATATTTTTCATCATGGAAATACTGGAGTTCCATATATTTCCTTTTTCAATGCGGTTAAGCCACCTTATTGTCTCTTCGCACATTGAGATTTACACTTTCCGTGAATTTTGGTTCCGTAATATACTACCGATTCCATTCAGCATACCAGTACCTACACGTAAGCTTTTAAGAAAGCACCGGAGCCTAAAACCTTTTGGCCAGAAATAGCCAACCAGGGCAAAGCGACTTGGAACCAAATGGCAATTTTAGCATGTAGTGTTTCATGTCGAAATGCTCCAAACACTGGCTCCTAAACATTCTGTTTGAAGCTGAAATTTATCGGGGATCTAGAAACTGTAATTTTTTTAACCGTGGTCAATTACTCGGAAAGAAGCCAAATTTTGTTAATTCCCAGAAATAACATAATTATCAACTGAAACTCGGTAGATAAGCTTATATTGACTCAAAAGGACTACAAGTTGACTCCCCCGCACCCTCTTACCCCCGGGGGTAAGCTTCCCCACATAGCCTAAATAGCGTCGTAGAGAGCTGAAACTCGGTATATAAACTTATATTGACTCATTAAGTACGAATATACAAGAAAAGTGAGTCCCCCGCACCCCCTACCCCCGGGGGTAAGCTTCCCCACATAGCCTAAATAGCGTCGTAGAGAGCTGAAACTCGGTATATAAACTTATATTGACTCATTAAGTACGAATATACAAGAAAAGTGAGTCCCCCGCACCCCCTACCCCCGGGGGTAAGCTTCCCCACATAGCCTAAATAGCGTCGTAGAGAGCTGAAACTCGGTATATAAACTTATATTGACTCATTAAGTACGAATATACAAGAAAAGTGAGTCCCCCGCACCCCCTACCCCCGGGGGTAAGCTTCCCCACATAGCCTAAATAGCGTCGTAGAGAGCTGAAACTCGGTATATAAACTTATATTGACTCATTAAGTACGAATATACAAGAAAAGTGAGTCCCCCGCACCCCCTACCCCCGGGGGTAAGCTTCCACACATAGCCTAAATAGCGTCGTAGAGAGCTGAAACTCGGAATATAAACTTATATTGACTCATTAAGTACGAATATACAAGAAAAGTGAGTCCCCCGCACCCCCTACCCCCGGGGGTAAGCTTCCCCACATAGCCTAAATAGCGTCGTAGAGAGCTGAAACTCGGTATATAAACTTATATTGACTCATTAAGTACGAATATATAAGAAAAGTGAGTCCCCCGCACCCCCTACCTCCTGGGGTAAACTTCCCCACTAAGTCTAAATAGCGTCGTAGAGAGCTGAAACTCGGTATACACGCTTATTATGATTCATTAAGTACGAATATACAAGAAAAATGAGTCCCCCGCACCCCTACTCCTGGGGTAAACTTCCCCACTAAGTCTAAATAGCGTCGTAGAGAGCTGAAACTCGGTGTATAAGCTTATAATGATTCATTAAGTACGAATATACAAGAAAATTGTGTCTCCCGCACCCCCTTATGCTATTTGGGGAAGCTTACCCCAGGGGGTAGGGGGGTGCGGGGGACTCACTTTTGTATATTCGTACTTAATGAGTCAATATAAGCTTATATACCGAGTTTCAGCTCCCTATGACGCTATTTATGCTATGTGGGGAAGCTTACCCCCGGGGGTAGGGGGTGCGGGGGACTCACTTTTCTTGTATATTCGTACTTAATGTGTCAACATAAGCTTATATACCGAGTTTCAGCTCTCTATGACGCTATTTAGGCTATGTGGGTAAGCTTACCCCCGGGGGTAGGGGGGTGCGGGGGAGTCAATTTGTAGTCCTGTTAAGTCAATATAAGCTTATTTACCGAGGTTCAGTTGATAATTGTGTTATTTCTGGGAATTAACAAAATTTGGCTTCTTTCCGGGTAATTGACCACGGTTAAGAAATAACAGTTTCCAGATCCCCGATAAATTCCAGCTTCAAAGAGAATGTATAGGAGCCAGTGTTTGGGGCATTTCGACATGAAACACTACATGCTAAAATCGCCATTTGGTTCCAAGTCGCTTTGCCCTGGTACAAGTACTTTTTCCACGAAAGGTTGCTTCGTCCTACATCATTTAGGCAGGAATCTAAGAAATTGGCATTTGGTACGAGACCCTCTTAGGGTAAAGAGGATTAAATTTTGAGTACGTGATTTGATCTGTTCAAGATTTCTTTAATAATTTGTTAAACGCTTGGTTGAAGAAAATGTTATGGCCGAAGACAATTAACTTTTAGTAATCCGTTTAATAATTCAGTTTATGGTTACAGATAGATTATTAAAGAATTGCTGTAAAAATCAAACCTTATTCAGCACTTTAGTAGTAAAAAAATGTGATTACCAGGAGTTACCCAGCAAAGTAGGTTTACAATATTCATTTATGAATTTGAGAGATAGAAGATAGTTTTGATTTAATCATTGACAGTTATATTTTTTCCTATTAAAGCGGATTATAAGGTTTGCATTGCACTGCATCTGTATGGTTTTTTGCCGGTATGGTATGTCAAGTGGGAAGTAAGATATGCCCTGTGTGCAAACCGTTTGTCACAAATTGAACATTGGTATGGTTTTTCTCCTGTGTGCAATCTAGTATGACTTTTTAACTCGTATTTGGATCCGAATTTCTTTTCACAATGTTCACATTTAAAATGTCGTAGATTTTCATGAACTGTGTTAACGTGGTGTTTCACATTACTTTTATTTTGAAACAATTTGTTGCAGATGCTACACTTGTAGGGTTTTTCCTTTGTGTGTACTCTCATATGAGACTGAAGTCTACTCAAGTATTTGGCTTTAAATGTACAAATACTGCACGTGTGTTCAGCTTTGAACATTTTTGAACTCTCAGGCATGCTGGTAGAGTTTATGTGTTCACAGGATTTATAGTCCAGCAATATTACAAAATAGAAAAAACTTGAGGTCAGTGCTCAATTAGATGTGATTTTGAAAACCTATAACAATATCTGAAGTAACTTGACTTTTTAAAGTTTTATCTCACTTTTGCTTGATTCTTCAAATTTGGAAAAGAGTAGTTGACCAGCCTTGCTTAAGGCGAGCTGATTGTTAATGTTTACCAACTAGTTGTATTCGGCAGGATAACTGTCACTAGAAAGTTTACACCTCATTGAAGCACAAAACGCATAAAAAGTACAAGTAGTTGGTTTTTGTAAGATAATGTACCTGTTAAAACTTGTAATCTTTAAAACGTTCGTATTTAACTTTCGATGCTTAACTTGCTACATAAACTTTGCGTGAAACAAGAAAGCTATGGTGGCCCAAGAATTACTTACTAATCTTACAAATATTTAATTCTCAGGTACTTTCAACATGTGAGCTATATATTTTATTATCTATTGTAATTCTGCTTTTGAAGATTATGTTCTTGCTTTATGCAGATACCTGGAAAAAGTTACACTTCGCTTAAAGTTACAAATAATTTCGTTCTCAGAATTTGTATGAATGAATTTTAATCCGATTAGGACAAGGTTTCTATTTTGTGTCGTCATTGTTACATTGGTTACGTGGATTTTGATATAATGATATACCTTAATATCTTGCTGAAGCAAAAATGAAAATCGTGGAATGCTGATGTAGAGAAAACAAATTATCCATAAAAACTACTTTAACCAGAAAAGTTAAAATTCAGTATTTTAAAGCGGATTATGGAAAACTGTATAGCATTTTCAGTTTTTCATAATCCGCTTGAAGTACTGATGCAGTAGAATGAAATACGCCACAATATTCACCAACAATCTTAAACTCACAAAATGAATAGATCGTGTTTTCACCTTTACGGGTTCCTCAACGTACGTTGTTTATGCGAGTTGTGGAAGAATAGTTGCTGTATTAGAAACATAAAAGGTATTTGCTGTTTTTGCGTTCTTGAATGCATCATAAAATATTTAAGAACTATTACCAAAATTCGCACAATTGTTCACATATTCTATGCACATAACATGCGGAGGTTTCACTCAGTATGGAAACATATGCACTTTAATTATTCAGTGTTTGAATATATGAAAAATCCTTACACTACTGTCTTCTTGTTTTTCAAATGTCAAATTCAAAAAATGACTGCATCGTGTATGCCAAATGCTTGATTTGCAACGAAAACCTTGAATAAAAAATTTTTATTAAAAATTTATACGGTTTATGGTAAAGTTGTAAAATGTTTGTAACAAATTTTCAAAACTTATTGATGTCACATCAATGAAATTAGTGGTTCCTAGAATGCACTTTAATTCACTTATGCTTCCGTGATTCGACAACGTGTGTAATAGAATATTTTGTTTTATAAATCTTACTGTTTTTGGAACCAACCATTTAGATGTATGATGCAAATTTCTAAAATAATATAATTCTTTCTAAACCTAATGTTACAACATTGCTAGCAGATTGCAATATACGCCAGAGTTTTTTTTAATACTAAGGCATATCAACAACAGTCACGACTATTACACAAACAAATAAATGAATACGTGATGCTTCATAATTATGGCATAAGTGAAAACATCTTTAATCTAACACAAATGTTGCAAGTCTAATGAAACAAAATACCTGCAAGTTTCTAATGTTTCATTTAATGGAACTAATTTATTATAGATTCATAAGAAAATGCATAGAATAAAGATTTGAATCGTGGTGCCAATTACAACACAAACTAATTGCGTAGAACTCATATGTTTATATGCATGGTTTTAAACACCTAAATAATTAGGCCGTATTCAGCACTACTTGAAGATTTATCCCGTATGTTTCTGAGCGTGCCGTAATAGTTCGGATGGCTCTATGAAGCTCGCATTGCAGGTGACACATCGATGAGATTTTTCACCCAAATGCCTTCGCAAATGTTGGCGTAGGACAGCTCCTGTTTTGAATGCTTTTGCACACAATCTGCACTTTTGATGTCGGTCATCCGAGTGCTTATGATTGACGTGGCGTTCTAAATTTCCCTTGACTGCAAAACTTTCGTTGCACGTATGGCACCAAAATGGCTTTTCTTTTGTGTGAATAAAAATGTGTTTTTGTAGAAAGGTCAAATTTGGAAATCGAGAATCACAAAAAACACAGCCGACGGATTTAGCTTGTTTCTCTGTACAATGTTGAACGTAAATTTCAGTAAAAACATATTACTTTTTTGCAATTTTGTTTACAAATTAAACACTGTAGTCAGTTCTTACCATGGAAATGTTTCCGGTGCGTTGATAGGGATGATGATTGGGAAAATTGTTGACTACAAATTGGACATCTGTAAGGTTTTTCGCCAGTATGAATTGTCATGTGGTTTGTAAGATTCCAATCATATGTAAAGCGTTTCTAGCAAATCGAACACTGGTTTTTTCCGCATATCTTACATTGTAAATTACCACCTTTATGTTTTTTCCTATGTGTGTGCAGATCCGTCGCATTATAAAACCCTCATTGCATTGGGAGCACTTATAAGATTTTTCATTCAAGCGCCTTTGCAGATGCTGACGTAAGCAATTGTAAGTTTTGAATGTCTCTGCGCAACAATACATGATATTTAGTGCACAACGAGCATCGCTTACATGCTGTTAAAACCTGTACAAATGTCGTATGGATTGCTTAATTGTAATGGAAAAATCTATAACTATGACATGGCAATAACTGATACTCTCTAAACTTGATCTAGTTGAATTTCGATTAGCTTTGTTTTCATCTATTCATATCCCATATTTCTGATTGCATGAATCATGTTTTTTGCTTTAAAAACAACATTATGGAACGAAGAATCCAGTACATGAATTATACTATTACTAATTTTAGCCGGAGGACGTTTGACGATTACTTGAACCTATACTGGTGCTGACGGTTGAGAGACAGTTTCAACTACCTTTGCTGATCTTTCTACGTTAAATTCAGTTATTTGTATGATAAGGTACAATCCATGCATAATATGGTTTTATTACGATACAAGTACAAGCCATACTTTAATTTCCACGAATCCTTATTGCCATGGAAACAGCATTAGTAATTTAGGTTCAAAGTGGAAAATTTTACCATTCAAATCAAACAAACTGCCGTTCAAGCAAATATAAATTTTATTTTTTACTTACAATAAGTAAGCCTTTTTCTATATTGATGGCTTTATATATAAAATGTACAAAAATGCCATTAAATTACATTTAAACTTAAGAAACGGTAGTAAAGTTACATGTGGTTATCAATCTAGTGGTTAAATAGAAACAAGCACGCAGTTTTGTAAACAAATTAAAAATATATAGGTACAGTGTTAACTATAATTGGTGTATTAAATTTAAAACAATCAAAGTTTGAGTAGACGCTCCATTTCATGTGCTTTTCAAAATTATTCTTGCGAGTTGTTTTTTGCAAATGTTACACCTAAAAGATTATCATTTCTGCTTCTCGGTATGACAGGTTAGTTCATACGCAATGTTGAAGACCATATTACACAAAACGCACGCTGCACATATAATACAATTCTTGAACAGAATATTGTGCAACCCTATTTATTACACATGTTTAGTTCATGCCATTTTTTGTGATCAGTTAAATCAACCATGTTACTTCCCAAATCAACTCTCTCCTCGAAATGTCGCACTTCACTGCAAAATATTTTCTCAATGTTGTTTGGCGTGTCTGCTTCGTTCCACCGCATTGTTAAATCCCTCATTACAGATAGAACACTTGTAAGATTTTTCACCCAAATGACTTTGCAGATGCATACGTAAATAGGATTTAGTCTTGAACGTCTGTTCGCACAAATTGCATTTGTGATGTCGGTCATCTGTGTGCTTAAGATCGATGTGTTGTCTTAAATTACCCTTGTTATTAAAACTTTTGTCGCACGAGGGACAGCAGAAGGGTTTTTCTTTTGTGTGAAGAAAAATGTGGCCTTGCAATAAGGTCAAACTTTGAAACTGGAAATCACAAAAAACACAGCCGAAGGATTTAGCTTGTTTTTCTATACAAAGGTAAAAAGCATTTCAGCAAAAATTGTGTACTTTCAATGAAAATTTCTAAGAAATTTCCGATAGTAAAATCTTACCATGATAACGTTTCCTGTGCCTGCAAAGCTCTGACGCTCTAGCAAACTTCTGATTACAAATCTGACAGCTGTACGGCTTTTCACCAGTATGAGTTCTCATGTGCTTGGTAAGATCTCCGTTTCGTGCAAAGTTTTTGTCACAAATTGGACAATGGTATGGCTTTTCTCCTGTATGTATCCTTGTGTGATCAGTTAACTCTGTCTTTGTTCCAAATGTCTTCTCACAGTGTCTGCATTTGAATGGTCGTTGGTTCTCATGAACTCTTCTAATGTGACGTACTAGATACTGCTTTCTTGAAAAACGTTTGTGACAGATATTACACTTGTAGGGTCTTTCGTTTGTGTGTACTTTCATATGGCACTGAATCCTACTCAAATAGTTTGCTTTGTAGCTACAAACAGAGCATGCATGCTTTCCAGTTTTTGCCATTTTTGAATTGGCAGATAGGCCAGTAAGGAGGTACAAAAGAGTCTATTTAAAAGCACTAGTTTTAAGAAATATATACGTTTTTTACGCCTATTGAGTTTGATTTCACAAAACAATTACTACAAACTACTTATGGTAATATGATAGACGTAAAAACAAGCACAGGTGTCTAATAGTCTTTTCCTGTTGCTTCCATTTTTCAAATGAGAATAAGAATGTAGAAACGACCTTCCTATATTAACTTTCTAATAAGAGCACCTTACTTTATAACCTTAGAGCACGGCCGTGCTACGGGAATACATGCTTGTGTAAACGTCAACGTGTACCTACCAGCAAAAATGTAGTTATTGCATTCAATGTATGTTTTGAAACCACATCCAGGTATATTGATCACAAGGTACCTTTTGTTAGGAATACCATTTGTCTCTGAAGAACCTAATCCGCTTCAAAACGTTTTCCCACAATGTATCGAATTTCTAACTGATTGAGTAAGCTTTGTGCATACAAATATTCAAGCTGGTAATATAGTTGCCACCGTGCAAAAAAGCTGTTTTAAGTACTAGGTAATATTGATTAGGTTCTAAAAAATCTACACCGCTGAAGTATTCAGAAGAAAAATGCAGACTCCATCAATATTAAGGACACACAACAAACCCAACAGACCCAAACAAAACAAATTTTTCCATTGCTGACTTTAAAAGGCTCACTAGTCTTTCCATATAAAAATATAAATCTTAAACCAACAACGAATATATAAATACACCGCGTGTATGATTTTATGTTCATTTTCAATGGAACTTGTATTATTGTGTAGCAGGATACGCGTAGTTTGCCAATCTTTGTTCAATAATGCTTACAATATACTGTAAAAAATTTTATTGTTGTTCTTTTGACTCAGTGAATTCAACTGATCGACAAAATGGTCGAGATTCAAAGCCCGTAGTGTAGCAAAACGTACCAAACCGTTATATATCACGCTGCTTCAACAGAAGATCTATTGCTTATTTCGGTGTTTGGATGTATGTCCGTCTGTTGACCTTATTTTTAATCCATGCTATAAGGGTTCCATTTCATACCAGTATAAATTAATTCCAATTTAAAACCGTCTAAATGGGCTCTAAACCATTCAAGTGGACTCTTACCTAGGCTAACAAGCTCCCAACTAAACCAATGAGCTATAAAATGGGTTGATGGATTTTGAACCAGGATATCCAAGTGTAAATCAGCTTTAGATGCTTTATGCGTATTGTAATAAAAATGGTTTCTACTATGTTTGGTTTAAAATAATCATCTAAAAAAGTAGTACACCTAATTCCTTGCTATTTAACTGTATTTGTAGAAAGCATGGAGAATAGATTCTTAAGGGTTAAGTGTGGGATGTTCTACGAATTTAAGTGTTTATTTATTTAAGAGTATTCATATTTTGAGAGAATAGCATATTTTTAAGCTAACGCTTTATAGTATAGCAAATATTAGAACACACGCGTTTAGGGAAATATATAAAATAGCTTGATTATATACTAATTTGAAATTTGTAATAGAAAATTTTATTAGATCATATAAAAATATGTTTAACCATAGTTTAGAACATTTTAATGTGTCAAAGCTGTAGGTCTTTATACAATGGCCAAGATAGCTCAAAACAAGATTGAAATTTGACAGTATGAACTTCTAATTTGTTTTAACAGTTGTTGAGGATATATTATACACATGTTGTAAACCTTGCTTTGTAATCTTTTGAAAACTTTCGATTTTAATTTCAATGTCTCCAGCTCCAAGAGTTCCCAAAACACATACGCGTAAACATGATAACACGTCCCAAACAGTTGGGTTATTTAGATTGTTACTAGATCTTGGTCTAGCGGAGACGGAAGCTAAATAATTTCGAAGAATTTGCTTTGAGGCTGTCGCGGTTTTGCTTCCCTGCAAATGTAAATTTTGAATGTTAGGCAACCCTTTTAAAATTTCTAAAATAGTTTTAACGGGACATTCAGCTTCATAACGTATTTCCAAAGTTTCTACATTCTTCAACAATGCCAATTTGGAAAAACTCGGAACTTTAATATTTAAGTCTTCCGGTGGAGGTTTTGCTAAATTAAAACCAAAGTGCATTGAGAGATGTCGTAGTCCAGGGCAGACACTTTCGATTGCTCCAATAAGTAAACGCATCCATTTTGCTTGTAAAACCTCACTTACTACAAACAGTCTTTGTAGTTTTGGAACAACCAGTTTTGCAATTAAGTGTATAGTTACAAGTACATGCCCTGGTGAACAGTTTATACGAAATTCCTCCAATAACGGAAATGCCAAGTCAAAACTGCAGCCAGAACTTCCATATAAAATTCCGGCATTTACACATAGAAACTTAAGCTGTCTAGCATATGCTTGCACTATGGCATCTCGAATTAGCTCACCCTGATGGAACATACGGTTTGGTTTAAATGCTTCCACAATTGTTAATGACTTAAGTAAATTTAGTTTTTGCAGAGGATGGAACATGATATATTTGTTAAGCCTATTACAATCCTTGCTATCAACACCGCAAAGAAAATCAAAAAGGTTCAGACACTTGAGATTTGGAACGTGATTCAACGTGGAACACAAGATTTTGTATCTGAGTAACTATTTGCGTTGGGGACCACCAAAAAATCAACTTTCTCAAATTTTTTAAACTTTAACTATTTGCGAATAGTAGGTCTCAAGGAAAGGGTCCATGCCAAGTTTCTGCCCTCCAAACCAAGTATGACGTCAGTAATGACGAAAACATGTTTTGGTCGGTTTCACCGTAAACAATTTCAAATTTCACAAAACTGAAAAGCTTTTGGAATGTGATTTTTTCTGTGAAGTTGAGTGGATGTATGAGTCAAACATTCATGCATATATGGCTACTTTTTGCATCTGCAGTTTTTTACAAAAAAAAAATTACTAAAATTTTCATGATGGTTTTAGAGTTTTTTCTTACTTCTAACCGCGTCCATTTTTGGTTGTACTTTAAAAGGTCACAAACTTATGATGTCCACCTACAACAGTGTCTTGCTGATACACTGCAGCAAACTGCTTGTAAAAATTCGCTTTCAAAAAAGAGATATCGGTAAAAGTTGAAATTACAGGTTTGAGTTTTGAGGATATGCTTCGATTGCACTACCCGTTGCTCGGCCCACAATCAACCAATCAATCCAACAAAATGTGGAAAATATGCGGCATAACTGGCACTTCCTCTGACATTAACTGCAGCTTGATTGTTTGAAAGCTGTAGCTTTGGTGGGCACTTACGCTGAGCACCACCGAATTTCAAAAAAGTGACAAATTTTACAAAATTGGCGATATCTTTTTTCGAGATCATAATTTTAAAAATCTGAGAGTATAGAATTGAGCTTAATAAATTGTGATTATTTTGACACCTCAGTTGTTAATATCCGACCACGCAGACGTGAGGACGGTCTCTCTACTTTTGGCACTTCATAGAAAAATTGATTATGACCAATTTTGCAAACTCAAAATTTTTGGTCAAATTGCCACTAAAATGGCACGAAAGTAACGCACTTTGGCTGATATCAACAGGGATGTACATATATTATGTTTTGGCTGCATTTGGTGAAGGTCAAATTTTTCATGACAACAAGCATTTCACCAGAAATTTTCATAGTTTGCCAAAAGTAGAGAGACCGTCCTCACGTCTGCGTGGTCGGATATTAACAACTGAGGTGTGATATTAATCACAATTTATTAAGCTCAATTCTATACTCTCAGATTTTTAAAATTATTATCTCGAAAAAAGATATCGCCAATTTTGTAAAATTTGTCACTTTTTTGAAATTCGGTGGTGCTCAGCGTAAGTGCCTACCAAAGCTACAGCTTTCAAACAATCAAGCTGCAGTTAAGATCATAAAAAGTGCTAGTTATGCTGCATATTTTCCACATTTTGTTGGATTGATTGGTTGATTGTGGGCCGAGCAACGGGTAGTGCAATCGAAGCATATCCTCAAAACTCAAACCTGTAATTTCAACTTTTACCGATACCTCTTTTTTGAAAGCGAATTTTTACAAGCAGTTTGCTGCAGTGTATCAGCAAGACACTGTTGTAGGTAGACATCATAAATTTGTGACCTTTTAAAATACAACCAAAAATGGACGCGGTTAGAAGTAAGAAAAAACTCTAAAACCATCATGAAAATTTTAGTAATTTTTTTTTGTAAAAAACTGCAGATGCAAAAAGTAGCCATATATGCATGAATGTTTGACTCATATATCCACTCAACTTCACAGAAAAAATCACATTCCAAAAGCTTTTCAGTTTTGTGAAATTTGAACATGTTTACGGTTAAACCGACCAAAACATGTTTTCGTCATTACTGACGTCATACTTGGTTTGGAGGGCTGAAACTTGGCATGGACCCTTTCCTTGAGACCTACTATCCGTAGGTAGTTAAAGTTTAAAAATTTGAGAAAGTTGATTTTTTGGTGGTCCCCAACGCAAATAGTTACTCTCTCCCAATGCTAAGAATTTTGGCACTTCCACTTAATATTGACACGCTTAAATCCAATCGAGTTAAATTCTTGCCAAGATTTGAAAGAAACTCACTACTTTGCCTCCAAAAATCTTTCCACGGATCCTCAAAATTTTGCAACGAAAGAGCTTGCAACACAAACGGGTTTTTATCATTTAGTAAATGATTGCTCATTGACATAGTGAAATCTTCCATTTCAAATATATTTTCAATTTCGATCTCAGAGAAGCCTTGAGTTCTAAGAGTAACAGGGTTCTCGACCGATGCTTGACAAATTGTGCTGATTGGCACTAGACTTTGAAGGTATCTATCAACTTCAGTGTTCCACGTGTGACAAACTAGTCGGCAATTAAGTACTGAGTGTTTGGGTAGATAACCAAACATTTGAGGAAACACCTGAAATTTAAGATTCCAGTTTAGAACGAAGCAATTACAAGAGTGCCACGAGTGTAAAAGTGTGTCATTTTATTTTATTTTTATCACCTTTTCAAACAACCATATAACTTTGGTAGGGTGCAGTATCCTGTTAAATTGTAAAGAGCTGCAGCACGTTTGAAAATAGTTTCATATTTAGTTTTAAGGCACTTTTCCACGTGTACAAATACCATTTCCAAAACCTGGGGAAATATTAGTAAACATTTTATTTTAAATAACTAATTAAGGCAATTCATAAAACTGGATTAATATATCAATTGTGTGCAGCAGTATTGCTTACTTCTTCCGGTAAAACGCAAGCATGGTTTTTGTAATTACCAGAAACCGTTTCATTTCTGGACATAAGCATGGATGCTAGAGGTTTTGATTTTTTCCGACGTGCCATTTTACGTAATAGATATTTAGATCATAGATTATACAAGCTTTTTTAAACGTACTTGAAGTGTACGCTTTTATAACATTTCAAACAGTTGCATGCACAGTTTAAAAAACACTGCTTACGGGCTTAATTTGCTTGCCAGTTTTAGTAAATTGGTATGTCTCTTTTTTGGTTAACTTGCAGTAGCCCATAAATTAACACAAACTTTATTCCCATTCCCGTTGAACCTTCTTTGATATTGTTTGTAGAGGATTACTAAAAATTTCACGTCCATCACTACAATATATGCTTAATATTTGATGTGTCACCAGACTTACTGTTGTGAAAATGAAAATGTGACTCCAATCAAAGCTTAAATGACACAACAAATGTTTTGGTTTGAACTCAAATCAGTATCCTAAAATATATTCTAACCCGCTTGCTTCTCGTTTTGTTCCTGGTAGTTTGTGGGTACCCCAACTTACCAATGTGCACTCACAATAAACTCAGTAAACGAATAGATTTTTACATGTACACCAACCTAACCTAGCCGTCTTGAAGGTGCATTTGAGTTCCTCTATTTATTTACCTGAATAGATACATACCTTCACAGTTAATCCGCTTAGTGGTATCAAGTTTGCAATTCTCCGAATTCAACTCATTCGATATAAACCCTTGAGAATATTTGTTGGTGTAAGGATTCATTGTAATAAAAAAACATACATGTGTTTAAACGATTCCTCTCGTAATACTTCTCTTGCTTTTAATATTCCTGCTTTTTACTGTTCAAAAGTTAAACTCCAAGTTTTTTACACTGCATTGTTCTAAGAGTACCTTGTCAAGGTTTTGTGGTTTTTTAGCAGAAAATCTACAAATAATCCTATAAAATGGTATTACTAAAATACTTAATGTATTCCAAAGGCTTACGTGACTTTGTTCATGTCTTCCAAACACAAACTAAGAGGTAACTTTAAGGGGAAAAAGATGTGACGTGATTTTACATAAATTACAGATATATATATATACATGTTAATATGCGTTTCCTGAAATGAATCATGAACGGTTCATCTTTTTGAAATTTTTTGAATAATTAATTCTGGCACCAAACACAATCGTATCATGAATTTCGTTTTGAAACATCTTTTGGAAGCTTTTGCAGATCTCACGTTGAGTTTACATGTTGCGTGATGCAAAGCAAGGTGAGAAAACATGGTTTATATTAAACCATGCATGAAACATTGATGTGTTTACGACTGCCCATAGTATTATACTATAATGCACTAAGGCACTGTCGCCATACAAACTAACAAAAATCCAAAAAAGAAAACGCAAATTCTGAAACCTGGTAAACGGTTTCTTCTAACGGTAACTTATTTTAAAAACTACAAATTATACCGGTACTATATTATAAAATGCAGTGTTACAAACTTATATTTGACATTGATTTTTGCTCTATAAGTTACCACCAATATTATCACAACGAATTTACTCAGTAACCTTATAGCGCATAGGTAAGGTAATAAATGCCAATAAACAAGGCCATATTTTAAAAAACGTTACCATTTAAATTCCGTTGTACAAAATTTAAAACTATTGTACAAAATAAAAGTGTAAGTTGGATTTTCACAGCTCACACTAGAATCAAAGGATTCCAAAGAGTTTCCAGGTACTAAATTGCTTTACATACGCAACAGTCTGGTATATTTTCATTCTACAGCCCTTTTGTATATTGCATATGTTTTAAATAGTTCTCAGAGAACATGGTTTCAGATTATGCATTGTTATATATTACTATTATATTTAAGAGGGCGCAATTGTACTAAGCTCATGGAAGGGACTTTCCAAATTTGTATAACCTGCAGTTGATCACGTAGAGTACCTACACGATACGCAGTTTAGATTTTGCTTAACCTCAGTAATATATATAAAACTTTTTATTCCTATACTAACCCGAGATGAATATCGTGCTCATGTCAGGGCCAAGCTGAATATTGTGTGCGCTTCTTCGCCGCGTTCAGTGCCGTGCTGGTTTCACTGCCGATTTAAGCTTAGTGAAATACTGTATTCCAGAAATTCCTGAAACTCTATTTTTGTATTAAGAGTTGAAACGAAAATTGCTGCAACTTCTATTCTACACAAAATAACCAGTGTTTTTCAAAATTGTCTTTTTCGTGTTTTTAAAAGTCACAAAACAACGAGTTATACTTGTGTTGAATCCGTAATCTTGTTTTAAGGAACTAATGAAATTTTGCTGAATTTGTAGTAATACGACATCAAAACCAATTAATAGAATCATGAGGAAGAAACTAAATACAGCTCAAAACACAGTGCACCGCAAGAAAGAAAATGGGGCACCGAAGCATCCCTACGCGGTTTTCCCGGAAGAAGTAAGACTTTGATTAAAATTGTATACTGCTTTCCCAATGTAATGTATTATGTTAATTCTTAACTAATCCATTTTCATACGCTTATTTTGTTGCTAGATTTGGGAACAAGTATTTAAAAGTGTTGGCCACAACCAGAGTGTTTCCAACGTGCTCTTAGCAAATAAAGAACTTAGCGCTAGTTTTCAACCCAACAAACCTTTATGGCTTTGAGAGCAAATGAGTTTTGTTTTAGCAAATTTTCAACAATACTTTGAAAATAATGTTGATATTTTCATCCTGATTATATAAGTACATTTTTTGTCCTATTTGTAGGTGATGCCTCACTTGCTTCCACAATTTTCCGAATCTGGAAACAACATTTTGGCTTGTCGTCTGGTATGTAAGGAATGGAGCAGAGCAGTGGACAAAACTTTGCAATCACACGCATTACTACGTCCTCGTAGTTATAGAGAAATCAAGCAGCGGGTGCAATATCTCCGTTCTGCCAAAGGACGTCTTACAACAGTTATCAAAGGAGCTCCTTGTGTCATTCTTACTGAATCAGAACAAGTGTCAAAGTTTAACAATGAACTCAATTTGTGCAGTGGCAGTAATTTTGTTTGTCGCAGTGTAAATTTATTACGACAACCTCCGCCTGATGAGACAGACGAGGAGAAAATCATTGCGCAAACTAACGCAATAGAGATCTTGAATGTTGTACTGAATTTTTTAAAAGCACATGGAAGCAAGATTCAAGATATTAGTCTAGATTTTTGCAGTTTTTTCCCCACATCGAAGGCAAGTGCTTGTGAAATCCTAAAAAAAATATTTGCTTGCTTTGAACAAGTTCCAAACGTCGATTCCATCGGAATTGGTTTTGAAATTGACGACACCTTGGTTCCGAATTTTGACATGAGCAAGTCAATGATAAAGTACAGGCATTGTCTTAAATTTGCTGCATTGAAAAGTCTTAACGTCTTTGCTGGAACGGCACTTCTTGGTAAAGATTTCCACCATTTTGTTGGCACGTTTTGCAAAAAAAAACAAAATTACAAGACTTGGATTTCCATCGGAATTATAGCGATCGGAACACACGAGCTACTTACATAACCTCACAGAAATATTTATAGAGGCTTTTTTGGTGAGGAATAAGAAGCGTGTAACAGAGCTCCTCAAACACCGAAAATGTTTAACTGTCAAAGCACTGAGAATCCTATCTTTATGCCAGTGCAAGCTTGACATTTTTGAAGTATTAAAGGCTATACAAAACTCAAATATCACCACATTGGAGATTTTGAACCCTTGCGACAATGTAACGGCTTCATTTATCATATTGTCGACCACAGAACCGACACATAACGTCAACATTTTAACCTTACATGATGGTAAAAACATCAGTTTTGAATTCCTTACACTGTTGCCTTATTTGAGGGAACTTAGAATTTATACAAATGAGGACATCGTAAAAGAGCGCAACAAAAATTATGAAACTGGTTTCACAGCAAACGTTTGTACATGCTTAAGTAGGAAACGGCCTTCTGACTTGGTTATTATTCAGAAAGTACTTACAGGTTTATCAGTTTTTGAAGTTTTCAAAACATCCGAGTTTTAAAGATTTCTTTAAACAAATACACAATAAGGAGCCCACATTATTAGACGATTACTACTGTGTTAATAAATTAGAAATAGCATGGAATGTACAAATCTGTAAATGATTCATGGTCAAATTCAAGTGTTTATGGAGTATAATGAATGCAACCCTAATTTCGGGGAAGTGTATACCTTCAATCAGCAACAACACAACAACCCGAGTGCACATGCGAGTGGTTATGATATTTTTTGTTTCTGAAAAATGATTTCCTGCAGAACAGACACATTTATTCATTCTTGTACTGGTGATCTAGTGCGATTCGTTAACTCATGTTTAGATCCGGATTTCTTCTCACCGTGTTCACAAATGAAGGGTCGGTAGTACTCATGAACAGTTTTAAGGTGACGTTGCAAACTCCTGTGGCTGAGACCGCTTGTTACAGTTTATGCATTAGGCACTTGTATGGTTTTTCTTTTGTGTGCACCCTCATATGACTTTGTAGTGTATTCTAGAATTGTGCTTTAAACTCACAAACACGACACTTGTGTTCTTGTTTCGACATTTTTGTACACTCAGACACGCAAGTGTTTGGTTCCACACCAAGCAGTAGAGCAGAAACTCAAAACGCTAAGTAACAATTCTCAAATCAAAATGAACGCGGTATGGCGTGAGAGTTGGAGCAAAAATATCAAAGATCAGATTATGAGTACAAATTGTAGCCATGCGTGTATTCTTAAAATGTTTGCCCCAAATATTTCTTAAAAAGTGAATAAAAACAAGAAACTTGAATTTTCAAACATTCATCGCATATTAATTTCCTCCGGCACCCACAATACAAACATAAATTACAGTAATAGCTTTTTATGTAAAAATTGGACAACTAAGAATTTATCGAACCAGAGATTCATAGATATACAACGAACCAAAGAAAGACAGGAGTAATTTACAATCTTGTAATGTGAAACAATTCAACTGGAAAGGGTTGGAACGTAATTATTTACATTTCCTAATGGTATAAATTGCTGTACAAATATGACATGCAACTAACAGCATAGTGTAATTGAAACATAGATACTAAAAATAACAAACATAATTATTCACCAACAAATTAAGTTGGATGCAGTGTAAAGAAATTTTATCTACACTTTGATTTTTGAAATCCAGAAAATTTAAATATTATTGTGTAGCCGCTTCATATGTTTTTTCATACTATCCTTGCGTGAGAATTCTTTTCCACATATATTGCACTTGAAAACGTCTCCTCTATGCTTCTCTGTATGTCTCTTTAGCTCTTGTGTGTTGAAAAAGCTCTCACTGCAGGTAAAACACTTGAAAGGTTTTTCACCCAAATGCCTTTGCAGATGTGTTCGTAGAATTTTTTGGGTTTTGAATGCCTTTTCACACAAACTACACTTGAACTGTCGTTCACTAGTATGCTTATGATTGATATGAACTTTTAAATTGTCCTTGGTATTAAAACTTTCGTCGCACGAGTGGCAGTAAAATGGCTTTTCTTTTGTGTGAGTAAGAATGTGACGTTTCAGGTTAGTCAAATATTGAAAACTGTGATCACAAAAAACGCAGCCGAAGGATTCTGCCCGTTCCTCTGTAAAACAAAAAAAGAATTTTTCAAGAAATATATTACTTAGTTTGATAGATGCTTTGAATACTCTGTATAGATTGTAATTTTCACCATGAAAACGTTTTTAGTACTTCCATTTGTTTGATAATTTATACTATTTAAAATCGTTTTACAGAATTAGATTAGTAAATTCTTACCATGAAGACGCTTCCGGTGCGCCAGTAGGTTTGATGATCGACAAAATTTCTGATTACAAATCTGACAGCTGTAGGGTTTTTCGCCAGTGTGACTTGTCATGTGCGTAATAAGATGGTGTTCCCGCGAAAAGCGCTTGTCACAAATTGAACAGTGGAATGGTTTTTCTCCTGTGTGTAATCTAAAGTGATTTTGTAACTGTTGCTTTGAGCCAAATTTCTTCTCGCAGTGTTCACATTTGAACGGTCGTTGGTTTTCATGCACAGTGTGATTGTGGTGTTCTAGAATACCTTTAGTTTGAAACCATTTGTTGCAGATATTACACTTATAGGGATTTTCTTTTGTGTGTACTCTCATATGGCGCTCAGCATCACTCAAACACCTTGGTTTGTAACCACAAACAGAACACGGCTGCATTCTGGCTTTTGCCATTTCGATACGGGTGGACACGACAATAAGTTTTATACCTTTCTCATTAAACTAAGCAATCATTTAACTAATTTGAACTAGTTTTAACAACGTATTTAATATTATCGTCGTCGATGGAGTTTTATTTCAGTAAATAGGGAGATCCAACTAATGCCATAAACAACCTTCTCGTTTGCTTCCTTCTTTCAAGTTAAGAGGAGTGTGTAGAAACTACCTAGGTATTTATATTCATTTTTAATCCGGCGTTTTCTAGAATACAGCAGGAGGATGGAAGTGTCTTGTGAATATATGATATAACGCCGAATATGTACTTACCAACCACAAATCGAAAATACGTAAAGGTATGCATTGTTTACAGAAAAAGCTTTAGTAGAAGAAAAACAGTACTAAGGCTTTCATTTTGTTCGAAGAAACATTTACCCTTTTCATAAGTAGGTACCCAAATCCACTCAACACTGAAAGGGTTACGTTTCGCACTTAATAGAGAAATTGTAATCTTTGTACTAACCCATGTTCGCAAAAAATATCCAAGCTCACAAGTCAAACTCAGGATTTATTACAATGATTTGCTTGAAATGTGTCAGGAATTGTGCTTAAAACATCGAGTGCCCACTAGTCGAATATTTGGAAGAGGAACTCATAACAAGGAAACGTTTTCAAGAACAAAGAAAGTATGACCAAAAACAAAACCCACTTCCGGTTGCGTACAATAAGAATCAAAGTTCATGAAATAGAGACAAAGAAAACACCCGAAAACCCCACTTCCGGTTTCAATCATAATCCTTAATGACAAATTTCATGAAACGTGTCGTAACAAAGCAGAAATAATTTTATTGTTTACATAATACAAAACCGAAATGCTACGAAATGTTCCTGGAAATATTCCACTTCCAATTTTGATGGAAAATTTGTTTCCTTCGTCATTCAGCGTGAAGAATTCAAATTAATATTTATGAAGGTAAACGGATTTAATTCTACATTATTAGCACACAACTTCTGATAATACGAGCAAATGCATTCAAACGCCTTGAGTGTCGAATACATTTATTCAATCGATGCAAAAGGTTGAACGTAAAGTGACGTACATTGTACCGATTATTATATCATTGGAAGAATTTCACTACAGTGTCTGCATATGTGTATCTAAACATCCCAATACCTTGGATCTCCAAATTCTCCGGACAATTTATATTGCCTGGAAGTACACTAAGAAACCTGTTTTTAATATCGCATTTGCACCGCACTTACTATTCAATAGCCATCCGGTTGTAAGAATTCTTGTCATGTAGACTAATTCTCTTAGCTCAGCAAATTTCAAACCCTTATGAGTAAGACTTTTATGTAGCTGCAGTAGTTTCTTGCCTTCAATTTTACTAATCCTTTTGAACCTTCAAGGAAAGCATATTTCTGAGAATCAAAGCCGTATTATCTAAATTAACTTTCTAGCCTTTTTATTCTTTATACCAGATTTAGTATATTCCAAGAACATGGTTTAGTAAAAAAAAAGTTACAAATTTGATATTTGGTGAGAAACCATTTGGTGATAAGCGGATTTTGGTACCTATGCGTATAAAGCTTATAAAAATGAGCCACCTTTGCTGAATTTGTGCAAATGACGGTCTTCTAAAAACATTTTCTACAAAATTAAATCTTTGATTTCCCCCTTATTCATTTAAAAAAAATGGTTGATCGTAATTCTCATACGTAATTTATGATCATAATTAGTGACAGAAAGATTGCTTTTAAAGGGCTATCTGTTCATAAAAATTTCTCTCTCCATTGAGTTGTAAGCTCAAGTAGCAATATATTAAACTTGTAAATTGGGTACACTGCTTGTTCGCTAATCTTTTGTCAGTGAGCATGTATACCGGGTTAATCCTAGTATAAAATCACTTAAATGTCATTGTAAGTTTTTGGTCTACGTGACTGGTTGGCTTCTAGGATTTGCAGGTTTATTTTAAAATATCAAACAACGACTTATGGTTTTGTTGAACCACATACTGTCACGTATCCGTGAAGTCAAAAGTACCTGGGAAAAATGAAAAGGCATTGGAAAAGAAATAATACTAAATATGCTGAATACGTTGTTAGACCGTAATAGCCAATAACTTTAGCGTATCCTCTGAGCTGCTTATTTCAGGTAATTTTAGGTGATATATATGTACCGTCTTAAGTTGCGTTTTTCAAAACCTTAGCATTTTTGTAAAATGTGTACGTGATTCCTTCTATTGTCGAGCATGTTGCATTGAAATTGGGACTCAATGCATTCGTTCTGCTTATCGACAGAGGGACCAGATAGCGTAGTCTTCATTTCTATTTCACAGAAGTTTCAAGCTTATTGTAAAAAATTTCATAGTGAAGTTATTTTTACCAAAACTCCCTTGTATTAGAAACTTAAGGTTTTGTTCATTAATTCAAACCCCTAAGGTTATCCGGTTAAAAAATTATACAGCTACATACTACTTCTACATACTAACCCTTCGGATGTGTCTATTTTCTGAACATTACTAAATCATGGCACTACTATTTAGGCTTATAGTTACAACTTTGCCAAAAAGCAAGCTTGGTTTCTACGTGTATATACTGTTGCAAATCCACCAAACTTCCACGCGCGATTCTGATTACGTAGGCATATCTGTCAGCCAATGGGAAAAGCGCGTGGAGGAAACACAAGAGCTATTAAAAACCTTTCATCAAGAAAACATTTTAAACCCATTAAAACTTATTAACAGAGTAAAAGTTAACAAACCAGTTGACAAGTATGTTGTCGAAACGGCAATAATTTGCGACAGAGACTTTAGTGGTTTGTTCCAGCACAACCAAACCAAAATGTTGGAATATTGGCAGGCAATGTTTTACGACGTTCAGTTGCGGTTTAATACATTGCCAAGCACAAAATTTACTTTTCGCCTAAATGAGCTTCTGACACTTGAGGTAAGGCCTAAAGGTGACATAATATTTTATCGAAAATTGCACTATTTAAGTCTAATAAATGTAAAAACCTATATTGTCCGTGTATAGGTGACAGACCAACAAGCTATTGTAGAAGTGGCTCGCGTAGATTCAGATAATGTTTTCCTTATGAAAACACTTCCAGCGTTTTCAAGTTGGCTGCAACAAGAGTTTGGAAATTCTGCAAAGTTTGACATTGCAATTTTGGCGATTGGAGCTCGTTTTGTGCCAGGGAGTGCAATTGGTTTTACTGATGAAGATGCAGTCTGTACGTCTGTGAATACAATTGCCCTTGTTTTTTCTGTGAGAACATCTGACGCTGCTTTGGTTCTCGCTCATGAAATTGCTCACGTGTAAGTAGTTTTTTACAAAGTATTTTTAATCAAAGGAATTGAGCACGAACTAAATTATTTTATAATTACAGTTTAGGGGCTCCACATGACGACGACTTATCATATTCAATTAATCAGTGCGGTGAACTTCCAAAATTGAAACATGTGATGAATGCAATTAAAGACACCATGAAGCCAAAGAAACGACATTTCTTCTCCAATTGCTCCAATAAAATTTTAGCCAGGAAGCACCCAATTAAGGGGAACAATTGCCTTAAAGGCATCAAAAGAATAAAATCCCCAATCATTGATACAGAAATTGCTTTGAGGCAACCAAACTTGTCTTTTTCTGAGCAATGTCGAATTCTGACAAATAGATCATCAGTGTTTGTAAATCAGGTAAATTCTTGAAAAAAACTTACACCTTTTTTCAGTTTAATCTAAACAACGAGGAATGGGGTAATTTTGCTACATATTTGTGTAAATGAAATATTTGTTTAGTTATTTCTAATTTTTTTTCAGAATGAAGCAAGCTGCAAATACGTTATTTGTCGTACTGGTAGATTCTCAGGCAGTATTGAAGTACTTGAGCCTTTAAATGGATCCCCATGTATTGACGACAACGGAGCACGAGGAGTAAGCATAATATTTTTGCGTGGCTATATAGTTTGGTCGAAATATTTACAAAACAATATTGTTTGCAGGAGTGTTTTCGTGATATATGCATGCCACCTGGGATTGTCATAAAGAACACTGCGTCTGATAACTGTCTAAGCGAGTACAAATGTGAGGACTATAGAATGTCCGGAAGTGCGGTTTCAATGAAGTGCTCTATACCAAGCAGAAAACACCTGGATGCTATCAAAATAAGACAGAACGGCACTAATGGAGTCCAGCTCATGAAGTACAACTGGGATTCAGAAAACGAAGTGCGGCGAATGTGCTTAGCCCTCTTTTCAAACTCTAATGACACTTGGATTGCAAAGTTTGAAGAGTGTTCTTTGAACTCAAATATGACCTGGAATATAACCACGCCGCAAAATCAAAACAAAACCAACGAGTTTATTTTGTTTCACCAGGAAACTGGAATGTGCTTAGGGTTCAATGAAAATTTTGGAGAGGTGATTGGGTTTAGAAACTGTTCAGAAAATAACAGTAGAGTTTTGTGGAATCTGTTGTTGGAAAATGGTAACATTTTGATGCACTCAAGTTTGGATAAGATAATCCACAGTCGTGAATCAAACCGACAAGTCTTGGAGGAATTTCTGAGAAATTATGCTTTGTGTAAAATTGCAGAGTTTATATGTGCTATCTACATTGGCTACACTTTGGGAAAAATTCTTTTGAAAAAATGTAGATCCTTAAACTGAAGATACGATTACGCCTTTTGAGCTGGCCACTCAGCAACGCTGTTTCCATCAAGTGCATCAAAATAGGCAGTGAAATAATTATTTCTAATCCTTTGTAAATAACAAATGCACATTTGATTTAAATATTGTTTAAATTGTTAATAAAATTAATATATAAAGTCCAAATTTTGTCAATTAATAATACGCTTCATATTCCTCAACAACCTGTCCCAACTATACACTGACAAAAACATAAATACATCTTCCATGATACATGCACAAAGTAAGGAAGTACCTGTAGGTAATGTGCTTCAGTAAAAAACAGTAAATGATTTAAGCCATAGGAATCAAACCTGGTACTAGTATATAAACCTCAGGAATTCTTTTGGCATGGAGCAAAACACTACAAAACAGCACTAAAGAAAGTGAATAATTGCGAAATAGATATTTTGGAGTGAAGTAATGTATTGCAAGTCAGCTTCTGGATCCCACTATACCCAACTGTTATACAGAATATATTTTAAAGCAAATTTTCGTCCAATGCTGTTAGTATATTTCTGCATTTTATAAACGTTTGCAAAACGTATGGTTTTGAATTCCATTTAATGACTTGGTTCCATTAATATAAGACATTTCTGTTAACAATACACGTAAAAGTCTAATGAATAAGGCAACAGATCTGGACGCCTGTGTCAGTAAAAACTTGTATCGTTACTGAAGGTAAGGCAAAAATATATGTAAAGGTTTTCAATAAAGTTTGGAAAAATAACTATTTTACGGGAAACCTGAATTTTCATAAAGTTATATCATCCGATTTTAAATGCTGATTCGGTATTCATTAGACCTAGATTTACCCAAAACATTTTCAGATTATGCGAGCAAAGTATGATTCCTTTAGCACAAGTAAAAGGTTCAATATTTGTTTAAAAATTAATCAAAGTTGAAAACAAAAAAAGGGTAGAAAACCATAAAGCATCACATCTGACTCGGAGTATGCTGCTGAGTTAAACTTATCTAATTTAACTTAGGGTTTCATTGGTAGCTCATTTTGTCTTACTTTCTCCGTTTCAATTAAACTACCCTGTAAGTTAAAAGTTGTGCACAAAAGTAAAAATAATAATTGATTTTTTGACCATGTACACATACAATTCATTGCAAAAGGAAAGCTGGCAGCATTTATTATTAATCTGGTAAATGTTCAGAATAACATGAAAAGTTATCTATCAAAATAAAAACCTTCAATTGTATACCTTTTGGTTTCCACTTTGAAAAGAACGTAGTTAAAACGTCCTTCAGGTCATAAAAATTCCTGGCGTCCGTTGAGAGCATCCGTCACGGGGATATAGCCAATACTTTCAAAGACAAATGTCTCGAATTTGTTTTGGAGCTCCTCGTCTTGTTTCCATTGGCCTTTTAGAATGCGTCTGCGCTATCAGTTCTTTCCCCGGAGTGTGAAAAATGTCAAAGCCGTTGTGAATCATACGGAGACGAAATCTTTGTTGCCTTGGTGTCAAATCGTTCAAGTCTTTGCTAGTAAAGATTCTAACAAGCGGCATGTGGTCAGTCTCAATCTGGATACGTTTTCCTATAATGAGCTCCCGAAAACGCTCACATGCCCAGGTTATTCCTAATGCCTCTTTTTCGATTTGTGCGTAGCCTTGCTCCGTTTAGGTTAGCGCACGTGATACATATGCTACAGGTCTCCAAATGTCACCGTGCCTCTGTTTAAGCACCGCCTCCAGTCCAAACGATGAAGAATCTGAGGACACGAGGGTCGCCTTGTTGACATCACAGGTCACCAAAACCTAGTCGCTTGCCAGAATCTCTTTCACTTTCTCGAATGCTTGTTGTTAAAGTTGCCCCCACGTGAAGACGCTTTTCTCACTTCGTAAATCGTTTTAGGGACTCGTGATATCCACAAGTTGTGGTACAAACCTTCCCAAGTAGTTAGCTAAAGTCAGAAGGCTGCGCAGTTCCGTGACGTTCTGTGGTGGCTCCATACGTTATATAATCGAAAATGTAAAGTTTAAGTATATGTATATCCCACTCATTCGATTAGGCCTGTTTCACGTAAAAAAAATTGTAGCGACATCTTTATTCAATTCTTGAATCGAAATAAGCTTAACGAAATAAAACCAAAAATCCGACGTACACGCTGTTGTCTTTGTCGTCTTTAAAAAATTAAAGTACAAGGGTTTGTATTTACTCGAAGCTGGTCACGACAGACTGGTATCAGTCTAACGTCGGTAACCATATTTCAAAACTAACAAATCTTGTATCCAGCTTTTAGATCAAAATAACAGAATTCATTTCTGTCATGCCAAGTTTTAAGCTGATTGTGGAATGCCAAATCGGCAACGTGCTCAACCTGATCTATTTAAGCTTATGTACTAAAATGGGTTGTTTTAAAAGCATATTGCACAAACCTTTCATTTTGAGCATAACGTCAAGAAACGGAGAGAATGCCAAATTGATCAGTTCTGTTCAAGTAAAGGGTGAATTGAGATTGACAGAAGTCAACAAGCAAAGTCGTATTATGATGACAAAAAACAAAATTGATGACGATTTCGCAAGCCTGGACAAAATTATTCTTGTCGTTTTTCTGTAGCTGTCTAGTATAGTCTATTTTATTCAATTTTCCGCTGGAGGTTTTATTTAGAGGAGGCTCACCCAACTAGTCTTGTTATGCATAAATTTAATGCAGTATTTACGTACAAACAACGAGGTTGGCGGGTAAGTGGTGGTTGTTACATTTGTATTGCAACAATTTATCTACCCATGCAAATAAAACACACTGTTTTGACAAAAATACAAATATGTTTAATCTTTATTTTTACTGGTATATAGAATCAAGATTATGCACACTAGGTAAGCTAGAACTGGTAGTGTTGTATTAATAACATAATTTTTGTTTTGTATACTTTTCTTCTCGGCTTGGACAAATATCAATTTGACCAAGATGTTCTATGTTTAGGTCTATGCTTGCTTGCCTATTGGTAATTAAATGGTACAAGTTATCATTAATGAATAGTGTACACATTAAGTAAATCATAACTTAATTGATATATTGCTCTTATGGAAATTTTTCAATGAATCACCCAAACAAAATAAAAAATTGAGACATAGTAATAATAACAGTACTAGTGAAACGCTGTAATGTCTTTGCTGATATGTACATTCTCCAATATCTTCTATTACATTGAATTGAAACAAAACTCGGAACGATGTAAAGCAACTTTATTATGGTACATTTATAAATACCATAGCTGAGTCCACATTGTAATCTTTGCATTTTGTAAATCGGTTTGTTGTGTTTTCAGAGAGATGTTGCGTGAAAGGTCTCTTCCGCAAATATTGCACAAAAGATCTCATTTATGTTTGCTGCTATGATATCTAAGTTGTTGCGAATTGTTTTAGCTCTCATTACATAATGAGCACTTGTAAGGTCTTTCGCCCAAATGCCTATTGTATATGTCAAAATGCCAAATTATATGTATTTGAGTGGTTAATATTTCCCTAAGAAATCTTAGATAGGGAAAACGGAGTACAGGGCGGAAAACAGGAAGCCGGAAGAAAAGTTTGGAGGAAATCTTGGAGGGGAAGAATCTTCTGAAATTGTAGAGGCGTTAGAAAAGTGCTTGAGCGAAGTATTTGCTAAATTTAAATTATAGGGCAGTTGCATTGGTTTGAGTAGCGTGAGAAATTTAGAGTACGTGACTCGCTATGTTACAGACTTAAACGAGCTTGTCATAGCATTAAAGTTATGAAGCGCAAGTAAGCATAACAACTTTAGTGCGCAATACGATACTGTAATGTTGTTATGCTTTTATTTTATATGTAAATGCGAAGAGCTAATGATCGTTTTTGTTGATGTTGCATTTTTTGATAAAAGATAGATGGGAAAGATTTACTTTTGGTTGTCACACGAATTCGGATAAACGAATCTGTCGTAACAACGATGTCGTATGTACAATTTGCAGATGAGAAAGAAAATTTTGTAAGATTGTTTTTAGTGGATTAGCTAAGGCATTATTAAATGTCAAGCCTTTTTTTGCTAAGGCATACAAGAATATTTGTAATTGTGAGTTTTAGCTGTCGATGTTCGTTGAGATTTGTTAAGACAAAATTGCTATATTAAACTTGATGAACATGCACAACTGAGGTGATGAATATATTTGATATGATGTATGAGATTTTGTTGGATTTTAATTCCATAACTTGTAATTTTGTGTTTTAAAATGATGAGTTAATAATATTTGCAATACAGTTACTTAAATGTGAATTAGCAAACAATATTTTATGTTAAATCGATTGTCTGTCAATACTTAAATCAGACGGAACTCCATGTGTGTTATAAAAATTATATTTATGAACATTTATACTTTATAGGTCTCAGACCTCAAAAAAGTTTATGGGATGCCAATAAATATTATTATTATTATATTTCCCTTAAAGTATACCTTAGTCAGAAAGCTAACATTGTAAGGTGTGTGGACCAAGAATTTGCGCAGCTGCTGACACATGAATTTACTTATTTTAAACTGAATTTATTCGATGAAATAATTGACTAGGAGTTAAAATAACCAGTTTGTTAAAATGAATAGTTCCCAATGCATCCCTTTATCTTACTTTTGTATATGCTGTAAAATCTGTTCATCGTTTTTGTCTACAGAGAATATAAATTTATATACATTTAAATAAAATAAGTTTAAGGTGTTTTAGAGAACATACTACTAGTAGCCGGTTTTCCACTGTTTTATATATTTTACAACCTAACCCATATTTGTTTCAAAAATGTATACAGCAAAACTATTAATGGATGTGACGTTTGTAAAAAAAACCATTTTACAATTAAATGAATTAAAGTTTGAGCAGCAGGCTGCTTCTACTAGTGCGTCTTTTTAATACTACGAACGTACAAGTTTAACGTTTTATGTAGTCTAGTTTATACTCCGTGTTCGTTTTGCAGTAAGCTTCCAATACCCTATATTAAGTAAGGGTATACTCCGCTTAAAAAATAAATAAAGTCTACAGAAAGAAATATAAGTTAAGTTTACTACGTAGCAGCATAAAAATTAATTTCATGAATATTTGTACGGTAGATAGCTCATCTTTATTGTTTTTAATTTATGTCGCTTCTTTTGTTTATATTAAGCTGATTAACACGTAGACGTTTAGGCATTCACGATAAAAATCTTAAAGCTTTTAAGCGCAAAACAAGACGTACGGGTACTTTTGGTGTTTTCAACCTGCAATATTGTGCCCGAAAATCTTGTAATCCCTACACTGCTATGCTCATGCACTTGAGCAACTTTTTTGTGAAACCACGATGAAGCTTGCATGACCAAATTTAATTAACATTTTCGTCCCAACCTTAGAAAAGACACCAGCGTAGTTTGCAACTTTTTGCGGTATAGGTTCCTGTACTTTTGTTCAAATCCGATTACTACGAGTTTCTTCCAAGAAAAATGCTCCGTTTAACTAAGCCTGGCCAGAAAGGTTTTAGGCTCCTTTGCGTGGCTTTTTGTAAAAATTATCACGTAAAAGTTGCTCCATTCGAAGCTTACGTGCATGTATGCTGAAGGAACTCATTTGTATAGTTCGGAACCAAAATTTACAGGAGCTGTGAAATTCAATGCGAGAAGAGAAAATAAGGCGGCTTAAGTACATCTAGAAAAAAGGCTTTGGAACTCATGTTTTTGCATTTTGAGAAATATACGCACGAACCTGTGGATATTTTACTTTACTGAAAGCGGAAAGGTTTTAATTACAAAATGAAAAAATTATTACGTGCAAAAATTCTAAACTTTGATGCAGTGCCAGAATTTGGATATGATTACAGAAATCAATTACCACTCAAGTAGCATTAAACGCAGAATGTTGATTTTCTTTATAAATAAAACCAATTACTGCGAGATAGTAACAATATTTTAATATCGACCTGAGGACAGTGTTTAGCAGTTTACTCGCACATACTGTAAATCGCAAGGTATTCGTTTCTGTTCGTATTGGTGTTAACGTGTTCAAACTTTAATCCGCTTAACACCAAAATGTTTTCACTCATCGTGCTCCAAAGTTTCTTTACCAGAATACATAATGTGTACATGCATAGCACAGAACCATAAAGCTGACCTAAGAAGTTTCTTGTTTCTTGGAAATTTCTCTACTTGTGTATTTGGAACTAAACCTTAAAATCTAAAAATGTCGTTTTATCTACAAAATGCCAATATATGCTTCCAATGGGTACGACGTGCATTTGTTCAACAAAAAATCTCATAATACTAGCAGGTTTACTCAATCTTTTTGGCTTATGACTGTTTGAGTTGATGATCCTTATACGATTTAGTAACCTTTCCTCTCAGGAAACTAACATTAATAATTTGTAGTACTAGTGCAGACAATCTGAAGAATGATATAGCTAGGAAGAAAAACAAACTTGGACCTTTCTACATTTGCCTCATAGTTAAAAAAAGAAGAATGTAGAGACTACTACGGACCTGTGTTAGTTATTTAACGCAGTGTTTTTGAGTTACAGGAGTGCATGCGGACTTTGCAACAATGCGTACGTTCCAATTCGTAGAAACGACATTCAACATATGCTGCAACATTACTTAGCAAAACATGTGCTTAGCGTTCTGAATACAACACAACGCTAACAGGTACCTTACTCATTTATAGTATTTACCTTTTCAGGCTTTAATCCGCTTTTTATTCAAAATTAAGACCTTTCGAGGATAACCGGATTAATACTTTCACACGTACATGATATTTCGAGAACGCAATAAACACTTTATGAGTACGAATAGTTCAAATAGTTCAGAAACTCTTTAGGCTCATGCCAAGCAACATTATGATGCGCTCTGGAAGAAGAACGTTAACGTTGTACAACCGATTTTATTACCAGCATAGAATACCTAACTCCTTTGCAACTCCAAATGTTTTATACCATCGGTCTGTGGTACTATTTTTAGTACAACATTTACGGAGCTTGTAACAAAGTAGCAACGTTGTACGATTAGCGTAAAAATTTCTGTAAAGTAGACAACAGACGCATATTCATATTCAGTCTGCAAAGAGGAAGAATTGTCTGAATTAACATTTTTTATTTTAAAAATGATTTAAAAAGTAAAGCTTTTTGGAAACGAAAAGTTTTTGTAGTTTGTTTGCTTCAGTTAAATTATTATTTGATAAATTTTATTATATCAGCGCACCTGTTTGAGCGTCGTTCTTACGTGCTTTGAATTCCTCCGCTGGTTGGCAATAAACTCTGTAAACAATTGTAAAATACCAACGTGTCCAAAAGTTCAAAGATGTCCAAACCGGATTACAAGTGCACTTTTTGTGAGTTTGGAGCAAAATACTTGAGTCAACTTGAGTGCCACATGAGAGTACATACAAACGAGAAGCCCTACAAGTGTGATATCTGCAACAAGCGGCTTACAACCAAAGCTCATTTAGGCCATCACATTAGCAGAGTTCATCAAAACCAACGACCCTTCAAATGTGAACATTGTGAAAAGAAATTCGGATCCAAACAAAATCTAAAACATCACACAAGACTACACACAGGAGAAAAACCATACCAATGTTCAAATTGTGACAAGCGCTTCTCCGAAAAACGGAATCTTACTGTACACATAAGAAGTCATACAGGCGAAAAACCGTATCACTGTTCAACATGTGACAAGTGCTTTTCGCAGAAAGGGGATCTTATTAGACACATGAGAAGCCATACTGGCGAAAAACCCTACAGCTGTCAGATTTGTACTCAGAAATTTTCCCGACTGTCATCCCTTATGAAGCACCGGAAACGTTATCACGGTAAAAACATACCATCTTTAATTTCTATGTATATTTTGAAAGTAACTAATACAATTTGTTTTGAAATTTCCTTAAAACTTTGTACAGAGTATAGAGTAGAATCCCATGGTTGCGTTTTTTGTGATTGCCGATTTCAAGATTTGGTGCTTTTACAAATCCACATATTTATTCACACAAAAGAAAAACCTTTCAGCTGTCTCTCGTGCGACAAAAGTTTTGCACATAAAGGTAATTTAAATAATCACATCAATTATAAGCACTCTGATGACCGAAGCCAGAAGTGCAGTTTGTGTGAAAAAGAATTCAAAACCCAATCTTGTCTACGAATACACTTGCAAAGACATTTGGGTGTGCTCTATTTGCAATGAGAGCTTTTTCAAGAATGATGAGCTAAATATTCATTCACAGAAGCATGCAGGAAAACGTTTCAAGTGTAATTTTTGCGGAAGAGAAATGGCATGGAAGAATAGTCTAAAACTACACATGAAACGTAAACACAATACGTAAATTTTTGGACCTTTCAATATTATGCATAGCAGATTGTAGATACAAATTCTAATACCATATGTTGTGCTTCGTAATTTGTTTTGTTTGTACAATAATTAAATTTATAGTTTTGTTTGAAATAAACTATCGCGTGTGTTCAAGGGACCTCACATTTCTATGGTTGTGGTTCATACCATTAGCAAAATGTAAATGTAATCACATGTCAAAATTTTATTTTCAAATGATTAACGCCAGAAAAGAATTCTTCATTAGTTTTATTATATTCGCTATATTATTAACAGTGCCGAATTTTTATAGTGTAACAAATTGTGCAATATTAACGAATAAACCTTGATTAATGTAACATTTGTTTAGATTGAGATTTGGAAAAGTTAATGGCTGTAACTAAAATTTCCTATTTATAAGTATGTTTAGAAAATAAATTTTTATTCAGAATCATAAACATTAAATTGCTGCTATTTGAGCTGAAATCATTAACGTCGTCATGGTCATTGGTACCCTTATCACGTACAAGTTGGTTTTGCATCGTAAGGATATACTAGGAGCATGTACAAAATGCTGGGTAAAGTTCAGACACGGCGCTGTACTAAGGTGTCAAGCTAAACTGCTCGTGTACGATAAAAGGTCGAGTGGGGTCGTTGCAAATGATGATAGGTTACGGCTTTCTGGAACAGGTGGACAAACATTTTTGGGTTAATTGATTTTAACATTACCATAAGAATCAATGACTAAACACCGTCTTTCCGGATATAGAGGTTTATCACCCGACTTAGCAAGCACCTCTATCTTCGCCTCAAACCCAGTGGAATAAACCACTGTAAGAGGGAAGTGCACAGAGTTAGTAATGCATATTCTGTTAGCAAACCAAATCAGTACTTTACTCAACTCGATAAAACTGGCTACCTGATCGATTTTTTGTATTTTTGCTACAAAAAGACGTAAGAACCAAAGATAGGAAAGATTACCATTCTCCAATTTTAAAGGCAGTGCAGCGTTGCAAAATATTAGTGAGGCAGCAACGCATTATTTGATTTCTAGCTAATTCTTGTTTTGTAAACCCTGGCAAGTTGTGTGTCGCTAAAGCATCAATACAATAAGCTATTGATTTTTTAGCATTTCAGTGTCTTAATCCTTACCAGAGTAATGGAGTAACGTTATTTCTATGATTATTAGAACGGTGTACTTTTTATCCAAATTCTTAGTACCTTTGTCAGCATTGTAAAATTTCCGTGTAATCTTTGCACTTTCCTGAATGTATTTATGCACAAATTTTAGTAAGAAAAGGTAAATTTATAGTAATTGGTAAGAGAATATTTGACTTCAGCGGATTAGGGTTGGAAGGCTAAGTACTATTGCTACGAAAAGGTACCTGTGAATAGCGTATTATTTTAAGGATTTAAGGAAATATGCAAAACTTAATGCCAACTAAAGTACCTAGTAGAAGCCCAATAATCAAGTAATGGTTTCAATAAAACTATATTTTTAAACCCCAAAGGCTCACTTTTAAATATGGAAAGTTTTAAAGATTTTGCCATACGGCTATGTGGGTGGTAAATTCTATACCTGAATCAACATTGCACAACTGAGAAAATATTTATTTCAGTATTTACGTGGAAAACAAAACATTAAAGACTTGAAATGAAAACCGATTTTGTGGTAATCGGATTAAAAAATGTCCCAGGGGCATACAAGTTTTGAGAATGCATTAATTCATCTATGCACCTTATGTATTCAAGTATAAACCTCTTTAGGATACATGCCTGCATTACACAAACGTTTCTGTGCATTTTGAAACATATTTTTGGCATCTTGTTTTCTGGGCAGGTTTGAAACGTTTTCTGGACATTTTTGAAACGTATTCTGGGCATTTTTGAAACGTTTTCTGGGCATTTCTGAAACGTTTATTGGAATTTTGAAGCCTTTTTTGGCACTTTTGAATCGTTTTTTGCGCATTTTTGTAACGTTTTCTAGGCATTTTTGAAACATTTTCTGGGCATCATTTTTCATTTAATTCAGCACGTTGCTTCCGGTAGTTACTCATTTACGAAGGTTCTTGTTATTGTATAAATGGAGTCCCGTATCTGTTACGAAAATTCCCGCATTGTACGTTTTCTGAAAACCCCTATTAGTACTTAATACAGCATTCCAAAATTGCTCAGTAACCTTTGTACCCCCATGACCATTCAAAGCTTCGTATGTTTGAGGGTTTAAAAATGTGAGGATGCTTTTGTCTTTTAGCGGATTAAAATCAGAAGAGGTAATTACTTTTACTGACAAGGTACCTGTAAAACTTGTTTCTCTGCACAACAAAACCTATATTACAGACAGTTGCTGCCTACATTAGAAATTATTCCTGCAATATGGTCTGCAGGTGAGCAAATAATAAAACGTGCAGTTGATACGTAAACATACATTACCGTATAATAGAAAACAGTCCATTGAATAGTAAACAAAACGTACGCAGTAAGGTGTTCGTTATTTCCATTTTGAGAAAACAAGCAACATGTGAAAGTGTGCTTGCTTGAAGCCATTCAATACTAAAATTTTTAGATAAAAGTGCCCTCCACCTAAATTTACCGTGGGATAATTTGTGATTAACATTTGTTAAATTTTAATAACTTTCGCCCATTACATCTGTGCAAATATGGCAAAAACTGGAAAATTTGTAGTGTAGGAAAATGTCCAATATGTAGTGTTAAACTTACGCGTAAGCACGATGTTCAGCGTCATTTAAAAGTGCATACAAACGAAAAATCATTCAAGTGTAACATATGCAAAAAAAAGGTTTCCAAGGAAAGGAAATTTAGTCCGTCACATTAGCACAGTTCATGAAAACCAACGTCCTTTTGACCAATGCTTGAAGTACTTAGTTTAGTTTAAATGTTGCTAATCTAATATTATTCATGATAATTATTCAACAAATTAAGATTTTTGTGGCAGTGTAATCATTAAACCACTCAAGCGCTCAACAGGCAAGTCATTCAACGAATAATTATTAATACGATCGAAACATTATCGATGATTTTTTAAATTTCATGCAGGTTACTAATTTTGTAATTACATAATATTGTTTTTTCTATTTATCAAATTTGTTCAGCAGCCTCAGAACTATTAATTGATAACACTTTTAACAATCAGGTCGTAGCATATAGCCACCGCGGCATATAGCCCCATTAAAGACATTGAAAACCTTAAAATTAGTACTTTAATGTTTATTACAATATCTATAGAAAATGTATAAATCAATTTGCAATTTTACTGGTTTTAAATGCTTGTCATCCATGTACCGTTTACAAAAGAAATCCGGGATTATTGATTCCGTTGTATGTATTGCAAAGTAACTAGTTGCAAAATTTGACAGCAAAAAATGAATTTTCTTAATTTTTAAAATTTTGGATACATAATGATTGTACGGCTAATGAAAATGGAAAGTGGAAGGTTTCAGCTCCCTAAACCGTCTGGTGCGTTGGTGGTGACGAAAAGTAGCTTTCAAAAGTGTTGATGTACAAAAATTCAATTTTCTCTAAAACAGATAGTTGTGGGTTTTTTGTGAAGCTTAAGAGGTATATGTACAATTTAGTAGTGCATTTAATTAAATTAAAGTCTCTTGCATTTTTTGCAAAAAAATAATTTTGAAAAAATTCCAACTTTTTTCAATTTTTTGAGGTTAAACCCGCGTCCATTTTAAGCTACCTGTCAATAGGCTGACACTTTGTCATGTCCATCTACAGTAGCGCATTGCGGACCTACTTGAAAAACCCCGTGTAAACATTTGATTCACTTGCCAAAATATTGAGAAAAGTGGAAACAGGATATGCTTTGAAAAACTGAATGAAGTACAAAGTTTGCGATCGTTTTTTTTATTTGGCAACATTTCAAACATCTGAGAATGTACGATAGATCTGAGTTTTTTAGAATTCATTTGACATATCAACTGTGAATATCCGACAGCGGACCAAGCTAGCTAGCAAGCATCTGTGCTACTTTTGATTTAAATTAATAAAAACTTTGGATACCAACTAGGGAACTCAACACACAACACTCACACTCAACAAATTTTACCGGTGTAAACTGTAATGTAGTATGCCTCATATAAAGGCATAACATTGAAATAATTTTTCACAATTATGGAACACTAATATTATTGTCCTTCAAAAAGAAGTTTTATTTTTTAAAATGGCAAATTAACTTTTGAAAAGGCTACATGTCCAACATTCCTACTTGAATCGTATATTTTCCTGTTTTACATGTTTTTCTGGTTTCTTCTTCGATACAAATGCAATTTTGTAACACTTTGTACAAACACTTTATTAATTTAGAAATTCTTTCTATTGTAAAAGAATTCCAACTTTAATTTTACAAATTATGAGATGTATAATGTCATTGGTGTAATATGCCTGTTAAGGGAACCAGTTGACTAATAAACTCAAACTTAACTTAACTTAAAAAACTTTACAAGTTGATATTTGATTATTATTACATTAGTCAATGATTATAAACTACTACAAAACAAAACAAGACTTTTCAACAGGTAGTAAAATAAACAGATTATAAAAAGCAAAACTAACATATACATATCAATGATTGTGTTGAATCTGCCGAGATGGGCAACACTGATTGATATAATCAGTAGCCACGATATTTGCTGTACTAACAGTTGTATCCAGAGTGTGATTTTTCAAATCCTGTAATTTGAAATTTTACATGTTGTGTAGTTGCTTCATATGTTTCTGAAGACCATCCATGCAAGTCAGTACACTTCCGCAAATATCGCACTTAAAAACTTCCTTTGTATGAACTTGTGCATGCCTATTTAGCTCGTCTTTTCTAAAAAAGCAATCATTGCAGGTAAAACATTTGTGAGGTTTTTCACCCAAATGTCTTTGAAGATGTATCCATAAGTTAGCTTGAGTTTTAAATGCCTTTTCACACAAACTGCACCTGTGATGTCGCTCTTTAGAGTGCCTATGATTGATGTGACATTTTAAAGAACTCTTGCAAGCAAAACTTCCGTCGCACGAGTGGCACAAAAAGGGCTTTTCTTTTGTATGCGTAAAAATATGGCGTTGTAGTTTCGACAAATTTGGAAATCGGGATTTACAGAAAACACAACCGAATGATTCTACTCTTTTCTCTGCACAAAATAAAAAAAAACATTTAAAAAATTATGTAACTTTCTTCGAACTTTGCTTGGGAGGCTAATAATCTTACCATGAAAACGTTTCCGATGCGTCATTAGGGATGATGATTGGGAAAATTTCTGATTGCAAGTCTGACAGCTGTAAGGTTTTTCGCCAGTATGTCTTGTCGTGTGTTTAGTAAAATCCCCTTTCCGCGAAAAGCGCCTGTCACAAATTGAGCATTGATATGGTTTTTCTCCTGTGTGTACACTGGTGTGATGCTTTAGCGCTTGTTTTGATCCAAATTTCTTCTCACAGTGTTCACAATTAAAAGGTCGGTTGTTCTCATGAACTGTGGCAATGTGACGCTTTAGATTTGGCATGGTTGAAAACCTTGTTTTGCAGAAATTACACTGGTACGGTTTTCTTTAGTGTGAACTCTCATATGACACATGAGTACACTCACACGTTGTGCTTTATATTCACAGATATTGCATTTGTGCTCGGCTTTGGTCATTTTTGAAGTTCTCTTCAATTCAGTTAACGGAGTTTCGATGAGTAGGTTTAGCAGAGTGTCAACCAATAGTGCACAAAACTCAAAATGCTCGGGTTCTTTGAGCTTTGTATAAGCTTTAGAAATTACTAATTGTTACGAATTTGGAAATAACGATGTCAACGTCTTATAAAACTAAACTGATTAAATAAATTGCCAAATTATGTTTCTAATAATTTATAAATGGTTGCTTTGTTAAGCGAAGCGGTTCAATGAATTTGACGATTCTTGCTTACAATTGCCAACCAGTTTTCATCAAGCCTTTCTACTGGAATATTGCAGAGTATATCTTTCCGGCCTGTGTAAGCATCGCCGAATGTTGCATTCTTAATGTTTGAGTGGATTTCTACTGAACCTGTGTTCACTCACTCAGCAGGTTTTAGCAAATTGGGATATAAAATCTGCATCATATAGGTAATTCTTGCATGCACAGGTAGTGGCATTTACCAACCCAAGTAATAATCCGCTTAGCTTCACAAAGGTGTTATCCGAAACGCCGTTTGCTCAGGATGCTGCATAAAGGGCATATGCTTGTAAAATATTAGAACAATAGCGAGAAAACTAGTTGTCGAAGGATTTTTCTTAGAAATAAAATCGATTTGGGAAACAGTAACAAGGGTTTCAGGGTTTCGGGTTTGTTCATTTAGGAAAATTAGTCTACGTGACAGAACTACTTACATCAAGTTGGGTATGAAAGAGAAGGTACAATGCAAAGTGTATGCGTATACTAATATTGAAACATTATATGGTTTGGAACCGAAAGGTTTTTATTTTGAATAAAACGGTCTACATTATTTAAAGAAGAAATTCATGCATTTAGGGACTAAAGGTGTTAAAATGTGCCGGTATGTATTCTCGGAAGTTGAGTGTTCATGAATGTTTACTTCATATATGGTGAATAATTGGGTACTTACAACATTCTCGTGTTAAGTACTATCAAACTATAAATACTTATATACCTAAAATTATCATATGAGAGCATTTATACATGTAAAAAACCATCCTATTAACAACGAAACTTTATTTCAAAAACGTTTAAAATTACATACAAGGAACGAAAGTTACACATAATCTTTGCCGCATTTTTGATATCAAGGTACCAAGCTAAAGTTTTGTTTTCGTAATGTTCTAAAAAATAAATCACTTTCATGAAATATTTAATGCTTGTATGCACACAACTTATACTTCAAATAAGCAGAAAACTGGTTTTAATACAGGGTCAACTTTTGTAAATAGAATGTAAATGTAACAATATTACATATTGTGCAAACGCTTCATATGCCTTTTAAGGTGATCCTTGCGCGTCAGCTTTTTGTAGCAAAAATTACATTTGAAAAGCCCTCGCGTGTGTTTTTGGGTGTGCCTTTTTAAGTTTTGTGAATTCAAGGAGCTATCACCACAAGTAAGGCACTTGTAGGGCTTCTCACATAAATGCCTTTTCAGATGTCTCTTTAAACTTAAACTGGTTTTGAATGCCTTCTCACACAAATCGCACTGAAAATTGCGTCCTCCAGAATGCCTGTGCCGGATGTGATCTGTTAAGATTCCCTTTGTATAAAAACATGTCTTACACAAAGAGCAATCAAAAGGTTTTTCGATTGTGTGGATAAAAATGTGGGTATGAAGGTATACCACATTTCGAAAACGATAGCCACAAAAGACGCAATCTAAAGATTTGGTGTATTCTCCTGTAATAAAAAATATTAATTTTATAACTCCAAAACTGAAGCAATACCACAGGTCGATCTGAACTTACCATGATTAGTTCTCATGTGTGAATTTAGACCCGGGGTATTTGAAATCTTTTGGTCACATACTTTGCAGCTATAGTGTTTTTCACCAGTGTGACAGGTCACATGATATGTAAGACTCCGTTTTTGCAAAAAACGCTTGTCACAAATTGAACATTGGAATGACCGCTCGCCTGTGTGAATGATTGCATGGCTTTTTAAGTTGCTGCTTGATCCAAATTTCTTTTCGCAATGGTCACACTTGAAAGGTCGTTGGTTCTCATGAACTGTGCTTATGTGGTGTCCTACACTAGCCTTGCTTGTAAACGGCTTGTTGCAGATGTTACACCTGTAAGGTTTTTCGTTTGTGTGCACCATTATATGACGCCCAATGATACCTAAATTCTTTGCTTTATAATCGCAAATGGTGCAGGCTACTCTTCCCGGTCTCTCCAATTTTGTATTCACAGGCGCCCTAATAAATTTACATAGGTGAATAATATATTTGGTACCAGGCAAAATCTATTTATAAAACAGGTTAGCAAAAATTAGTAGACTTCATTTGAATATATCTATATGCGATAACAACCTACAAAAATATCTAACGATCCACTCCATGTTACGCCTTCTTTCAAAGTGAGAACACAATTGTTGAAAAGAAGCAAATTTTGAAGGGCTGGAAATCGCAAGGTACCCGTTTTTATTTTTAGTGGTATTACCGTGTTCAAACTTTAATCCGCTTAACACTAAAACGATTTACACATATTTACACTCAACATGCTTTAATGTTTCTTTAGCAGAGTACATGTTGTGTAAAACATGCAAAATGCTAGAACTGAATAAAACAGTACCATAAAGCAGACCTAAGAAGTTTCTTGTTTCTAGGAAATTACACTACTTGAGTATTTGAGACTAAATTTTATAATCTAAAGTCAGCATTCTACAAAGAATCTAAAGTTCGAATCCAATATATGCTTTGAATAGGTATGCCGTGCATTTGTTCAACGAAACATTTCATTTAGTAAAAAGAAAAATAAGGGCTTAACGGATGCTGACAGTTTAATCAACTGAAGCTTTCAAAATTTTACTAATTTCTTCCTCAGGAGTTAAAATACAGGGAAAACGTAAAAAGAAACAGGAACGCGTTACAATACTTTTATGACAAGAGTAGGAAATATTTTGAAATAGAGGATATGTTTCATGGTCATCCTTCCTTGGTTACGTGTCCAGTTGGGGGATAAGCTTTAGCAGGAAAGTAGAAAAAATGGGACTCAATGTTTTGTCGTTGTTTTTGTTGATTCGTTTGTCTGGAGGGATGTTTTGGATGTAAAACATTTCATAGCACCAACAGGTTTATTCCATCTGTTTGGAATATGACTCTTTGATTTGATGGTACACATTTACAATGAAAAACTGCAATACAGATACAATACAGGTTAGTGTATGAAACAAACAATTTTCTAATTATGCATGTTTTTCAATACTTTTGTTATAGAAATTAACTCTGATGATATACCAAGTAAAATGGGCTCTAAACCATCATAAATGGGCTTAATTGTTCTTTCATTATCTATTACAAAGATGTTTTACCCATTTTTGGTAGGCTAAATGGGCTTTAAACTAAGCTAAATGGCTTTAGATCATTCTTATTAGGAACTTAGATGTTGTAGTAAACTTTTACGATATTTACGTTTCTAGCAGCGAGCATTTTTATGGTTTACCATTACTGGTTAAAAGAATTGATTGTGTGCCAAAGATTTTTAATAAAGAAAGAAACTTTAACATTAACAAATTGTATAAATTTATTCTTTAATCTCCGTGACTTATATACATATACTATGCGCATTAGTTTTACTTAACAAAGCTGAAAAACTAAAGATTTAAACGGACCAAGCGATTTTATAGCACACGCCGTAAGCTAGTTAATTGAAATGGTTCTGCAGTATTGTATTTTGTGGTTATTTCTATTTCTACAAATTTTAATGGAATTTTGACCAGCAATAGTTATCCTAGCCCTGACTTTTTTGTTATAAAAAATTGTAAACATCTAAAAAACTTTTCATAAGGGTTCCTCCCGGGGGAAGTGAAAAGCAAAGAAATTATAAGAAGAAAGGAAAGCCAGTGGTCCGGTTTGTGTTAACCCACCCGTTAATTGAACAGTCAGGCATTGCGTGTATATTATACAATGTGAAGAATTGCATGTGAGTATTGTAGGGTTTAGCATTTCGTCTGTCTTATGCAGGGTTGAGCATTGCGTGTAGCTGCTGGTATAGGGTTAAGCATTGCGCCTAGCTGATGTGAAGTTTAGCATTTTATGTAGCTGATTAGCAGGCTTGTCTAATCACGGATTAGAATCACCAATCCTTACTCCGGGATTGCTGATTAAGTTAATCAGTGATTAGTGGTTGAGCATTTCTCCTAGCTGATGTAAAGTTGAGCATTGTGTGTAGCTGATATGGGGTTATGTATTGAGCGTAGCGGATATAGGGTAGTTGCGTACGAGCATAAATGCTTGCCATAATAATAATAATATGAATAATATGTACTTGGTAAGTTAACTTGTATGAAATATGTAACATGTAATATGCTTATGTGACGAATGTGTAACAATAAAATAAAGGGTTAGTATTTGTTATGGAGACATATATGCAAATAGGGATAATATGCAAATGAAGGCAAGAGATAAAAAATCGAATGCATCGTTAGATAGCTCATCCTTTGGCCATTACATGATGCATTTTTTGGGTTTCCAAAATAAGCGCATCATCATGAAATTCCGGGAGAATGAAACGTTTGTAAAACTGTCTATATCCCGCTTCGAAAATGTTGCCAATAGGTCAAAGATCAAAGCAATGAAACGCTTTGTAGAAGATGGTAAGCGCCAGGCTGGTATACATAAAATAATTTGGGGATATCAAACTACAAAAACATCAGGGCATAAGTTCTCTGAAGAACGTATTGCAACCGTGGCTCCCTTAGAAACCTTGAAGACGACTTCAAAGTTGTTCGACGAGGAGCCTTCCACCTCAATTAGTGCTGCAGGCAACAAACTCAACTTTAGTTCAGAATCGCTAGGTCAAATTAAAGCTCAGAAATTGGGCATCAAAGCCTGCACTAAGCCGGAAGCACCAACCTACAGTCAAGGTTTAGGAGCAGCGAGCAAGATCTAGACACCGATTTGTTTACAAAAATAACTTTCTAAGACTTTGACCAAAATCAAAACGTGCTCCTAATATTCAACTGGCAAGAGGTATCGAAACTTTTTGGGATTTATGTAAGGCAGGGTAGTCCAATCTACAAAACCCACACAGTTTACCCCAAGGTTTCAATACTATTAGGAAGTATCACCACTAAAGTGGAAGCATGATCGGGAAAATCGGGATATGGGGTTCTAGCATACGCCGAACGAGAACTTTACAGCACTGGATACAAAGGCACCAAAGAATCTTAATTTATGTTAATATTGTTAACTATTAGTTGTACTAAGTGTTAAAAAATATTGTAGCTCAATAAATCTTATATGCTCCGTAATATCACAATTCCAAAAATGTCTCCATAACAAATACTAACCCTTTAGTTTGAGCTCAGCTCAAGACAGAGATTCTTGATCCAGCAATTGAGAGCACAACATCTAATTATTTATCGTGGTTATTAGGCATATAACCTAGTATTATTATTAATACTTAAGTAAACATTGGGTGTAGCTAAAATGTGATCGAGAATTGCGAGAAGCTATTTTATTATTTATTATATTTATTATAAAGATTAATATGGGGTTAAGCATGGGCAGTTTTTATATGGGGTTACGTATTAAAGAGTTTTTATATGGGGTTAAGCCTGAAGGAGTTATTATCAGGAGTTAGGCATTGCGTGTTGCAAATATGGAGCTATCCGTTGCGTGTAGCTAATATGGATGTAATTAACATGGGGTTAAGCATGGAGAAATTTAATATGGAGTTAAGCATGAAGAAATTTAATATGGGGTTAAGCATGGAGAGAATTAACATGGAGTTAACCATGGAGAAATTTTATATGGGGTTAAGCATGGAGAGAATTAGCATGGGGTTAAGCATGGAGAAATTTAACATGGGGTTAAGTATTGACCGGGGACATTTTGTCCATTTTCCCCGAAATACCCAGAGGACATTATAATATAGGTTTATAAACACAAAACACAATTTATTTCCAAAATTAACACTCAAACCTGCATCTAAACGACGCTATGGGTACACCAATACGGTGTTTCAAAATGACAATGCAAATTTTTTAGCTATATTAAAAGGGGATCTGTTAAATATAATGGCAAGAATCATAATCATTAATTGCATTGTATCCTGAAATATTTCTATAAGAATATACAGTCAAATACTGGCAATTAATTACATTTAGTGGCACGACAAATTGCAAAATCCTTTATACCCTGCATTAAGTAGTTTAAAATGCCCAAACTGAAACAATGAATTTAAGAATAATAAATAATACTGCTTAACAAATAAATTAAACCAAGAAGCATTGAACAGAGTACTGCAAATTTCATCTTCAATTTTACATGCACATTTTCGTAAGTTCTGAAATTTTTATATATTGTGCAGTCGCTTCACGTGTTGTTTAAAAATATTCTTGCGTGTATATTTACTTCCGTAATTAGTACATCGGACAATGTTTTCTTCATGATTCTGGGTATGCATATTTAGCTCATGCAACAGGCAGCGCAGTTTAATTCAAACAAAACTTCTAAAGGGAAAATATATATATTGTTCGAACAAAACAAATTGTAAACCAAGATACGTGGTATCGCAATTGGTGTTTACCGATTGTTATGTATAATTTTGAAAGTTATAAAATTTTACATATTATGATTTCGTTTCATGTGGAGTTTTAAACTATTCATGAGTGTCATTTCCTGTCCGCAAATTTTACACTTGACGAGTTTTCCTATATGCTTCAGTGAGTGCATTTTTAACTCCTGATTATTGAAAAAGCTCTCATTGCAAATACAGCATTTGTGAAGTTTTTCACCCAAATGCCTTCGCAGATGTCTTTGTAGACAAGACTGTGTTTTGAATTCTTTTTCACACAAACTGCACTTGTGATTCCGGTCATCAGAGTGCTTATGAATGATATGATTCTTTAAATTACTTTTCTGTGCAAAACTTTGGTCGCATGAAGTACAGTTGAAAGGTTTTTCGCTTGTGTGAATAAAAATGTGGCTTTGTAGTTTGTGCATATTTTGAAATCGGCAATCACAAAATACGCAACCATGGGTTTCTGCTGTATACCCTGTGCAACGTTGAAAAGAAATTTCAAGACAAAATATATTATTTTCTTCCAAAATATATTTTACAATTTTCAAGTAGTAATTTTCTTACCATGATAACATTTCCGGTGCTGCATTAGGGATGATGATCGGGAAAATTTTTGATTACATATCTGACAGCTGTAAGGTTTTTCGCCTGTATGACTTCTAATGTGTGCATTAAGATGTCCCCTCTGTGTATAGCGCTTGTTACAAATTGAACATTGGTATGGTTTACCTCCGGAGTGTTGTAGTTTGTGTTGTTTCAAATGTTGCTTATATCCGAATTTCTTTTCACAGTGATCACATTTGAATGGTCGTTGGTTTTGATGAACTCTGCTAATGTGATAGTTTAATTTAGATTTGCTAGTGAACGGCTTGTTGCAGGTATCACACTTGTAGGGCTTTTCGTTTGTATGTACTCTCATGTGTAACTGAAGGCGGCTCGAGTATTTTGCTTTAAACCCACTAATAGTGCATTTGTAATCTGGTTTAGACATTTTTGAAGTTTTGGATAGGTGAGGGTATCTACAAGTGTTAACAGAATTTACTTGAAAGCAGCAAAATATAAAACTTAAGCTACATACAAAAATACAACGATGTTCGTCTTTTACGTCTACAGCCGATGCGATTTTATTATTCAATTTAACTATTAAATCATGATTCAATTTTTGAATTTTAGTAAGCCACGACTTGGTATTCCGTGAAATAAACTCTACACGACGACTTCTATGAAGTCTTATTTTATTGCTTCGTATCAGGATGAGTAATGCGGGCTAGTCTAATCGAAGCGATTTGAGTCTGAATGCATCTTCTTCCTACTACACACCAAGGTGCTATGGCAAACGCACAACGGCAGTGCTTACTAAATGTTCTATTTGTCACTAAAATGATTTATTTGCATTCAACTTAGAATACATGAACTTTTTTTAAAAATGCTAATGGTAAACAAAGTATTTGGGGTCCTTGTAACATGTTCTTTTAAAATGGATTTTACATAGTGCAACTGCTATTACCAAAATGCATCTGAGTGTTTGCGTAGTGCAGGCATATACCCTACAAGGTTTTTTATTTGAATACATAATGTGCTGCATGAATGAATGCATATATGCATTCTCAGAATTTGAATGTACTTGAGAAATTTTTAATCCGATTACCACCATATCGGTCTTCCTTTTAAGTGTTCAATGTTTTTTTCATGTAAATACTGAGTTAAATATTTTCAAAGTAATGCAATGTTGGTTTTAGGTACGTATACAATTTACTACCTACGTAGCCGCGTTGGCAAAATGTTAAAACCTTTATGTATTTAAGAAACCCATTCTATGGTTTAAACAAAATAATGTTCCATTGAAAAGATTGCGTGTTTATGGAACTTCAATTTTGTTCATTTTTATTCGGAACTAAGTTGCCACAAAAATATTAACTTTAGTATGCTTGCAACATAAATCTTATCTTAAACCATAATACTGCAAAAGGATAGGGTTATTTTATGTAAAGTTTAGGTTTTGGTGGCAATAGGGAATAAAATATGAACAAGAGTGGCGGTGTTGTGTATATAAAAACAGAGCTATTTTATTTATGGTGTTTAACCGAGTAAGCGTCAAGCTCAAGTGATGAGGTGAACGCTGTTCAGCGATATTTACTTATTACATAGCATTCATTACATTCATTCTTACACTACTACGCTGACGCTGGTTCAACGGCATTACTACTACATAATATTACAACAATGCAAAGCGTCTAGCCACAACTCTCTCTTTAACATCATTCAATACACAAGTGTGGCACGGTTCAGTGACCACACGCTAACGCAGTAAAGTGTATAAAATATAGGCGACTATATAACATTGGCGTTACTTCTTTAAAAAACTGAATCACAATTTTTTACAGCTCTCCTGAGCTATTCTTATTAAACATAATGGTACATGCTTTTGTATTATTATACCATCTCACAGTTCACTAAATTTTATAACACAATTTTGTTTGCTATTAAGTGTACACAAAAAAAACGAGTAGAAAACGGCAGTCAACATTTTTCTTGTTGTGGTCATTGCTTGCGGCTGTGGTTGCAGGTGTTGCGATGCATTACTAAGTAATCGTTTTTATAGGGTAAAAAAAACATGTTGTAGAGAATTACCGTTATAACACTACATACTTGTTCCATTCTAGTGTACAATAGATGGGTACATATTTTACAATACAACTTTTTGCTTTAAGCATCTATTTCATTAGTTAGTACACGTACATTTTTAAACTTTTTTTTTCTTTACAGTTTACCAAGTGCATTGTTGCACATTGCACGTTCACTTTTTCTTTCAACTTTCGATTTCAACGTTATCAATTATGTTCGTCTAGACAGGTCATTATTCAAGCTTACGAACATAATATTTTTAGATTACAAATTATTTAAGCTTTCAAGAGTACACAATATTTGTATCAATAGGTGGATTAGAAAATATACATGTTTATGGCAAATGGCAAGTTTATCATTAGAAATTTTCTACGTTCGCACACAATATTACTACGAATAAGGACGGATGAAAGTGAATTTATAGGAGTAGATTATTTTTAAAGTAAAGGTGTAATGTATTTGGTATACACGTACTTGATGATCACAAGGGAAGTAAATGAAGGCAGACAATAGATGATGATGATGATGATGACGATGTGGAGATGAAGTTGTTGTGATGAGGTACAGAGTTGGCAATGATGATGCGGATGAGGTCTTCAATAAGGAGATAAAAGTAGTCCACGTAAAACAGCAAGAGTTTTCAATACTGGATTTGGGCTGTTGATATTGAATGCACCATGCATTTTGATTGCATGAACCATGACCAAATTAAGGTTCACGTCTTAACATCAATAGAGTGGGATGAGTGAAGAGTTGAACTCGAACTCGAAATCCTAATAAAGGGAAGTAGAGATGATGTCTTGAGGGTGAGATGCACGATGGTCGAATGTATGATGAACAGTGGACAAAATGGAGACGATGTGACGAGATGAGACCATGATGAGTGCAAACTCCGCAATGGACAATAGAACCAATTACCAATACTCGAAATGCGGATTAACTGAAATAAACTGAAAGACTTTAAGCATATCACTTCAGTGTAGTAGGGTAGTATTTTTTAAATCGTCAATTTGTCTTTTGCCTGATACTTTAAGTTAATTATAAGTTTCTTTTAACATGTAAACATGACGTGTTGGATAACTAATTAAATGCAATACAAAATTATAGTTTCAAATATTTTCAATTACATCACTGACGTCTAGTAGAAGTGTACACAATTTAAGTTATAATGGAATAATTAATATCAGGATTATCTTCATAGCATAATAACGTAACGTACATAATTAATAAAGTTTCTACTGGATTTGTCTCAACCATTTTATCTTTTCTTACTTTTAATTGTACGGATTACTTAATTGCAAAACTTTTCTTACTTTTGGGCAACAGATTTATCGTTTAAGAAGTATTTAAGTGGTTATCAGTGGTATTATATTGTATTTATGTTTCTATTTTTTTTAAACCAAGAAGTATTGTTACAGGAAGTTACAGGAAATGGAAACATTGTCATCGGTTTTATGATGCTTTAATCTGAGAAATAAGTTCTCCCATCACTATCACCATATGTAAATGCCCGCTTTTTCCAGTGTAAAAGCATTATATTTGCAGCGGTATTTCAAATGTCTATATTTAAGCATATTGGATGATTAGGAATATCTTAAATGCATTATCACAAGGTTTTGATTTCAGAGTAGTGTTCACTAGTGCATAAAATTGATACATTACATCTGTATATATGAAGGCAAGTGAATCCAGGAATTAAATACAAAAAAGTATAAAATGTCACAATACGAGTTTTAGAGAAAAAGGTCTCACATAATGCGGAAGTTGAAGGCTTTAAATGTTGCGTGAGCCATACCTGAGAACAACTTGTGAATCCTTCAATTTTCAACGTGAATGCAGTTTGTATCCATAATCATAGCTACAAATAGTCTATATGTGTTAGGCAAATGAATAGTACAAAACCGCAAAATGCCTTCACAGATATGCAAAACTTCTTCAAGTATGCGACGAAAGGTCCCGCGAAACCTCATTGTTGTCTGTACATATACAAACAATATGGGAATGGACTTTGACCAAAGCGGTTTAGTTTTGATTTGTCGACCCTGTTTACACCATTTTGCATCTTACTTGAACAAATACACCTAAAGCGGAAACTTGTTTCTGAGACGTTTTAAATTACGTAGTCAAATCAGTTAGGATTAGTTGAATGATTCTGAAAAAAGTTCCAAAAATTAGCTTTTCCTAACTACTCGACTATTTGTACCACTCCGGCCATTCTTGATACACAACATACACGCAGCTGGTTAACAAGTCAACCTTTTGGGTCAAAAACCCTGTAATAATATATTGGGCTTAATTTTGAACTGGTAAAGTTTGAGAATACTGTGAGTTTATTGAGCAATTATCTCTTCTCTGTCGACCTTATTTCTGATTTGTTAAATGTATTTTAAAATATTGGTTTTTATTCTTATTGGATCAGTGTGGACTATGAAGAAACTGATGTTTAAGATATATTTCATTCCACGACTTAAATACATACACACTTCACTCATAGTTAGGTTAAAGACTATCGTCAGTATGCCTTCGTTCTAGCAGTGCCAGCTTTCAGTAATCCGCTTAAATAGTAAAGGATTTAATAGTTTGACCTTAGGACTACTTCAGTAGTGAATTGTTCCCAATTCAGTACTCAGAAGACTTTCATTTAAGTATTTAGGCAGTAACTGCTACATTGAGTATGCGGTTTTTTGCCAGTATGACTTGTTATATGTATAGTAAGACTCCTTTTATATGAGAAACGCTTGTCGCAAGTTGAACATTGGTATGGTTTTTCTACTGTGTGTATTCTTGTGTGACGTTTTAAATCTTGCTTGGATCCGAATTTCTTTTCAGATTGTTCACATTTGAAGGGTCGTTGGATTTGATGGACTCTGCTAATGTGACGGTCTAAATTAGATGTGGTTGTGAATTGCTTGTTGCAGATATCACATTTGTAGGGCTTTTCGTTTGTATGTACTCTCATGTGGCACTGAAGGTGACTCAAGCATTTTGTGTTATTGGCTCAATTATAATTGTAAAGTCGTGGAGCAGAACATACTTGAAGCACTACCCTTGTAATCCAAATATGTTAAAATTAGACTCTGGAGTGAACACGTATTAAGATACAGACGACCAATGGCAATAGAGCTTCCTTTCAAAGCTGCAGAACTCGTAATAAACTAATACACGGTACAGCTAACACACATGTTGTTTTTGCTCAATAAGAGTTCATACGTACTTACGGATAGGATTGTTTGCATGGAGAAAGAACGATGGGCTACAGGGATGTTTCGCGATATTTGGAATATTAAGATATTAAAATGCGTATGAATACAATCACAGACTCAGAATGTACGTGCGTAAATATAAATCGGGTTAACACTGGTAGGTTTTTAAAAATGTTTCGTTTGCTACGTAAATGCGAACCAAACGCTTTTCTTGGTGCTACATGGCTGACTTTTGGGACACAAATTTACCTTTCATGTAGCCCTAGGCACAAAAGGCTTCAATCAATGATTTATGACGCAGTTTGTTGTTAGCTCAAAAATGTTGGATTGTATTCTGAGAAATACTTCGTCTATTTATTCTGTTCTTAATATTGGTTTCCCTCTGAGTTGAAATATTTCTGAAGCATTGAGTGATAGGCTGGTTTTTTTCCAATCTTACCTCAGAATCCTGTTAATAAAAAATTGCATATTTTTGTTTTAAAATGCGTTTTTCCAGCAAGATATGCACACATATTTTTACTTTTTACTAAAACACGTTTTGGTGATAGTTTTGCAAGAGAATCACAATATTTTGAGCTAATGAACAAGGCCAACAGCCGGATGCAGATTTATTCCTTCACAGGATGCAAATTTATTCTACGAGGGATGCAAATTTATGCAATTATTTTTTTAAATTATGCAAGTTTATGCAATTTTATTAATTCGTTTAAATGTGTATTAAATCAAAGGTAAATGAAAATGGGAAGTTATTTTAACTTTTTCTAAATTAAAAACTTATAGAGTGACCGAAAATTAAAAAGACTAACGCACATTTTTTCCATGAGTTTCTGATATTTTTACGACGGAGCATTCTAGATGACTAACGTGGTAACTAACTTTTCCTGGTCAGTCATTGCAGAACAAAACGCTTGTTCAAACCATTAACACATTTAGTGTATAGCTTTTAAATTGAGCGAGACAAATAAATTTTAGGAATTCTAGTAGTCTTTCTAAATTTAATTGGCCTTATTGCCATATCTAAGATGTCATTTTGACTAAACTTGGTGGCTTGTTTCGTTGTTACAAAGTTTGACGCCTACAATTAATTGCATACTGAATTATGCAAACACACTTTATATGAATTTTGCCTTACAGCTAACCATTACGTGTATAAACCCGAAAAAGCTATGTTTCCTACGTTTTATTTTCATTTGTGTCGTAAAAGTAGCAAAATTTTACCAAAAATGTTGGTCAAAAGTGCAAATTTATGCAATTTTTTTCAAAGATGCACATTTATGCAATATTTTCCGAGGATGCAAATTTATGCAAAAGATGCAAATTTATTGTTTCAAAATTTGCAGAACACAAGTTGTCATACCGTCTAGTTTTCGTTTTACCTAGCCATCATATGTCGTTTCTGGCAAGATGCAAATTTATGCACAGGATGCAATCTGTTGGCCTTGCTAATGAATGGTGAGATGCGTGCTCATTAGTGGAGCGGCCAAAAGTTTTTAGGGATTAGATGTGAGTGGAATGAGTATAAGTTCAGTGGTTTTGGAACACTCATCACTGTGCTAATATGCTGAAAATAGTTTTGTTATTCATCCTTTTACAATATAGGCCACAGTAACAAACTTTTGGGTATAATTATACAACTTTAAATCAGTTTATTGAAATATAAAAATATAATATAATTTGGAAAATTACGAATCGTTTGATTTCATAATACTTCAGCAACATATGCAACAAAGCCAACAAGTTGCACGTATTTAAATCTGCTTTGAAATATTACATCTTGTGTAAAGGCTGCATGTGTTCTTTCGAACTGTCTTTGTGCATCTGCAATTAATCGCGAATGCTGCAAGGCAAGGATTTAAAACTTCTTGCCTATGTTTCTTTTTATGCAAATGTAACCCGTGTGCATTGTTAAAGCTCTCATTACAAGTTGTGCACTTGTAGGATTTTTCACCTAAATGCCCTTGCAGATGTAAACGTAAGGAAGGTCCCGTCTTGAACGTCTTCTGGCACAGATCACATTTGTACATGCGGTCATCAGAGTGCCTGTGCTTGATGTGAGATGTTAACGAACCCTTCCTAGAGAAAGTTTTATCACACGAGGGACAATTAAACGGTGTTTCCTTTGTGTGAACACAAATGTGTCTTTGAAGATCTCTTAACTGTCGGAATGACATGCCGCAGAACGCACAACCGAAAGCTTTAGCGGATTTGTCTGAAAACAACATATATCTATGAGAAGATTTCTTGGGTACTTAAAAAACTGACTTTTTAGTTTATATTTACCGTGAAGTTTCCGATGTGATAAAAGGCTTGATAGATGGGAAAACTGTTGACAACAAACATCGCAACGGTATGGTTTTTCGCCTGTATGACACGTCATGTGCTCAGCAAGAGTTCCCTTTCGTGCAAAGCGTTTACCACAAACCGAACATTGGTACGGTTTTTCACCTGTATGACATACCATGTGCATAGTAAGAATTATCTTCTGTGCAAAGTGTTCGTCACAAATTAAACATTGGAATGGTTTTTCTCCTGTGTGTGATCTTGCGTGACGTTTTAAATTGTTTTTGGATCCGAAACTTTTTTCACAATGCTCACATTTGTAAGGTCGTCGGTTTTCATGAGCTAAATTAACGTGGCGTTCCAGATTGCTTTTGGTTTTAAACCCTTTCTTACAGATGCTACACTTGTAAGATTTTTCCTTTATGTGTACTACTATACGACGCTGCAGTCTACTGATTGATGGTGCTTTATATGTACAAATACTGCACAAGTGTTCAGCATTGAACATTTTGCAACTCACAGACATGCCGGTAGAGTTTAGGTGTTCACAGAATTTATCGTCATGCAATATTACAAGATAACTAAAAATAAAAGGTACTCCTCAATTTGATGTGATCATGAAAATATATTACAATATATGTAATAAGGCTTCTTAAGTCCTTTCTCCCTTTTGGTTGATTCTTCAAATTTGGAACAGAGAAATTGACAAGTCTTGCCTATTGCGAACTGATTTTAAATGTGCTCCGCCTGGTTGTGTTCGGCACGGTGTCTGGAAATAAAATGGTTTCGCCGTACTGAAACAAACGTGGACAAAATTTTCGAGTATCTGTCTTTGAAACAACAAGTAACTGTTTAAAATTTTAATCCAGTAAACTGTTCGTATTTAACGTTCAATGCTTAACTTGCTACATAAACTTTATGTGAAGCAAGAATGTTGCGGTGGCCCAAGGATTACTTATAATGCTCAGTGGGGCGTATAATGTAACTTTTCCCTTAATTCGGGGTTAAACTAATCTTGCTTAATCCAAAATTTAATCCGAATTCCGTAATTTTGGGGCTAATCCTGCGATTAAGATTAAGCGAGATTAAATTTAATCCGATTTTCAAAGGCAAGCGTAAATTGGCTTACGACCACCGCTGACAGGTCGTAAGTTTTGGATTAACTTCAGTTTTAAGTGTCGGATTGCATAACTTCAGCTAATCTCGCTCGAATAATCTTTCTAGATTAACTTGAGTTTAAACCAAAGTTACGTTATTAGAATAATCCTAAGCCGGGTTTAAACTCGGCGTAAACCGAAATTTAAAGTTAGATTATACGCCCCAGTGAGATTATCTCACAAATACTTAGTTCTCAGGTACTTTCAACATGTTACATGCTTTACAACATGGCTGCGTGGTTTCTGATTGAAAATAAATGTCTTGCTGAAGCAGAAATGTAAAGCATGACAGGTATGATAATTTACAGAAAAGATTTTGTTTAAACAGGTAGCCGTAACCAAAAAAAGTTTAAATTTGGTATTTTTAAAGGGACATTGAAAACTGATATTGCTACATTATGATCAACAACGGTCTTTAACTCACAAAACAAGTTATATTTGTTGCCACTTTTACGGGTTCATATGCTCAACTTGGTTTTAGTATGGGAGTTGTCGAAAAATTGCTGCGACGGAAAAAATATTTAAGGTAGTTGCAGCTCTTGCGTTGTTGAATCGATCCTACATTATTGAGGAACTATTATGAAAATGCGTAGGTATATAATATCATAGAATGAAATAGTTGGTAGAGGTAGACCTTTTTTCATTCCAAAAGTTTTTTTTGATAATGCAAATGTGTCTAAAATGTTCAATGGTTTGACATACTATTTAATAGCATATTTTGTTGGAGAAAATCGGGTATATGTAACTAGCGATTGATTTTCTGGTTTTTCACCTGCATATCTGAATACCCTAGTGATCCCAATCTAACCCTTGTATTTTATAAGCACAAAAGCTGATTTTGTCAAACATTACTTAAACCATATTAACATTTACATAAAAATCCCGTTTTTCGTCTAAATATTTTCACACAGCTATTTTCACAATTTGCAGTTACGCAGTTGATAGATAGCTTTGAATTTGACAGCATTTACGTATTCAAACTTTAATCCTGTTGACCCGAAAAGGTTACGTCACAAAAGTTCAATACTTAAGTAGTTGTCTTACGAATTTAGCCTATAATAAAAAAAATTCATGCAAAAGCTGATTACTACGACTGTCTTCCCACAAAAATGCTACCTTCAGGATCTGAAGTTCAGATACTCGCAAACACACCTTTTAAGACTCTTTTTTCCGCTTATTGTAAAAGTATCGCACAGACGGAGCTCATTTTATACCATACGCACATGTAAACCTGAAAGCATTGATATTCTAATACTGAACTGCGGTCAGAAAAATTGATAGAAATATTTGTTGAATGCAAGCAGAGATAAGAATGCGACTTAAAAGCTAGTAATAGGTGAAAAAGTTGGAACATTCAGATTTATATTCTGGAACGTTGATATATGAACCGATACTAATTTTAGTTCCATTAAGACCGCAAGTGGTTATTTTGATTAAATATTGCCTTATTGCATGCATAAATCCTAAAACAAGATTTTTTGTAGTATCAAATTTGAATATAGTTACAAAAAACAAATTACGACCCAAATACCCCTAACAATCAAACATTCATTTTCTTTAATATATAATTGGATTTTTGTATATCGTTAAGCCTATCCTCAACTTCAGCCTGACGACGGTGCTTAACAATTTGTGAGTGAGATGCAGTGAGAGTGCAATGCAGTGAGAGCTTCACTGTCGCCGTTTACAAAACGTTCATTTGGAACAAGTTTACCTGATATTTTCCTCGTCGAGGTTATTTTGGTTATTGAAACGAACTTAATAAAGAAATAAATTGTAGATTTAAGGTGACGAAACGCATAAGAGGCAGCCTGATAATTTCTACAATAAAACATATACACATTTGTACCCCCATGCAGTATATTTAGTTTAGTTTCAATTTGAAAATGCAAGGTAATTAATTTAACTTGATCTGACGCTGGTATAATGAATCATAAACCGGATAGCATGACTTTCTTTTCGAATATTACAGTTTTAGCATTTTTGTGATTGGCTACATATAATTTAGCCGATCTGTATTAAACTGGTACAAAACCATCGATAATTACACTAACAATTCAAAGTTTTCCTGACAACATACTGAATAAAATTGTTAAATTCACATGTTGACACGTATAAATTTCAAAAATTTCTAACTCAATTGAAACCAAAATCTGCAAAATCACATTATGGTTCAGTGGACAAGAATAGGTGTCTATTGTAAAGAAAATTTTGCAGCTTGTGTAAATGCTTCATGTGTCGTCTAAGATTGCTTTTTTGTGTCAGTACCTTTTCACAAATAAAAGACTTGAAAACATTTTCTTTATGTTTCCTGTTATGGTCCTTTAGTTCAAGTGCATTGACAAAGCCCTCATTACATTTAGAGCACTTCACCTTGCGGCACCGTTGTTTCAACCTAAAGACACTGTTTCGTAGCTAAAAAATTCAAAAACAATGTCACGCCATGAGACTAGTACCATTCGATAGAAGGCGCTTTGGGCTATCTTCTGGAAAAAACCGCATGTCGTGACGCTGCTGTATAAGCGAGATATCAAGCGTCAAATTTGACGCGATTTTGCAGTAGGTTCAGAAATGAAGCGGTATTTTTGTCATTTTTGCTGATTTTTTATTTTAAAGTGATGTTAACCATTAAAAATGGGTAGTTATCGCATAAAATAGTTTTTACATTAATAGTACACACCTATTGTTATCAAATTTGAGCAAACAATTAGCTAGAATTATGGTCGAATTAATTATTACAAACTACAAAGATTTCCTATGCATGGAGCGTTTTTAGCTAACAAATTCAATGAATTTTGCTAAAGTAAATACGGTTAAATAATTTAGAAGTTATGTCCTGAGATAATTATCCATTAAATATGATTTTTACCATCAGAAAATAGAGAAAATCGTTAATGTTCAAAAAATATCTCTTCATTTTCGAACCTACTGTAAAATCTTTGGCGCTCGATATCTCGCTTATACAGCAGCGTCACGACATGCGGTTTTTTCCAGAAGATAGCCCGAAATGTCTTCTATCGAATGGTACTAGTCTCATGGCGTGACATTGTTGTTGAACTTTAGATTGAAACAAAGCTTCTATAGTCTGAGCGCTTTGTGAACTTGTAGGATTTTTCTCCCAAATGCTTTTGCAGATGTGACCGTAAGTCGGTTCGGGTTTTGAATGATTTTTCACACAAATTGCATTTGTGCTGCCGTTCATCAGAGTGCTTATATTGGATGTGACATAGTAACGATCTCTTCCATGCCAGCTCTTTGTCACACAATGTACAACTAAAAGGTTTCTCGTTTGTGTGGACAAAAATATGCTTTTGAAAATTTCCCAAATGTCGGAATGACATCACAGAAGACGCATCCAAAAAATTGAGACTTGCCTGCAAACCATCACACATAAATTGAGGTGAATTGTTGGATATTTTTAGAAAAAATTTTTAGTTTGAGCTTAACGTGAAGTTTCCGGTGTGATGACAGCGCTGATGCTTGGGAAAACTTTTGACTACAAACAATACAACTGTACGGTTTTTCGCCCGTATGACGTCTCATGTGGGAAGTGAGATGTCCCTTCTGTGTAAAGTATTTGTCACAAATTGAACATTGGTATGGTTTTTCTCCTGTGTGTAACCTTGTGTGATTTTTTAAATGTGGCCTGGATCTAAATTTTCTTTTACAATGTTCACATTCGAAGGGTCGTTGGTTTTGATGAACTCCGCTAATGTGGTGGTCTAAAGTTGATTTCTTTGTAAACGGCTTGTTGCAGTTAACACACTTGTAAGGCTTTTCGTTTGTAGGTATTCTCATGTGACACTGAATGTGACTCGAGCAGTTTGCTTTAAACTCACAAATATTGCACTTGTAATCCGGTTTGGACATTTTTGAACTTTCATTCATTTTGGTATTTTACAAATGATTACTGGGTTTATTGCCAACCAGTGGAGCACGGAGATGAAAACAAGTAAAAATGACGCTCAAGTAGATACGATTTTATAATAAAATTTATTTCATAATAAGAGTAAACGGGCTTTACGGATGATGATAGAGATTTTTTAAAAGACTCAAGCTTTCGATATTTATTCAATTTCTTCGTCACGAGCAAATACGAATGAAAAATTCAAAACGTGGAGTATCATAAGTTAGAAAAAACATTAAAATTTATCAACTAATAATTTAACCAAAGCAAACAAACTACAAAAACTTTAGTTTTCCCAAAAGATGCAACCTTTTAATTTGGTTTTTAAAAATTGTAAGCACTAATGCAGACAAGTCTACCTTTTTGCATATTGATTTTCAATGCGTCTGTTTGCTACTTTACGGAAGACTGTATGCTAATCGGACAACACTGCTATATAAGCAGCGTAAATGTTGTACAACAATAGTACCACAGAGCGGTGGTACGAAATGTTTACAGGTACATAGTATACAGATGTCCTATTCTAGTTTTAAAATCGGTTGTACAACGTTGATTTGCTACTTCCAGAATGCATAAGAATGTTGCTTGGCATAACACTAAAGAGTGTACAAGCCATTATCGATTCTCGGAACATTATATACGTGTGAAACTTTTAATCCGATTATCCTGGAAAGGCTTTCATTTTGAGTTTTCAAAGTGTTATTATTTCATTTCTAATTGTATCGTTGTTAAGCAAACAATACTTGAAACATTACCTTTCTAATCCAAAAATCTTAAACTTAATCTCTGAAGTGAACAATTACAGTGATACATATATAAAAACTGTAAAAACGCATATTCACTAATACATGTTGTTCTTGCTGGGTCTTACTAAGATTTTATGCGTACTTACGGATAGAATTGTTTGCAAAATCAATGCACGATGGACTATAAGAAGGTTTCACGATATTTGGAAAGTTAGAATACACCTAAGTACATTCACAGAAATTGAATGTACGTTTGGAGATGTAAGTGCGAATCACACGCTTTTCCTAATGCTTTTATACTGATTCCTCGGGTCACAAATTTACCTTTCCTGTAGCCCTTGGCACAAAATGCTTAAACCGATTATTCCTTACGCGGTTTATTGTAAGTTAAAAATGCTTTAGTGTATTTTGAAAAATGCTTCGTCCAATTATTTGGCTTATTTTGATTGATAGTAAAGTTTTTAACTTACCTAGGTAACAATAACCCTCCGAGAATAAATGCACGACATGGGGTTTTGGCTAATTGCTTGTAGTAGTGCAATAGGATGTTGTATTTGGAGCAACGTAGCATTCAATTCAACCCCACCGATTTAGTAAGTTAAGATTTATAGATATTCTACCTAATATTAGGTTGATTCAAGAAATATAATTTAGTTTTATAAAAGAAGTTGTAGTCATTTTTCTTATCTAATTAGTTAACAATAATTTCTAGACGTAATCTCTACTTTACATGTCATTGTATACATGTAACCTATTTCCATCAGGGTATTTAACAGTATGTGATCTTGTCGTAGAATGGGGTTATTCTGGGAAAAATTGTCATGAGAATTACCAGTTTGAAATGAATAAATTGCTCCTTTGCACCACATGTTATTTTAAGTACTATGCTAGTGACGGTATGGAACGAACATTTTTCTAATTTTGTGTGTTTATATTACTTATGTTCCAGCAATTCTGTAGTTATGTGTTCAGACTAATTATAAACCAGAACAGACTCTCATATAACAACAAACTAAATATTCTAAACATTTTACCACCAAGGCTCAAGGCTTAAATAGGCGGGTTAAGTATGTGGCATACAACATGTAATTGCTTGTGATTTGAAAACTATGCTATGGCAGAAGTTAGGTTAAAGCATTACCAGTTTTCAAAAATCCAGTTATGTAGTAAGAAAATCACTACTTTGTTGTTGTGTTACTTGAGCGGTCCTAGAACTATCACTGTAATATTTACAGGTACATTGTATGCAGGTATCCTTTGGTGGTAAGAAAATCTGTTGTACAACGTTGTACAATGTAGTACAATGTAATACATTAAACGTTTACATTATGATTTGTTCACAAAGTCAAGCATTGAAAAGTACTTCTAATCGGATTATAATTTATGAGGACGGTTACATATTTTATTTTCAGAAAACACAGTACACAGATACGCATTGATGACCTTCTACCATGTTATGTTTCCAAATGGTTTGAAGCCTTTGTGTGATCTCTGCTTGGAATAGGCAAACATTAGTATGTATTATGGTAATAGCTCTTCAACATTTTAGGATCGAATCACCAACCCACAAGCTGCAGGTACCTGTAAATATTTTGTACCACCGCAAGAAATTTTTTACGCATAATTTTGGTTTAAGCATAAGTTAGGCATTAAAAAGTTAGGAAAGTTACTAAACAATAATATGTGCTCGATTAGCTTACACTCTGCGGTATTGTATCAGGACGATATTTGCAAGACAAAATCAAGACAAGCAAGACGTTTCTGATTTACTGCTACCAACTAAAAAATTGAAGCTAAAGTGCACACACTTTTTTGAATTGAAGTAGATTGATTAGGTAAAAAAGTATTTGTTATTCTTCTTGCTGTCACGCGCAAGCTACCAACATGTCTAAAAGTTCAAAAATTCTGAAAGCACCACAAAAATGCAGTATTTGTGAATATAGGGCACGATGCTTGAGTGTGCTAACGTGTCATATGAAAGTGCATACAAAAGAAAAACCCTACATATGTCTAATCTGTAGCAAGCGATTTTCGGAAAAAGCGAGTTTAAAAAACCACAATAGCAGAGTTCATGACAATTACCGACCTTATAAGTGCGAACATTGTGAACGGAAGTTTGGATATAGGCATGAATTAAAAACTCACACAAGGTTACACACAGGAGAAAAGCCATACCAATGTTCAATTTGTGACAAAAGCTTTGCACAGAAGGGACATCTTACTTCACACATGGCGTGTCATACCGGCGAAAAACCCTACAGCTGTAATGTTTGTAGTCAAAAGTTTTCCCAACCATCTGCCCTGACAAGACATCGGAAACTTCATGGTAAAGTTAAACTAATAGCCCAATTTTAAATATTCTTGAATTTTTTTATAAGTCATAAATAATGTTTTCAGACGAATCTGCAAAAACTTTCCGTTGTGTTTTGTGTAACATGCATTTCCGACAGTTTGGACTACTTCAACGTCATATTTTTGTCCACACATTGGAAAAGCCGTTTGATTGTCATTTGTGTGATAAAAACTTTTCTTGGAAGCGTTCGTTAAGATCTCACGTCATGCAAGTACATTCTAAGGAACGTCTGCACAAATGCAATTTGTGTGAAAAGGCATTCAAAACACAAATATGTCTAAGAGCACATCTGCAAAGGCATTTGGGTGAAAAGGCATACAAGTGCTCTTTATGTAATGAGAGCTTCAACAACGCGCACCAACTCGGTATTCATAGCAGGAAACATAAATGAGATCTTTTTTGTAATATTTGCGGAAGAGAAATTTCACCCAAGGTAGTTTTTAAGAACATAGAAAACGATTTCACACGATGTAAAGATTAAAATATCCTAGGGTATTTATGTTTTTATTTAATTCAATAGAACACCATTAGAGACTGTACATATCAGCAGAGAGGTTGAAACGTTTTACTAGTACTGTTATTAGTTATACGTATCAATTATTTATTTTGCTTGGGCAATTCATTGAGATATTTCTACAAGTGCAATATTTCGATAAAGTTATGTTTTACTTATTTTGTACACTATTCATTAGTGATAACTTGTTTCATTTAATTACCAATTGGCAAGCAAGCATAGACCTAAACATTTAACATTTTGGTCAAATTGACACATGTCAAAGCAGAGAAAAAAAGTACATATAACAAGAAATATGTTACTTATTACGACACTACATGTTCTAACTTACTTAATGTGCACAATCTTGAATCTATATACTAGCCAAGTGTAAACATCAAGTTACATTCTGGCAAGAAAGGGAGGGAGGATTCGAAACTTACGTTCAAGAATTTTTGCCAACTCATAAAAACTAAAACTACATAAAACCTACACCTAAACAGCATGTATGCATCCTTTTTATCATGTGGTATTAATTTCGGAAAATTGCCTAAAATTTGTTCAATTGGTACCGCACAGCCCCCTAAAAATGCAATACAAAATGAACCAGCCTCCGACAACATCCCCAGCCCTGGCGATTGCGACAACATCCCCACTCCCCTCACATCCCCTCTCCCCTCACATGCCCTCTCCCCTCACATCCCCTCTCCCCTTACATCACCTCTTCCGTTATATCTCCTCTCCCCTCACATCCCATATCCCCTCATATCCCGTGGGGGTAGGGCTCATCCCCCAGGGGTAATGTTTTACAATTTTGCTTGGATTGAGCTGAAATATGGTATGTTGACTAATTAAAAGGTGGAGAATTCAGCAAAATTAAGAAATTTTTAAGGGGGGAGGGCTCATCCCCCAGAGGTAATTTTTTACAATTTAGCTCGGATTGAGCTGAATTTTGGTTTGTAGACTAATTAAAGGGTGGGGAGTTCAGTTTTTGCTTAAAATTGCGGTAATAATATTTTCGCTGATCGTATTTTACAACTATACCCAAGTTTTATGTTTAATCCAAAGCCGTAATACTTATTCAAAAGCCCTTATATTTAATTCAAAGTATCTATATTTGATCCAACGCCAATATCATCGTAAGTACATCGTAAGTAGTCACGCTATTTATTAAAGATGATTACACTTTAAGATAGCAGACTTAAGTATCGCTTTTAAAGCCTTAATCAGGGCCTTAAAATCCTAATTATAAAACACGGACTAAAAAGTCGTAGTCCTGGTCAAAAGCTGACCTAATATCACGTGTCGCTTTTTATATGGTTCTTTATAAAACGTTTTTAACTTGCTGTTACCTCTGACTTAGAGTTGACCTATTGACCTCAAATTCGATTGGGTTGTGGCGGAGGAGCAGTAATATTTATATACCATGTTTGGCTGTAATCGGTACAGCCATTGCTGAGAAAAACGCACACTGCCGGACGGCCGGAATAAAAAACTATCTAGTATCTGAGCGATACTTAATAACGTACGATTACACGTACGGCGAAAGCCTGGTCATAAGGTTTTTAAGCCAGCGTGCTACCTAACAAAAAATTTTCATTATTACGAAATGCGGCTAAATCACTTCGTTTTTACACAATCAAGCAACAATAATTTAATAATACCCACTGTTTCTTGTGTGTGGCTGGCTATAATTTCCAAGCAAGGAAAAAGTGCTAATTAGTAAAACGGTGTGTGCGAAGTAATTTGAAGCTGAAGCGTAAATAGTGTAAATTTTTTTGAGTACATAAAAGTGCTCATGAATGAATATTATACTACATTCAGCTTTACCGTTTTACAAAGTCAGCTACTCAACATCAACTTTCTAAATATCATAGTATTATTGCTTATTTTACAAAGAGCATCACGTATGCTTTTCTTATGCATTTTGTGTAAGTCCGGTCATGCTTTTCAAGCTGGTAAAAAGTGCCAATTGCTAAAGCGATGAGTGTAAAGCAAACTCAAGTTGAGTATTCGGTGTAATATTGTTTGCTGAAACATATGCCTAATCTACATGAATAACTGCCTATATATGCTCATGAATAAATATTATTTTCAATACCTAGGTAGACTATTTATATAAAACGATCTTTATATGTATTAACATAAATGAGTTCTTGAATTATAATTTTTGAAAAGTTCCTTGCGGATTTTTATAAAAAAAACTTATACTGTAATACTACAAAGTTTAATTCAAATATTTGGTAAGCATTTAGATCAAATGACTTGTCGGCACAACGAGAAAATGAAAACTCTTGCAATTTCTCAACACCTGGGGTTTTTAATATGTGCGCGGCGTCAAAATTTGTTACTAGAAGGTTCATAAGGGCTAACGCCTTTGTTCCAAGTTCCCCGCCGTAGACCATGTAGTCCACGACATGTTTTTGAATTGTCTCCTTTTGGCCATCGGATAGTGGCATACTAAGGAAACGATGCACTCCTTTTTCATAATTTCCAGGAAGGTGAACTGTGGCGTATGGCGATGGAGCCCCTCTCCGTTCATTCTTTTTAAAATATAGCAAAAATATTGCTATTAGGTTTATTGCGTCACCGGGTCTTGGTAATATTTTATAAATATCGGGGTGCGAAAGGTAAGTGTACTTTCTGGTACTTGTTGTTGATGGTAGTGGTATTGTTTGGAACGTCAAAGTTTTGTCATTTACTGTGTTAGTGCCAGCAACGTGAAGATACGATGTGTGTTTGGTTTCTTTTATTGTCTCCTAAATTTCTGTTAACGTCTCCCCACTGTAATTAATTACTAATAAGAGCCTCGGGCTTTCTCCAAGCTCTACAGCTTGAAGAACATAACCGTTTAAAGAGTTAGATGCGTGCTGCTGCCGAGTTAAGGGGTAATATATACGCAGCTCAAAAATTTGAGCAGCTTCATCCGTATCCGCACTGCCTAAGCCAACTTCGTTTATTTGCATTATGCACGCACTACTAGGACGATGGCGATGGCGTGGAAGCGGAGTAACCTCTTCTGATTCGGACAGATTGTCGTCACTTTCGCCTTCTGTGTTGTGATATATCACTAAGGCCAGGTGCAAGACTATACCTATGCGTAACCCAACATTTTGCGTCCTTATCGAGATGGTTGTTTGTTTGAAACTGAAAGAACACTGACCATTTACAAGCCTAAATATTGCAACATTTTAACGGAAATATTCTAAAAATGTAATTAACAAACTTTCATTTGAATCGCTGCATAGGAAAATCGTTCATGCAAATATGTAAACATTATTTGTTGCTAATCAAAAATTAGCACGCATAAAGTAATGTAGTTTACTATAAAGTGAGACCACAATGCAAATATTAAAATTCTTCTACCTGAGAAGTATTCTGGCCACCGCTTTCACTCCATACGATACGCTAAGTAATATTGTGTTTACACAAGTTTCTTCCCGACTCAGATAAACCCGCTACATAGTTTTCTAATACAGTTGCTTTGGATCATTTCAGTACTTTGATGAGATTCTTATTGCATATTACAAAAAGCTGTAAGCAAGCATTGAGTAGCTCAAAACGTAGACTTAGATTCCTATGTTATGTTTCCGAATGAATATGACAGATAAAGAATATGGCAATGAGAGAGGAGTGTAAAACGAGGACCGTAGGAATCTATCTCTGATTAGCAAGTCTCTTTATTATTGTGTAATCACTGGTTTAAATACTCACTTGGAATATATTCATAAGATTATTATAATGCTTATTACTCATACATACATTGTGTTGCTGGTTTACAATAAGATATATGTATTCTACTATACCATACATTCATATTGACTATAACCTAACTATTACAAGTGCATACATTATGTCACTCTGGTGTACTCTTATAAGTTGTTATATTATACTCCTATCTTACTTACTCTTACTCTCATACATACATGCATGCATAATAACATTGAGGGATCTCACGGTAGTTTACTACTTGTTTTTTGAAGTGACACAAAATGCATAAGAAAAGCATACGTGATGCTCTTTGTAAAATAAGCAATAATACTATGAGATTTAGAAAGTTGATGTTGAGTAGCTGACTTTGTAAAACGGTAAAGCTGAATGTAGTATAATATTCATTCATGAGCACTTTTATGTACTCAAAAATTTTTTACACTATTTACGCTTCAGCTTCAATTTACTTCACACACACCGTTTTACTAATTAGCACTTTTTCCTTGCTTGGAAATTATAGCCAGCCACACACAAGAAACAGTGGGTATTATTAAATTATTGGTATTATTGGTATAAAATACGTTACAACATATAAAAACTACCTGTAGATTTTGAGAATATTATTTTTCAAAGTGGAACAGGTTCATTGAAACACAAAAAATGCACTTAGCATTCAGTTTGTATTTAGAAATGTCCTCTGCCAGGACGTCTACACTCATTTCTAAACCGTTTTCTTGCAAGACGAAAAACTGAAACTCAGTGCACAAGAAGCAGAAGGATTATTGTTCCGAATTGAAAAACGGAACAAAATCAACAAGTATTTTTTTAAATCTACTGTTGTTAGGACTATATGTTATTTTTTTAAAATTAGGTGTTAGTTACAGTTGCTTTTTCCAGACAAGAGCACACCTACTTGATCGTCATTCATAAAAACTTTATTATTGTGCACTCTTGCCTGACAAGAAGTTCCGTGAGCACCAAGTTACTACCTATGTGTTCATGAATATAAAAATGTCTAAAGCAGAGCACAGATGCAATATTTGTGAGTTTAGAGGCAAATTTACGAGTGCACTGCAGCGTCAGATGAGAGCACACACGAACGAAAAACCTTACAAATGTGATATATGCAAGAAAGGGTTTTCTAACAGCAGTGATGTAAGTCGTCACATTAAAAGAGTTCATGACAACCTACGACCTTTCACATGTGAGCTTTGTGAGAAGACATTTAAGTCAAATGGAGATTTAAAAAGGCACACAAGAGTGCATACAGGAGAAAAACCATACCAATGTTCAATTTGTGACAAACGCGTGTCGCAGAAAGGAGATCTTACTGCACACATGAGAAGTCATACTGGCGAGAAACCTTACAGCTGTCATACTTGTAATCAAAAATTTTCCAAATAATCAGCCCTATTGACGCACCAGAAATACTTACATGGTAAAAATTTACAAATTTTAATCTTTAGAAATATTTATAAAAAGTTCTTCTTAAATTTTGTTGACGTTTTACAGAGAAAGGAGATAAATCTATTTCTTGCGTTTTCTGTGATTCAAGATTTCAAAATTTAACCTTACTTCATCGTCACATTTTAATTCACAGAAAAGAAAAACCGTTTTTCTGTTTATCATGCGAGAATAGTTTTGCTCAAAAGAGTACTTTGAAACATCACATCAAATATAAGCACACTGTTGACCGACACCACGAGTGTAGTTTGTGTGAAAAGACATTCAAAACCCAGAGCAGTCTACGTGTGCATCTCCAAAGTCATTTGGGGGAAAAATCTTACAAGTGTTCCATTTGTAATGAGGGTTTTAACAATACCAACGAGCTAAGCAATCATACTAGGAAACACAAAAAACTTCAGTGTCATTTAAAATACCGCCCTAGAGAAAAATTATACATGTGTAGCATCTGCAACAAAGGGTTCACAGAGAATCGAAATTTAAAGCGTCACACTCAAACAGTTCATGAGAACAACCGACCATTTAAATGTGAACGCTGTGAGAAGAAATTTGCATCAAAGCAGAAAGTAGAAGTTCACACAAGATTACACACAGGAGAGAAACCATACCCATGCTCAGTTTGTGACAAAAACTTTACACAGAAGGGAAATGTTACCGCCCACATGACCTGTCATACAGGCTAAAAACCGTTCAATTAATGCTTGCAGCCTGAAGCATTAAAGTGAAATGTCTTACGTGTACCCCATTACTAATGAAGGCCTTGCCAATTGGCGAGACCTAACGAGCCTTACTCAAAAATATACTTCAGAGGTTTTCATTTGAAACATTTGCGGAAAGGAACTAGCACACAAGAAAAGTTTTACACTGCACATACATTAAGATACATAAGTTAAAACCACCTGGAATACTTATCACTATAGTGTAATGCTTTATACACATATGTGTAGCAGGTTTTTGCTCAGTCAATTTTGACGGATTTAAAAATTGTGCATATCAACATGTGAAAGTGGTTTGTTTAATTTATAATACTTGAAGTACTATCATATTTTAGAACTTCAATTTGATTTGCTTATGTATTATAATTTTGTAGCTATACAATGATGATTAGTTAAGTAATATGTATTTAAATATAAAGCACACAAACGAAAAATTCTATAGTTGTAGAATTTGCATGTTTTGTTGTTGGATTAAAAATTTGCATTAAAAAGTTGAATCATCATTGCCTTAAAGGACGACATAAAACATGCAAAATGACAATTTGCTCCTTATTCTACATTAAATATATTATGTCTTCACTATGTCTTTTTATATAGTAAATTGAGTTTAACTTGGAAAGCAAAATACTGACAGTTCAGCCCGAATCTATGTGGTAGTCGCTGGTCAAGGTCCATGTAATTGTTAAACAATATCATTAGGCTAAAATCAGTAATGCTAGTGCAAAAAGTATAGATTTATTCGACATTTTTTTTTAAATCTCCTAAAATTTAAATTAATTTAGCATGAACTTCATATGTTCAAAATATTGCTTCATCTGAAACGTTGATAACTATAGGTTTGGAACCTGTACAAATAAGTTAAATTTTTCCAGATTAAAAGAATTAAAGTAAATCCGCTCCACAGATAATACATATCATTTACGTACTCATAATACCATATATATACCTTATATAATATATTGTGTTCACTTTACGGTTTTGTGCTGTTTAAGTATGTAACGCAGGATACAAAGCTGTTGCTGTAAATAGGATACATAATACATTTTGAATGACGTCTAAAGGATCAAAAATGACAAATGACTGTCAGGCAACATTCGTATTATATTATAAGCCTTAAATTATTGTAATCAGTAATCAGTAATGCAATATGATAAAAAGTATTTGTACCTAATTCTTGGATTTACCTGCTCTTAGTGGATTTACGGGACAGAAACATTATTCATTCAGAAGAAATTCATTCATTCATTCATTCAAGATTCATTATTCATTATTATGCACCTGTTTTCCCCACCATGCATATACTTTGCACAATTGATTATAAACAACCTTAAGTTCTTTCATTAGTTCACACAACAACCTTCATTTCTGCTTTGCGGTTTCCACTATATAACCAGCTGGCGCCCATTGCATAAAAAATTGTAAGCTTACAATCTTAACAATTTGTAAAGTTCTCTATAGTTACCGAAATTATCTCCATAAGGAATACATTAACTTACATTGTTAACAAAAAATTGTAACTTTTATGCAATCCGGCCTTGCTTGTAAAAAAGTTAGTCACGTAGGCTAATCCTATTATTTGAGCAAAACCTGTTACCTTGGTTGTGAATAATTCAACAGGTTATATTTTAGGATATGTTCCATGTAAACTAGATTTTCAACTTAGTTGTATACCTTTAAAGCATTAAATGTTTATACAGCATGCTACAAAAATGAGTATTTAAGCAAAGCTATTTTAGGTTAATCGGATTAATACTTGAGTTGGTAAATGCTCCTACAACTACCTGAAACACTTATCCATATTCTGTACATTCTAAGTTTCGGCACTAAAATATTGGTACAGACTGAACATTAGCTGACTAAACATTTACGTGTAAGCATACAATTTGTTGTACTGCAAAGCGCACACTGATTGCAAGTTTATACTCTGCAATATACTAATAAATTGACAGAGTGAAATTCGGTTTACAGTAAGAAAGCTTTATTCTTCCTTGTATTAAATACTTAACGACAGTGCAAATGCTACAAAACTTATCTAATTATTTATCAGTAATGAGCTTCAATACTCTGACAAGGTTAATTCAGAATTTGTGACGCTTTTGGAATTCTTGAAACTAAAACAAGGTTTCAAGGACTTGGAAATTCTTAACAAGCAGTTTACGTTTTGTGCAAGACTACTAGACTAAAAGATTTTCTACATTCAACCAATACCATATTTACGAAGAGTTCAAAAATGACCAACGGAGAGTACAAATGCAGTATGTGTGAATATAAAGCAAAATGTGTTACTGTACTCAAGATTCATATGAGAATGCACACAAAAGAAAAACCTTATACGTGTAGTGTTTGCAACAAAGAATTTTCCACCAAGTTTAGTTTAAACCGGCACATCAACACAGTCCATGAGAACCATCGGCCCTTTAACTGCGAGTACTGTGAGAAGAATTTTGGATCAAAGCAAGAACTAAATATTCACACAGGTGTGCATACAGGAGAAAAACCATTTCAATGTCATATTTGTGACAAGCGCTTTTTGCGGAAACACCATCTTACTAGACACATGAGGTGTCATACTGGCGAAAAGCCTTACAGCTGTGAGATTTGTAATAAGAAATTTTCCCAGCTATCAGCCGTACTGGGGCACCAAAAACGTATACATGGTAAAACAATTTTACAATATTCAGTTTGAAAACAAATTTTCCGAGATAGGAATATATATATGTCTTGATCATATTAATTTTTACTGGTACATAGAAAAACGGGCACAGTTCTTCAGCTGCAGTTTCTGCAACAAGCCGTTTACAACTAAAGCTCATGTAGGGCGCCACATCACCAGAGTTCATGAGAAACTCAGACGTTTCAATTGTGGGCATTGTGAGAAGACATTTGGATCAAAGACAGAATTCAATGTTCACACAAGAATGCACACAAGAGAGAAACCATACAAATGTTCAATTTGTGACAAGAGATTTGCAAGGAGAGAAGTGCTTAAAAGACACATAAGAAGCCATACTGGCGAAAAACCATACAGTTGTCAAATTTGTAATCAGAAATTTTCAGAAAGGACTTCACTTTCAGCACATTGCACTCGTTATCATGGTAAGCCAATTTAAACTGAGCTCTAACTTTGTCATTCAATAAGTTCTTCAGTGTTTCCAAAGTTAATTCAACACGTTGTTTTTATGTTTCGTAACTAATGTTTATTGACGGTTACACAGAAAAATCTTCTAAGCCCTTCAGTTGTGTTTTCTGTGACATCGCATTCCGGGAAATGGCAACGCTCAAACGCCACGTTTTTATCCAAACAGGCGAAAAACCTTTTAATTGTCCTTTGTGCGAAAAAAGGTTCGCTAATAATGATTCATTAGCACGTCACAATAAGAATAGACACACTACCGATCGACAGCACAAATGCAGTTTATGTGCGATGTCATTCAAAACCCCATCAGACTTACGCCTGCATCTGCAAAGACATTTGGGTGAAAAGTTCTACAACTGTCCTACCTGTAACGAGTCCTTTTTTAGGAAACCGGAGTTAACCAGGCATATCCAGAAACATACTGGAGAAGTCTTCAAGTGTACGTTTTGCAAAAAAGATTTTACACGCAAGGATAATCTTAAAGTACACATTAACCGCTTCCATAAAATTTAAAAACCTTTTGGCATTCATAATCTATAGACTCTAGATGTGTATAATATTGAGTTGTTATCAAGCTATTTAAATACTAAATCTATAAGTTTTTCGATTCTTGTCAAAAGATTTCAAAAGTTTAATTAGTTTTATGCCTGTTGCTATGCTCGGTCCTGTCATTATGTTGCAGATATTTTTGTAATGTTTTGCTGTATTGTTCATAATTGATGTTGATTACATCTGTAATTAAATAAAAGGATGCCATATTTTGAATGCTATAAATTTGCTGTTTGAATAATGTTGTATTAGATGTTTGAAACGGTTTTGTAATTGTAAACTTAATTACCTCATTTGAAATAAAATGTGAGAAATGGAAAGCCTTAAATAATTTCTGTTTTATATACCACATTTAGAAGCCGTGGTGTCCTATAAAATGTAACATTATTTATTTATTTTAAAACCTAGAAGCATTTATACCTTCCTGGAACTGCAGTTCCTGAATTGAAACCTTCTTAGGTACTCAATTGTTTTTTTTTTCGTTCAAAATATCTTGCCCAAACGGAACCTTTTGGTTCGTATCTTGCAGTTTGGAATATTGGAATGCAATAGTGCATTAATTTTCTACAGGAAAATCAGGTAATTTTTTGGAGCGTCTTCTGTAATTCACGATTTCAGAATTTTGCCACGGTTATTTAAGTATTTAAAATCATGCACGCAAACAAGTGAGTATTAAGCAAATAGTTTGCGTTGTAATTTGCACCGCAAATGATTCAATTTTATATTTTATGCATTTACTTGAATATATTATAAATTTGTTCCTTTAAATGTAACATTAGGAACGTGTACGTATTTTGTTTCAATAGACTTGAAACATTTTTATTAGATTAACAATATATACACTGTATATTTGCTATAAATATGAAGCATCACGTGTTCATTTATTTTTTTGTGTAGTTGTCCTGATCGTTGTTAATATGCCTGTGTTAAAAATAATACTGCCATATATTGCAAACTTCTAGCAATGTTGCAATTTTACTAGAAGAAAGAATTATTTAATTCACAATTTTGCATCATATGTCTAAATAGCAGGTTCCAGAAACAGTAAATTTTTATCAAACAAAATATTCCAATGCACACGTTGTCGAACCATTGAAGCATTAGTAAATTATAGTACATACTAGGAACCACAAGCTTCATTTGTGTGACAATAATCAGTTTTAAACAATTTTTGCAAAACTTTTTACCATTCTACTATTAACGGTATATATTTTTTATTCAAAGTTTTGGTTGCAAATCAAGAACTTGGCATACATGATGCCGTCGTTTTTTTGGTATTAAAAACAGAGGAGACACTGGTTTATGAATTTTCCCGTTTATAGAAGCATTGAAAATCAAAAGTGCATGTATTAGCGGATTATATTTCTTACAACAGCCACAAAGAGTTTTGAGAATGCATTAACATGCAATCGGCCATCTTATGTTTCCGTACTGTGTAAAACGTCCGCATGATCTGTGCTTGCAATAGGTGAACAATCTTACCCATTTTGATAATAGCTCCTTAATATTTTCGGATGCATTCAACAAAGCAAAAGCTGCAAATTCACGGAAAAACATAAAGGACTAGTTTTTTGAGTTGAAGACAATTTTTGAACATATTATGGCATTATCAGTTTCCATAATTCGATTAAAATAATGGATTTAGATGTTTTCTGGTTACGTCTACTTGTATGCACAACTTGTTTTCTCTACATCAACATTCTTTTCATTTTTGTGGCAGCAAGGTATTTATATCCAAATCCATGCAGCGAATGAAACATTGACAGCCCAAACGAGAAACCTTGTCTTAATCGGATTAAAATTTGTTCATACAAACTCTGCGAAAGAAATAATTTTAAATCGAACCGGAGTGTTATCTTTTCCTGGTATCTTCAAGAAGGATGAAAACAATCTCCAAAAGCACATTTACAATATACAATCACTTAAATGGCTTAAATGTGGAAAGTACCTGAAAACTAAATATTTGTGAGACCCAGTAAGATTAGTACACTAGTAAGTAATCTATGGGCCACCGCAGCTGTCTTGCTCACAAAGTTTATGTGGCGAGTTTAGCATTGAAAGTTAAAGACAAGCATTTTAAAGGATTAAAAGTTTGAACAGGTTCACTATCTTACAAAAACCAACTACTCGTACATTTTATGCGTTTTGTGCTTCAATGCCGTGAAACTCTTCTGGTGACAGATACCCTGCCGAATACAACCAGGCGGAACTCATTTAAAATCAGTTCGCATTAAGCAAGACTTGTCAATTTCTCTGTTCCAAATTTGAAGAATCATGCAAAAGTGAGAAACAACTTTAGAAACTTAATTACTTCAGAAATATTCAAGATCACATCTAATTGAGCATTAGCCGCTAGTTTTTGTCTTTTTTGGCAATATTGCATGACGATAAATCCTGTGAACACATGAACTCTACCAGCATGTCTAAGAGTTCAAAAACGTTCAAGTCTGAACACACGTGCAGTATTTGTACATATAAAGCACCAACCTTGAGTAGACTCAAGTGCCATATGCGAGTACACAAGGTAAAACCCAACAGGTGTAGCATCTGCAACAAAGTGTTTCAAAGAAAAAGTAATCTGGGACACCACGTTAACACAGTTCATGAAAACCAACGACCTTTCAAATGTGAATATTGCGAAAAGAATTTTGGATCAAAACAGGACTTAAATATTCACACTAGATTACACACAGGAGAAAAACCATACCAATGTTCTGTTTGTGACAAACGGTTTGCACAGAGGGCACATCTTACTTCCCACATGAGATGTCATACAGGTGAAAAACCGTATCAATGTTCGATTTGTAGCAAACGCTTTGCACAGAGTGGAACTCTTACTGATCACATGATACGTCATACAGGCGAAAAACCTTACAGCTGCAATGTTTGTAATCAAAAGTTTTCCAATCAATCAAACCTTTTATCACATCGAAAACTGCACGGTAAATTTAAACTAAAAGGTCAGTTTTTTAGGTATCCATGGAATCTTTTCATCAAATAAATATGTTGTTTTTAGACAAATCCGCTAAACATTTTGGTTGTGCTTTCTGCGGCATGTCATTTCGACAGTGAATAGATCTTCATAGACATATTTTTGTTCACACAAAGGAAAAACCTTTTAATTGTCCCTCGTGTGATAAAACGTTTGCTTTGAAGGATTCGTTAACATCTCCTATCAAGCACAGGCACTCTAATGACCGCATGTACAAATGTGATTTGTGTCAGAAGACGTTTAAAACCTGGCGTTATTTACGATTACAAATGCATTTGGGAGAAACATCCTACAATCGCACATGTAATGAGAGCTTTTGCAATGTGCGCAGATTATACTTCCATAATAACAAGCATAAATAAAATTTTTCAATCCTTGCCTTGCAGCATTTGCGATTAATTGCAGATGCAGAAAGACAGTGCAGGAAGAACAAATGCAGCCTTTAAACAAGATGTAGTATTTCAAACTAGATTTAAATTCGTGCATTTGGTTAGCTTTGTAGCAAAAGCTGCACAAATATTTTTGAATCAAACAGTTCATATTTTAAAAAATTCTATTCTATTTGTAGTTTTTTATTAAAATTTTTTAAAGTAGTATAAACTGATGCACAAGTTTGTTGGTGTAGGTAAGTGTTGCCTATGTTGTAAAAAGATGAACATTAAAAACAATTTTTAGCATTTTACCACAGTGACGGGTGTTCGAAAACCTCTCAACTCATACTCACTCCAGTCACATTTCATCTGTCAAAACGTTTGGCCTATCCACTCATCTCAGCATTCATTAGCTCAAATTATCAAGTTTTTGTTTGCAAAATTACTATCAGAACTTGAGTTTTCGAGTAAAAATAAGCGCTAAAATCTTGTTCAAAGAAAAAACTGCATGTTAAAACAAAAATTTGCAACGTTTCTGAAAAGTAACTGAAGTTAAAGGTTAATTTGGAAAAGATTCCGAATTTTACTCAACTGTACTCATAATTTCAGATTCAAGTCGACCACTTACTCCGCTCATCACTTCACCATGTCTCTGAAAAAGCTTCACTTCACTCACTCATACGTCTCACACTCACCACGGGCCCAAAACCGTTTTAACAAGGATTTGCAAGTTAAATGGCAATTTACTTTGCAGGTCAGATTATATTCAATATTATACCAGCAATGATTGGTGGGCTAGCCTAAATGAAATCATTCACGATTCTGTATATGAAAATTTGTCACAACAGGGAAGTGCAAACAATTACTGAAGAATTTATTAGTTATAATGAGATGGGTAAGAACTGGGTAAGATTTTAATAATCTGTACAAATTTGCCAAATTTCTCATAGTGAATTCCTGTAACTCCTGTACATGCAACATGCAAATTTAGAAAATACAATGTTCCATGCGGTCCTTTATTTGTGGTCTTGGTATCTTCAGCAGAAAGTATTTTAATAATCTTAAATTCACAAGTAAGTATGTGAACGTTATTTTCTACATTGCATTTATTCTCGGAGAACAAATGTTACCTAGGTAAGTTAAAAAACTTTACTTGACAAAACCACGCGCATTCAAAATATGCAAAATATTTGGACAAACCATTGCTCAAAATACAATCAAGCATTTTGAGCTAACAATAAACCTCTTCAGGAATAATTGGTTTTAGCATTTTGTGCCTAGGGTTACATAAAAGGTAAATTTGTTACCCGAAAAATCAGCAATATAGCTAAAAGAAAAGCGTGTGGTAGTGTGGTCCGTATATATTTAGCAAATGAAAAACTTTTTAACAACCTGCCAGTGTAATTCGGATTAAAATCTGCAAACGTGCATTCAATTTCTGCGAATGTATTCGCGTTCAGTCTAATATCTTAAATTTCCAAATGGCGTGAAACACTCTTAAAGTCCATCGGGCTTTCTCTATGCAAACAACCCTATCTGTAAGTACGTATCTTACCCAGCCAGAACAGCACGTATTAATGATAAGACGATTTTAAAGTTTTGAAATACATATGTATCGCTGCATTTGTTCACTTCGGAGACTAAGTTTACCTTATTTTGGATTAGAATGGTCATGTTTCAAGTATTGTTTTCTCAACGACTTTACAATTACTAATGAACTAATAACACATCGAATACTCAACATAAAAAACCTTTCGAGGATAATCGGATTAAAAGTTTCACACGTATATAATATTCCGAGAACGGATTATGGCATGTAAACTCTTTAGGTTCATGCCAAGCAACAATCTTATGCATTCTGGAAGTAGCAAATAAACGTTGTACAACCGATTTTATAACTAGCATAGGATACCTGTATACTATGTACCTGTAAATATTTTGTACCATCGCTCTCAGGTACTTTTGTTGTACAAAATTTACAGAGCTTGTGTAGCAACGTTGTGCAATCAGCATACAATCTTCTGTAAAGTAGCAAACAGACGCATTGAAAATCCGTCTGCCAAAAGGAAGACTATTCTGCATTAATATTTTTATTTTTAAAAAGGCAAATTAAAAAGTAAAACGTTTGGGAAGCCTAAATTTTTTTTTAGTTTGTCTGTTTTAATTAAATTTATATTTGATAATTTTTATTGTTGAAGCGCATCCACTTAAGCGTCGTTCTTACTTGTTCTTAAATTACGTGCTCTGCGAGTTGCAGCAAACACTGTAAACATTTCTAAAATACCAATGTCTGAAAGTTTAAAAATGTTCAACCTGAATTACCAGTGCAATATTTGTGAGTTTAAAGCAAAATGCTTGAGTCACCTTCAGCGCCACATGAGGGTACATACAAACGAAAAGCCCTTTAGATGTGATATCTGTAACAAGCAATTCACAAGCAAATCTAATTTAGATGGTCACACTAGCAGAGTTCATCAAAACCAACGACCCTTCAAATGTACACAATGTGAAAAGAAATTCGGATCTAAACACGAGTTAAAACTTCACACAAGAATACACACAGGTGAAAAACCATACCAATGTTCAACCTGTGACAAGCGCTTCCCCCGAAAACAGAATCTTACTAGACACATATCAAGTCATACTGGCGAAAAACCTTACCAGTGTTCAATTTGTGACAATTGCTTTTCGCAGAAAGAGATTCTTACTAAGCACATGAGAGGTCATACTGGCGAAAAACCCTACAGCTGTCAGATTTGTAATCAGAAATTTTCCCAATCGTCATCCCTAATGATGCACTGGAAACGATATCACGGTAAAACAATATTATCTGTAATTTGTAAATATACCTTGAAAGAAAGTAATGCATTTTGTCCTGAAATTTTCTTTAAACATTGTACAGAGTATAAAGCAGAATCCCATGGTTGCGTTTTTTGTGCTTCCCGATTTCAAAAGCTGGACAACTTTCAACGCCACATTTTTATTCACACAAACGAAAAACCTTTCCGCTGTCTCTCGTGCGACCAAAGTTTTGCACACAAAAGTAGTTTGAAAATTCACATCAATCAAAAGCACTCTGATGACCGAAATCACAAGTGTAGTTTGTGTGAAAAGACATTGAAAACAGGAGCTACCTTACGAATACATTTGCAAAGACATTTGGGTGAAAAATTTCACAAATGCTTTCTTTGCAATGAGAGCTTTTTCAGTAAAGAGGAGCTAAACAGGCATTCACAGAAGCACACAGGAAAACGTTTTAAGTGCACATTTGCGGAAGAGAAATGACAAGCAAGCATAGTCTAAAAGTACACATCAAACGAAAACACATTACGCAAAATTTTATAGCTTTTAAAATAATGCAAAACAAATTGTAGATACAAATTCCAAAAGCATATATAGGCTTTGTGCTTTACAATTTGTTTTGTTTGTACAATAAATATATTATTATTTTGTTTGAATTCCAGTATAGTGTGTGTTGAAAGGTATTGACACTTTTGTGGTTGTGGTTCATAGCATCACCAAAATGTAAATGTAATACAATGCCAGTATTTTATTTTCAAACGATTCACGCTAGAAAAGGATTCTTAAGTATTTTTATATTATTCGGCATATTACCAACAGTGCCGAGTTAATAAAGTGTTAACTACTTGCATGATTAAATATTCAAACCTGATTAATGTAACATTTGTTTAGATGGAAGGGTGCTATAAAGTATTAAATTAAGATTAATATTTGTAACTAAAATTTCTTGTGTAAACTATATTTAAAAAACAACTTTTATTATAAATCAGATGACATTAAATTGCTTGCTATTCGAACTAGAAGCATCAACGTCGTCATGTTCACTGGTACTCTTACCCCGTACAGGTTGGTTCTGCATCGTGGAGGAAACTTGGAAGATGTACAATTTGCTTGCTAAACTTCAGACTAGGCGCTGTACCTAGATGTCAAGCTAAAAATCTACGTGTACGATAATAGGACGCGTAGGGTTTTTGCTATGGAAGTGGGTTGAGGGTAACTGGAACCGGTGGACACAAATTTTTTGAGTAATCTGATTTTATCGGTACCATGAGAATCAATGACTACTTGTAAACACTATCTTGCGGCATTTAAAGGTTCAACACCAGTCTTAGCAAGCACCGCCATCGTCATCTCAAAATCCGTCAAATAACGCACTGTAAGAGGAACATAAAAGTAAAGCCATATGAAGGGTTCGGAAGCACGCAGAATCCTACTCAAAGTTTCCTACTGCGAAGTTTGCTACCTACGAAGTTTGCTACTCGCGAAGTTTACTACCCGCGATGTTTGCTACTCACGAAGTTTCCCAACTACGAAGTTTACTACTCGCGAAAAATGGAACTTAATCCCTTTATCAGTAATAAGACAGTTATTTCATGCATAATTATTAGGTCGTTGCTTCAGCAGAGGAGCTTATTAAGATGTAATGTGTCTGTGCGTCTGTCTGCCCGCCTACTTAAATTTATGGGGTACTATATTCCAGATCCAGTTAATATACGCTCTAAACCAGCAAACATCAGCCCAAAATAAGCAAAAATAAATCCTATAAAAGCAAAAAGACGTCCTAAACTAGCACCAGTAATTACTTTGTAAATGGAATTTAAAAGAAAACAGTTCTTATTTTTGACTATTTGAAAAAAGTGTAGTTTTATATGTTCATTATTGATAACTAACACGATGTAAGAAAGGACGAATAATATTTTGTAAGCCCTTGTGAATACATTTTACTTTTTACGTGATAATAAACAATTTGTACATTATTTTTTGTTAATTTGTACAAAGGTTAATAAGGGTTTAACGGATGCTGGCTGTTTAATCAACTCGAGCTTTCGAAATGTTACTAATTTCTTTCTCAGGAGTAATAATACACTAATAATTATTATTTTTTTGTAGTTTTTTTCGCGAGTAATAAACTTCGTAGATGGGAAACTTCGTGAATAGCAAACTTCGCGGGTAGTAAACTTCGCGAGTAGCAAACTTCGTAGGTAGCAAAGTTCGCAGGTAGCAAACATTGAGTAGCAAACTTCGCAGTAGCAAAATTTGAGTAGGATTCTTCGTGGACCCTTATTTAAGTAACCTCCAGTCTCACATAAAAGTGCACACAATGGAAAAACCACACAAATGTAAAACCTGCAACGAACAGTTCTCCCAAAAGTCTAATCTATCACATTTAGTGGGGGCAGCGGAGGAGTAATATTGTGGTGGTGGAGGGGGTGAAGGAATGTCAGATCCTGTGGGCCCTTAATGACCCCTTTTCTTCCAGCTATCCTGCTCCTCCACTTGGTCAACACAGATAACGCTCAGAACTAGTCAAGATCAAAGTGCACTCTCTTTAGTTGACTGATGAATGGTAACTGCCACTCAATATGTATCAAATAATTCTCCAGCAGCCCACACAACAAGAAGTACTTTTCAACGAGTAATAACTTGCTACTCATTTATTGCATATAAACAGTTATGCACACACACAATGCTAGTTTATAACACATAATAATAATTCAAAAATTTAATTAATTCAGTAGTTTTCCTGTGAGCTATTTCAAAAAGGAAAATATAGCTCCCACCTCTTCAGTCACTTCCGGACTCTCGATAAGCTTGTCTCAGGTAGCCCCTCTACTGGCTAGCTCTCTTTGTTTGAGCGTCGCCTCTCTTGACAAATCTAACGCATCACATACGCAGAATTCATGAAAACTATTCTAACCATTCATACAACATTGCACACAGGAGAAAGGCCATACCAATGTTCAATTTGTGACAAAAGCTTTGCACAAAAGGCAAATCTGACCGATCACATGAGATGTCATACAGGCGAAAAACCTTACGGCTGTTATAATTGTAGTCAAAAGTTTTCCCGCGTGCGTTCCAAATGTTCTACCCTCCAAATGTAGCATCTGAAACAAAGGGTTTCAAAGCAAAGGCAACCTAGAACATCACGTTAACACAGCGGATGAAAACCTACAATCTTTCCAATGTGAACATTGTGAAAAAAAAATTCAAATTTAAATCCGACTTAAAACGTCACACAAGATTACACACAGGGGAAAAACCGTACAAATTAGTATTGTCACGGTTACGGTTTCAGTTGAAACCGAAAACCGGTTTCGGTTACAAATAAAAAGCCGTAACCGAAACCGAGTTCGGTTTCGGTTAAAAACCGTAACCGAACCGAAATTCGGTTTCGGTTACCTTAGTATCTATTCTTAAATTATCACTCATGTACGCCGACTCTATCCAAACTTGGAGCATGAATGAATATGTAAATAATGAAAAAATAACATTTATCTTTCTAAAACGCAAAAAGGGTACTAAGCCAATTTACTATATGGCAAGCCAAAAAAACTTCATGCAAAAAGTTATGTCCAATGTGGGAATCGATCCCGTGACCTCAAGCCCAGAGTTCATCACTCAAGCGGTTAAGCCACGTGGCTGAGCTTGAGTAACGAGGTAGAGAGCTGGTCGTAAGCAAAGAAAAGTGAGCCTGCACGTACGTACTTACGGTGCACGGCACATCAATCTTCATAAAGTAGTTCATGGAAGGAAACCGAATCATAACCGAAACCGGCGGTTTTTCAGTGTTCGGTTTTTAAATGTAACCGAACCGAAACCGTAACCGAATTAAAAACCGAACCAAAACCGCCGGTTAACCGAAATAACCGAAACCGCGACGATCCTAGTACCAATGTTCGATTTGTAGTAAGCGGTTTGCACATAGTGGGAATCTAACTGTACATATGCCATGTCATACAGACGAAAAACCATATCGTTGCAATCCTGTTCAGACATCGAAAACTTCACGGTAAGATAATGTACCTAATAGCCCAATTTTTAAATATCAAAGAACGCTTCTCATTAAATATATATGTTGTTTGCAGACAAATCCGCTAAATCTTTCCGTTGTGTATTTTGTGGCATGCAAGTCCGACAGTTGCAAACTCTTGGAAGACACATTTTTGTTCACACAAAAGAAAAACCGTATGGTTGTCCTTCGTGTGATAAAACGCTTGCTTGGAAGGGTTCGTTAACATCTCACATCAAACACAGGCACTCTGATGACCGCCTGTACAAATGTGAGTTATGCCCGAAGACATTCAAGACGTTTACATTTGCATATGCATTTGGATGAAAAATCCTACAAATGCACACTATGTAATCAGAGCTTTTACAATGCGCAAAGATTATGCTTACATAATAAGAAACATAGGTAAAAAGCTTTCATTCCTTATTTTGGAGCATTTGCGGGCGACAGCAGACGCACAAAGGTGCTTACGAACACACGCATTTTTTACTCTAGATGTAAGTTTTCAAAGTAGCTTTGAATACGTGCGATAATTGGACTTTGTGGCAAATGTGGCTTAAATATTGTTGAATCAAACGATTCATATTTTTACAAATAATATTTTCATAATTCATTAATATGATTTAAAGTTGTATAAACTGATTATAAATTTTTTGATTTAGGTTACTTTGGGTAGTATTTGTAATAAGATGACTAATAAATTAAATTTTGTAGCATTTTAAGACAGAGATGGGAGTTCGAAAACCACCCAACTAAAACCCACTCCACTCACTACTCATTTCTTAACCAGTTTGGCCACTCCATTAATGACCACTCATCACACCATTCGTTTGCCCAAAATTTCGTAATTGTTTGCAAAGTTACCAATAAAACTTTATTTTTAGGGTAAAACTAGGTGTCAATATCTGATGTTTAAGCAAAAATTGCATTTTAATGCAAAAATATGATCAATTTTCTAAATATGAACATTTATTTTACTCATATCTCATGAACCCAAAACTTTTAGCCTCTCATTCCGCTCACCATTCGTAGCTCTGAAAATAATCTTCGCTCCACTCTATCATACCACTCACACTCACAACTCGTGATTGAGTGGGTCCATCACTGTTTTAACAACGATTTACAAGTTGAATGGCAATTTACTTTGCAGGTCAGCCATTATTCTGTACCATTCCAGTACCATAGTAGTTGAATAGCAAACTTATATGTAATAATTTACCAGTCCGTGTAAAAAAAATTTCACATCAGGAATGTACAAATGATTACCTAATATTTTAATAATTATTATAAACTGAGTAAGAGTTTAGTCACTCTGTAAAAAATGCATTGTCAAAATGAATTTCTGTAACTGAAGTACACAAAACATGCAAATGGTTTAAAAAATTCGTTCCATGCGGGCTTTGTTCCATGGTCTTGGTACCTTAATTAGGGATCATCTTAATAATTTTAAATCCAAAAGTTTGCATATAAAGTTATTTTTTCACATTGTACGTTGCATTGTGCGTCATATATTTAGTTAAATATGTAAGTGTTTAACGCTTATTATATTCGTAATTTATAATTAGCAAATTAATACTTTTGCAGTATAATCCCTATTAAGAAAAAAACCTAATCAAATATAAATATTCACCTGATCAACTCAGAATGAATCTATTATTAGAAGCGAAACAAGTTATTTTAACAATGTCTTGGGAGTTTTTTAAAGCAATGGTGTAATAATTGGTTTATTCATCACATATGTTCATAAGCGTAAAGTGTAGTTAATTGTAAACATTTTGTACAATTATATTCAAGCGCAGTCCATGTAACAGAAAATCTATAAAAAGTATCGGAATTAAGAAAAAAGTCGTTTTTATGTACCTACCAAATAATATTATGTTTTAATTAATTGGAAATTTTCACACGTTTATAATGCATTTAGATAATACTTGTCTCACAAAAAATTTGATTTGGGTTTCTGCGTTTTATTTGTATTCAATTCTGAGACTCAGTTAAACATTTGACGAAACTCACATGCTTCGGGTTTTCTTGTTCCTCGATCTATTATTTGAAATTGCACCCAGCGTACTCGTATTACGTGTTGAGACAGTCGTTAGTAAGAAGTTGAAGCATTTTCAGCTTTTATTAATCGGCTTTAAACGTAAACATTTTGTGACTATAGCTACTTGAGGATTAATTTGTATCCCAAAGTCAGCACAGCAGTATTGAGAAAACTTTTTGTTTAGGATCAGCGCAGGAAATAAAATATTGAATACTTTTAATAAAAACCTGTCGGTGATAATTGGATTACTTTTTACGGATACATACATATTCAGAGAATGCATTTTTTTAAACTGAAGACCGTCCTCAGTCTGAAATTGGTATTGCATTTTATCAACTTCCAGTGAACCGCTTCAGAAACAATGGATGCAAACATTCATACTTATGGCTACATGGAATGTAAACTGCAACACAAAACATCAGCATTGCAGCAATCTATTGGAAACAAACTATAAACTGCACTGGTACAAGTGTGAACATTATTATTATCTGTCCACGCACATAAGAAGCTAAGGAAGCATGAAATATTTAAAATGAAACTATGCGGTGTTAAGCAGATTAGGAGTAACGCAGGCATAAAAAGACATTTCTGAGAATGCAGTGCGGATAGTAGTAATATGTGTTTCTAAATTCAGTTCGGTTTTACATAATGTCTATGCTGCAACATACAACTACATATGCATATGGTTTAAAACAGGCACCCTGTTTGTGATACCATTTACGAAAAAGCAAATTCACATTTAGAATTAAATAGCTTTAAAAATGTGGCTAGGAGTAGCCAGAGAAGCATATTTTTGAGAAGGCACCTGCAGTAGTCAACTTTACACAAATGTTTAAATAATTATATACTGTGTCGTTCCAAAAAATCATTCAGAATTATGTGTATGTAATGAACGTTCCATAAATAACTACTGCTTTTATAATGTGAATTTTAAACATTAAGTCAGCTTTGTAGTCTTAAAAACGTTCATATCAGGATTTACGCAGACACCAAACCATTGAATGCTCACGAAAATACATTTTTGTGTTAATAGGATTAAAAAGTACACACGTACACACTGTTTCTAAGAATGTAACGTACATCGTTAGATGCCAAATAGCGCCCTCCTTTTAGTTTGTGTTGAACTAAGCAAACGTTGTTGTGCATTTGGCGGGATTAAAACTTCAGTAGGTACATGTTTTTATATATACTATATGTATATTTTATGGTGTCGTTGAAACCCAAGATCAGTGTAAATCGCGACTTCGAATTATGTGTTGCAACGCACAACAGAGTACCCAAAGCGTACACAGAGGCTGGATGATACATTCGCTGTGAATAGTGGGTTATATATTTAAAACATTATGATTTAAGCTGGCTTGGTTGAATCTAGGAATTTGAAGAAGTTCTCGAGCAAATTTATCTAATTGGAAATAACTCAAGTTTGTTTGCCTGATCAGTATTTATTCATAAGTTATAACGCAGTTATCATTTTCAAAGATATTACTATTACTAACAGATCGTATTTACATTTTCCACTCAACTTTAGAAGGGACGACAAACAAATATTTGTTTTTCAGTAGTTGTTGCTGATTATACATATGGACGACCAGAAACAGCTTACAGAAGTCCGTAATCATTGCTGCCTTTCCACTTAAAACTCACGTTTGAATTTTGTTTTCCACTCCAACACAGTTTTAACCTATTTAACTAACTAGTTCTTGTGCAAGTAATGATTGCTTGTGAGTAAAGCAATTCTATGAATTGAATAACTTAACTTGTTTTAGTAAAACATGGCAAAAACGGGAAGTCTTGCTTGCAAAATTTGTGAATTTAAGGGAAGTTATTTAAGTAACCTCCAGTCTCACATGAAAGTGCACACAAAGGAAAAACCCCACAAGTGTAATACCTGCAACAAACAGTTTTCCCACAAGTCTGATCTTAAGAAACACATTCGTAGAATTCATGAAGATAAACGACCTTTTCATTGTGACCTTTGTGAAAAGAAATTCGGATCAAAGCATGGGCTAACCCGTCATACAAGATTACACACAGGAGAAAGGCCATACCAATGTTCAATTTGTGACAAAAGCTTTGCACAAAAGGCACATCTTACTTCCCATATGACATGTCATACAGGCGAAAAACCTTACAGCTGCAATACCTGTAGTCAAAAGTTTGCTCGATCATCACAGCTGTCAGGACATCGGAAACTTCATGGTAAAATCAATTTAAAAGTATTACTTTTGAAATCCATGATTGATTCTAATAAGTTATGAATGACGGGTTTCAGATAAATCTGCAAAGCCATTCCGCTGTGTATTCTGTGATTTGCCATTACGTAATTTGAGAAATCTTCAACGTCATACTTTTATCCACACAAACGAAAAACCGTTCAGTTGTCCATCGTGTGACAAATGCTTTACAAGAAAGACTTCGTTAACATCTCATATTAAAAATGGGCACTCCAATGAACCGCATCACAAATGCAATTTGTGTGAAAAGACGTTTAAGTCCCGACCAGGCATACGTTCACATCTGCTAAACCATCTGGGTGAAAAATCTTACAAGTGCGTCATATGCGGCGACGGCTTTAACGATGCACAGGAGCTAAAAAGGCATAGCAGGAGACATAAAAGTGATCCAGTGTAATATTTGCGGAAGAAAATAGGCAATCAAAGAGCGGAACGCATGATACGTTTACACAAAATGTAAAATTTTTAATTAGTGCTTAGCTTGTCAATTTTCTTTTTCTAATCCAAAAAATGCGTTTTTCAAAAGCTGGTTTTACTTGTTACCATTAGTATGATTTTAAAAATAATATAGATTCTGCTTATAGTTTGTTGTAGTTTGTGGTGTCGTGAGTTTAGCGGAACTTTCTTATTTTTTATATTATTAATATTTATAAGTATAAATGTGAACTTCTCTGCTTGTATATTTGAAATAAACTGTTTAAAATCAACTGCCATTTGGAAATACATTGATTAAAAAATTAAATAAACGGTTTCATCTAGAAGATCCAACCTAAAATGAACTTCAATATTCAAATTGACTTTGCAAATACAATTGCTTTTCAAATTAGCACTAAGTTTTTAGTAATTTGCTTCAGGCATGTAGAAACGTAGGGAACATGCAAACGTTTTTGAATGGAATGCATCATCTACAAAATCATAATTCTTTCCTATTTATTACACCGTATTTGACAGCTTCGTATTTTTAAAGTTGATAATACTTTGTAATTTTAATTTGAAGCTATCCTTCTGTACAAGACGTCAATAGAACATTAGATATACCACACATAAGTTGTTTCTAAATAATATCCCTTATAGTTTTAAATTTTATTTTATTTTATTTTAAAGTTTAGTATAAAACTGCAGATTTTATAAGTCCATTTGTATATATTAATCATTAGTATAGACAAGCCATGTTTGATTAAATAATGGTTAAAATTTGCTGCATACTTCAGAATTCGATTTGGTTTCTTCAACATGTCATTGTGACATACATTTTTTACATTAGTTCCGTTGATTTATATAATAGAGATTATGCTTTCCAATATTTTTGTGTATAAATTATGTTTTCAAAATTAATTTTTCATAGACAAATCAAAATCAAAATGCATTCAATTCAGGTGAAAAATAGCAAAATCAGTTTAGAATGATCTTGAACTTTTTATTGATCTTGCAAGTAAGAGCGCTAGTATTTGTTTAAAACCCGAAATTAAAACTAATTCTTTGCACCTTTGTGATGGCATGGAATCCTAAAGTTGTAAGTTTTGCCCGCAATCATATTCAAATTTTCATTGCGGTATCATGTAAATGTTTGCAGAAGGACATAGGACATCAGCCAGCAAAATATAAATTATTTAAAATATAAACTTTTTTGTATTAAGAGGTCTAACTTTCAAGCAAGTGCCTGCATACGATTTCTATGAATCTTGCGTCTGCTATGAATACTCAAAAAATTAAGGCACAATTTTAGTCGTACCCGGGAAATGCAGGCTTCATCACCGGTTTTATGATGCTTTTATCCGAGAAATAAATTCTCCCATAATTTTTTATCACCAGGTGTAAATGCATTCATTTTCTGGTGTAAAAGCATTATTTTTTACAACTACATTACAGATGTTTGTGGTGTTGCATATAAAATGCATAATACTAGTTCTAAATGCATAGCACAGTTACATTCTGCATAGCGTTATTTAGAAAATACCTAGCAATTGATTTGTGTACATCCTAATCAGAACATAATTAGCAATATGCTACCGACATGACACATAAACGTAATCCTAAAGCCTACCCTATACCTGTTGGTTGATGGTGGTGCCTATCCGTTTCATAATGGCAGCATTCTGGAGTCCCAAGAAAAGATTCGAATTAGTAACCACTAATAACAGTGATCCCGCATAGATAACTGTTCAGTTGTCACAATAGGTACCAGGGAAGTGTTTGTTCCCGATTTTAAAGGGGTTACTGATATGTGCATTTGGTTCTTCAAAGATAAAATATTTGTGAAACTTAAAGTATTTATACTTATCTATATAGAAAATAACATTGTTTAACATAGGTAAGTAGAAACTGGATAGTAAAATTAAAGGAAAGTGGAACTAACGCGTCTTAAAGAGTAAACCACAATGTTGGGTGTAAGGGGTGTAAGCTGTCAATTAATCATACCGAAAAAACTTTCCTGTGTTTTTGTCCAACCAAGTATCAGAAAAATGCGCACTCTTATCACTAGAGTCATCAATTTCAATTATTATGTTTGCAATATGAATATGAAGTCACAGAGGTGCAAAACTGCGCTACGCTTCTTTTGTATTAGCTTGACAGTCCTACGCCCTTTCGTAATGATTCTCTTTTTTATAAGCGTCACTTTCTTGGATGACACCATTCTCACAAAATTGTTGTACTCAAAGTATCTTTTACAGACAAATTATGTGTATCAATATACATGCACCAATTTTAAATTTACTTGTAATATGTCTTGAAACAATTACGGGTAAAGTAAATACTGGAAAGTGTCTAGGCAGCCAAAGCAATATCCCAAGGGGTAAGTCAAACAGTGAAAGTAAGTCAGGATATTGTATGTTAGCATTGTAGGTTTGCATAGCAAAGATAGAAAATATTGCTTTTACACCATAAAATCGTAACATTTCCACCTGGTGATAAAAAATTATGGGGGATTTCTTTTCTCGGATAAAAGCATTATAATAGTGGAGATGAAACCTCTAAGTTATGGTGATGATAAATTGTATGCCAAAAATTAATCACAGTAATATATATTTTAAATTAGTTTATCCTATGGCTAGTGGTATCCAAATGCCAATGACATGTCCGGTGTTTCTATTGATGTTTGTTCAAATCAGAGGATCAGTGGAACCGTTTTGAAATAAAAAGCTAATTTTGCAGGAATTTTTGTTCCACGACTATACATTTTAAATTGTACATGATTTAATTGTATTGTGAGTTGATGACCGATCCTGAGACAATAAAAATTAAACGTAAACTTTTATTAGTTCACTTAACTAGAAAAGGGTTTTATGCATTTTGTTATAAAGACTGCTTGAGAGATGAATGGTTCCCCATATCTGCATTGCAGTACTGAGGAAAGAGCCATTTCAAGGATTTATGCAGCACATAAATCCTTAAATGTTTAGAACGAAATTCTGTGGAGTATAATCGGATTAACATTTTCACACGCACATAATATTCTGAGAATACATTCTAAACTTGAATGTATTTAGGCACAACCTATTTAGGTACATGCTATGACAAAGCAAGTAATCAAATGCATTTTGGTAGCAGCAGTTCAGGGTTGTCAATCAATCGTGTAACCCATTTGTACCTCTGTAACATGCACATGTACGTCCTGTGTACCATTGCAGCTATTATTGTTAAAAAACTTCATGTAGTTTTGTGTTAAGCAACGTTGTACGCTTAACTTAATGTTTATGCCATCCACTCTTCTGTAAGTAGCAAAAATACGGATTGGAAATCTGCCTGCAATACGACAGACTTGTCGGCATTAGTGCTCCCAATTTAAAAAACCAAGCTAAAAAGTAAACGGTTTCTGAAATCTCAAGTTTATGTATTTTGTTTATATTGGATTGTTCAAAATTTTATTACTAAAATTCACTTGACTTGAGCGTGTTCTTACGTGTTTTGAATTTTGTGCTCTCCTGTTGGCAATAAATCCAGTGAGCACTTGTACACAACCATTACGAAACCGGACTACAATTGTAGTATTTGTGACTTCAAAGCAAAATTCCTTAGTAGATTCCAGCGCCACATGAGAGTGCATTCAAAAGAAAAGCCTTACATGTGTGACATCTGCAACAAGCGGTACAAAAGCAAATCTCACTTGGGCCGTCATATTCGCACAGTTCATCAAAACCAACGCCGTTTCAATTGTGAACACTGCAAAAAGAAATTTGGAACCAAAGAAGAGTTAAAACGTCACACCGCAGTACATACTAGAGACAAACCGTTCAAATGTTCAATTTGTGAAAAACTATATGCACAGAAAGCACAACTTACTAACCACATGACATGTCATACAGGCGAGAAACCATACAGTTGCCCTATTTGTAGTCAAAAGTTTTCTCAACCATCAGCCCTGTCATGTCATCGAAAACTTCACGGTAAAGTTAAACTAATAGCTCCATTTTTAAATAAGAACAACGCTTCTCATTAGATATATATGTTGTTTTCAGACAAACTCCCAAAATCTTTCAGTTGCGTTTTCTGTGAAAAGCAATCCCGACACTTACGAGATCTTCAACGTCATATTTTTGTTCACACCATGGAAAGGTCGTTTAATTGTCAATCGTGCAAAAAAACGTTCTCATTGAAGCATTCGTTAATATCTCACATCAAGCAAAAGCATTCTGATGGACATCTGCACAAGTGCAATTTGTGTGAGAGATCATTCAAGTCTGAATCTTACATGCGTGCACATCTTCAAAAGCATCTATGTGAAAAAGCGTACAAGTGCTCTATATGTAACGAGAGCTTCAACAACGCGCTGCAACTAGGTAATCATAGCAGGAAACATAAATAAAAAGATTTTACATTTGCGTAATATTGCGGTAATGTTTCTGGTAATATTTCCTGGAGAAAACTGCCATGCAAAGATAGATTCCAAAAACAAGGCAGATTTAGAAATATTGTAATAATTTCAAATTAAAATCACCTACACGATAGAGTGCAGTACAAAAATGTTGTTAATTTTACAAACTTACGTGGCTTTTTTCATTCAAATTAAATATAAGATTTTTGAAACTGTACATTTGAGCGGAGATGCTAGAACGCTTCCGTTGTGTTGTTATTAGTACTATGCGTCAATAATTTAATTTGTTTACGGAATTTGTACAGGGATTTCTATAAGTTAAGTATATAGTATAACATGTCATATAATTGAAAAATCGTATAGCTGTAATGTTTGTTGCCAATCGTTTCCCCACTTATCAACCAAACTCCAACTAGAACAAAATTATTTAAAAACCATTAAGGTTTTGCATAGTTCTGTTTGGTGATTTCTAAACAAATCCGCTAAACCTATTGGTTCCTTTTTCTGTCATCATCGGACATCATCATCATGAAATATCATCAGCATCAACCTTGTATCACAAAAACCGTTTAACTGTTCCTCCTGTGACAAAAAGTATTTCATTAAAGGATTCGCTTACACGTCATAATACGACATCACACATTCTGACGTTCTGTAAAACGTTTGCTTCTTTGTAATTTGTGCGACAAAATTTTTTTAAGACTATGTAATGCGGTTTTACTATGGACCCAATCTGTAAAAAATATAGGGGTGAAAAATCTTACATATGATATGTAGGTATATAATAAATGTTTCGGCAATGCGCAGCAACTGAAGCTTCAATCTTGAATACAATTACACATTGTTAATCAATTTTCAAATTAGGGAAAGTTCGAATTTAATTCAGCACATGTATCCAGAAACACATCGGCATGTATTTTTGTCTGCAGAAAGTCATCGGTTTCCTGATTTTTTTCGCAATCGTTCGCAAATGGAAAATCATTGCAAGGTGTTCGGAAATTCATGATTTTTAAGGTAAAGGCATCAGCTATTATAAATTTAGGAAATTTGATAATTTATCTATGTAAAATGAACAGTAAAATGTGTAACATTCTTATATGTTACTTGTGGTAAATTGTACCTCCTTTGGTTGTGTTTTCTGTAACATGTTATTGCATGAACCCAAAAATTTTCTACGTCGTGTTTTGGAGCACATTGTAGAAATATTCTAGAAATATTAATTTCATAAAAAAGAACAGGTACCTCATAGCAGTCTTTAAGACGCATTACGTGTTCACATAAAATGCAAAGTTTCATACTAAAAATACTGTACCACTCTACCATGTCCTACACAAATGGTTCAACGCAGTGAAACCAGATGATTGACGAACCAGATATTTCATAAACAATTTTAATTTTGGAAATAAGCATTTTGTAGATATGACAACTTTATTGGTAAACCGTTTGCAACAAATGATTTAAAAAATAATTGCAAAAATTTAGGAAGGAAATTCATAAAAACTTTTTGGTTTCAAGCGGAAAAATATACGCAGATTCTGAAAATGTCTTCTCTCATTGAGTTCTTCTAAATGATATGAAATTCTTGAGTTTGTGCTGTCACAGAACACTCATTCAGGTGGTTTTCTTGTTAGTAATTTGACTTTATTTATGTATTATGTATAGCCTACCTGTTACGACACGTAGGTATCTGTGAAATATTTTTTGAAACGTTTAAAGGTTAAGCTAATTATTTTGGATAGTAAGCAATATATAAATGGAGCAATAAATTTTCAAATAAAGTACATTTCTAGGGAGTCCTCACATCAATCACCTTTTCACAATTGTTGAAAGTTTTTTAACCACTAATGCTATCAGCTTTTTATATAAGGCTTTGGTAGACAGGCTAAGTATTTGGCGTACGTGATAAACTCGTTTTGTGGGTTGAAAGCCGTCGTCCAGCTGTTATTTGTATTATAGCATTATCAGCTTTTAATAAGCCACATATGTGGTACAGAGTTTAACCATTGTATGGATGGAACTTCTTAAGTGATGCTGAAAGAAGCATTGTAGTGCTGAGAATGCTTTTATCTTATTGTACCCTGCACCTTAGTGTAGCATTGAATATAAAATGTATTGTTAATCGGTTCATAATTTCTGGGATCAGATACCCACAGTTTCTGAGGATGCCCTATGCATTGAAATGCATTCAAACATTTCATATTCCCAAATGGAGTTACACCTCATAGTGAACATTGCTTCCAATAAGCAAACATTTATACTTATTCTTGTTAAAGCAGTTCAACATAGTACGATTCATTCAACAACGCACAAGCTTCAAGTATCCGTAAATAATTTGTTCCAACACAGCTACTTTTTAATCACAAATTTGAAGCAAAAAGTTTTGCAAGGAACATTATGAATTACGAACAATTATATTTTGTCGGTTTAAAATACGAACGATTGTCACTTATTAAACTTTGCAAAAGACTTGTTCCTGCTGTGTCCTATTGCAAAGAAACTTGTTCCTTGAAAAACCACACATTTTCTTACACTCTATTACGTAGTAGAGAATACACTCGGGTGTGTCAGATCTGAGTAAAAAGCAGTTTAGAAATATAAACCTATTTTCGTTGTAACTAGTTGGATCCGAAAAATTCGTTGAGTTTTTATAATTTTTCGTGTTGTTACAAGCAAACTGCAGACATATCTACAAGTTTTAAAATGCTCACAGCGGAGCACAAATGCAGTATTTGTGAGTATCAAACAAAACGTTTGAGTAACCTAAAGCATCATATGGTCGTGCATACGAATGAGAAACCCTACAAGTGCAAAACTTGCAGCAAGAAGTTTTCAAGAAAACATCATTTAGAACGTCACAAAACTACAGTTCATGAGAATCAAAGACCTTTCGGTTGTGAACACTGTGAGAAGAAATATGGATCAAAAACAGAGTTAAAAATTCACACAAGGTCACACACAGGGGAGAGGCCGTACCAATGTTCAATTTGTGACAATATGTTTGCCCGAAAGGGATCTCTTACCATTCACATGACATGTCATACAGGCGAAAAATCTTATACCTGCAACATATGTGGTCAGAAATTCTCTCAAAGTTCAGGCTTGTCAACACATCGGAAACTCCATGGTAAACTCAAAATATATTTGTTTGTAAAATCCATGAATTCTTCCTATGAATTATATGTCTTCGTTTTCAGATAAAACCGGTAAACCTTTCTGTTGTGTGTTTTGTGAAATGGCATTTCGACATTTAGGAAATCTTTACTATCACATTTTTGTCCACACAAAAGAAAAACCCTTTGGCTGTCCCTCGTGTGACAGAAGATTTTCACGGAAGAATACGCTAATAACTCACATAAAATATAAGCACTCTGTTGAACGGAATCACAAATGCAATTTATGTGAAAAAGCATTCAAAACCCAAACTTATTTACGCCATCATTTACAACGACATTTGGGTGAAAAAGCGTACAAGTGCTCTCTATGTCATGAGAGCTTCAACGATACACCGGGTCTAAATAGGCACGCCCAGAAACATAAATGAGGTTTTTATTCTAATATTTGCGTGAGAAGAACGAACGATTTACAAGATAAGAACACACGAAGCGTTTACATAAAGTGTAAAAATTTATTATATCATAAAATTACTATGAATACTTAACATTGTACTAATAGTCGCTGAAGTTGGTTTAGAAAATTGAGTTAGCTTCTTTTGATGAAATTATTTTAAATATTTTTTTAAACTGTACATTTAAACATTTTATTCTGGAATTCCATATTGTTGTTATTACATAAAATATTATTGAAGTTCTTGAAGATTAAAACTATGATTGTAATATACTGTCTGAACAATTTACTTCCATCGTACATGATTTCTTTAGATTATACGTTTAAAAAACTCATTTTTTCTAATTTGTCAGGTTAGAGATATTTTGTAGGAGTGTATTATTGATTGGCAAGGAAGCATAAATGCAATTATTTAATAACCTGTCCAAATTGTTATTTGTCATGCAGATTAAAATATGCAGATAACAAATAAATGTTTTATTTATTATAACTTTATTAGTTTTAGCTTACTTGGGGTGTAAAATCTTGCAGAATCACATTAAGTTGCTGTTACCGAAGTACATAAAAGCATGGAAAATCAGCAAATATTGGACCGAAAATGTAAACCCGTAGTGCTTTTCGTGCATCAGTTTCAATATGTACAACAAATTTAAACTTCCTCAGAAGGCCTATGCACAGCCACTTTGAACTGGATTTTATGTAGTTGCTGCACGATAACGTTTTTATAATTGATAATTACTTTCTTAAGGAGGATATACCTATGGCGATGTTAGCTTTCTACTACTTGCTTTACGACACATTACATATTGTGGACTGGACCACAGGAGTTGTAAGTTGTTCCAGGAATCGGAATTTGGATATTCAAAAGTGTTCTACTAAGCCTTGCGCAGCAAAGAAAGCAAAATATATTTAAACTCCATTCCGTCGATGATAATCTGATTAAAACTTACAATGGCATTATGCTAGCATTTACAGGGAAATTCTACATATCCATTCTTAAATCTTGTGTTTCTCATTGCCAGGAAATATAGCTAAAGTGTACAATTACAATGTTTTTCTTTTCTACTTGATATGCTGTATTCTTCACATGTTGCACCAAGCCAGCTACTACGGCTAAGCTCTGAAACGGGCAACACGTTTGAGGTACGTTTAGCATAAGCGGATTCACATACAAAATTCAAGAAACCTGCAACTCTAGTTGAGTACCTAAACATAACATTTTTTCAGAAGACACTTAAAATAGTCAGGAATGCCTAAACATAATATTCATGGCAAGTTTCGTTCAAAAGCATTTATGCAGCAGTTTGTTAGTTAATCGGACTTTCAAAACAAGAGCCTTTAAGGATTAAAAGATTAAAATTTGAACATTCAATAAGTGAATGCAAACTTTAAGGAAGAAAGGTTTTCGGGGTTATAATTGGAACAGGTACATGTTGGTGCAAATAACAACTACACGTACACTTTTTCTGATGGTTGAATGCGGTAAAGCCTATTTATTGTCAAAACGAAGCGAATTGCTATCAGACATTGAAAGTTAGCTCAGGATCAGCAAGACTTGAAAATTTTGCTCCTTCAAATTCGAGCAAAGAAGCAAAAGTGCCAAAAAGTTCTGAAGTCTACCTAATTAAACAATTCAATTAATTTAAATATATATCTTAGTTTCTGAAAAACACATCAACTTAAGCTGTGACCTTAAGTCGTTTCTATTATTTGCAATATTTACTTGAGGGGAATCATGTGACACCTATACTAAAACAGCATGTCTGATGGTTCAGCAACGTTCAAAGTTGAACACAAGTGCCGTATTTGTGGATATAAGGCACCACGCTTGGGTACACTTGAGATTCATATGAGAGTACACACAAACGAAAAACCTTACAAGTGTAGCTTCTGCAAAAAACGGTTATCAACCAAGTCTCTTCTAAACCATCACACTAGTAGAGTTCATTAAAACAACCGACCTTTCATATGTAAACTCTGTCAAAAGATATTTGGAACAAAGCATGAGTTATGTATTCACACAGGAATGCACACAGGAGAGAAACCCTACCATTGTTCAATTTGTGACAAAAGCTTTCCGCAGAAACAACATCTTACTTCGCACATGAGATGTCATACTTGCGAAAAGCCCTACAGCTGTCAAATTTGTAATCAGAAATTTTCTCAACCATCAGCCTATTCGAGGCACCGCAAACTCATCCATGGTAAGAACTTACAATTTTTAAGTTCCAAAAAAGACGTATTTCTTGATTAAGCTTATTTTAATGTTATACAGAGGAACGGGTAAATCCTTTCGGTTGCGTTTTTTGTGGTTCCCGATATCCAGTTTTTTCAAAACTGCATTTACACATTTTTACTCACACAAAAGAAAAACCATTTTGGTGTCTCTCGTGCAATGTAGGTTATGCTGAGAAGAATGCTTTAAAACGTCACATCGCTTGAAAGCACACTGAAGGCCGATTATACAATTGCAACTATGCGGTGCCCAGTTCCTATCTAAAGTGAAAAAATAGTATCCCAATGAAACCAGTACCATTCGATAGAACTCGTTTTGGTCTATTCATTTTTGAAAACACCATGTTGCCACTATTCCCCGTTCAGGAGTTATTCAGCGTCAAAGTTGGAAGCGCTGCACCAGAGTTGCATATACCACCAAGCACAAATCTCACAAACCAACCAACACAAACCACTGAACTGAACTGAATAACTGAACGGTTATTCGCCTATGTGACAAGTCAAGTGGGCGGTAAGATGTCCCTTCTGTGTAAACCTTTTGTCACAAATTGAACATTTGTATGGTTTTTCTCCTGTATGAACCCTTGCGTGAATTTTAACTCTCTCTTTGATCCAAATTTCTTCTCACAGTGTTCACATTTGAATGGTCGGTAGTTCTCAGGAACTGCTTTAATGTGACGCTTTAAATTTCGTTTTATGTTATCCGTTGGTTGCAGATGCTACACATGTACGGTTTTTCTCCGGTGCGGTATCTTGTATGACACTGAAGATTTTTGTGGTTCCTAATATGGTAGTTTAGCCCGTTTAAATTGTTAAAACCATCATTACAAATGGAACACTTATAGCATTTTTCACCCCAATGACTTTGCAAATGCCCACGTTGACATCGTTGGGTTTTGAATGCCTTTTCACACAAACCACATTGGTGATGTCGGTCATCCGAGTGCTTATAATTGATGTGATGTTTTAAAGTACCCTTTTGAGCAAAACCATTGCCGCATGAGAAACAGAAAAAGGGTTTTTCTTTCGTGTGAGTAAAAGTGTGACGTTGTAGAAAGGTTAAATTTTGAAATCTTGAATCACAGAAAACGCAAGAGAAGGACTTATCTCGTTTTTCTGTAAAACGTAAACAAAATTTAGGAATAGCTCTTTATGAATATTTCTACATATTCATTTATTTGACATTTTACCATGAAAATGTTTCCCGTGCGTGAATACGGCTGATGATTGGGAACATTTCTGATCGCAAATCTGACAGCTGTATGGTATCTCGCCAGTTTGACTTGTCATGTGCTTTGTAAGACCCCCTTTCTGCGAAAAGCGTTTGTCACAAATTGAGCATTGGAATGGCTTTTATCCTGTATGTATTCTTTTGTGTCTTTTTAAAGCACCTCTGGATCCCAATTCCTTTTCACAATGTTCACATTTAAAAGCCCGATGGTTCTCATGAACTGTGCTGGTATGAATTTTTAGGTTTTCTTTAATTGAGAATCGCTTGCTGCAAATTATGCATATGAACGGCGTTTTTTTGTATATACTCGCATATGATACTGGAGTTTACTCCAGCATTTTGCTTTATAGTCACAAATACTGCATTTATGGTCTGCTTTCGCCATTTCTCCACTCTTTCGCACCTTGTTTTTTTGAATTCTTATATGCAAAGTAGTCGGGCAAACATTGAAAAAATTGAAAGTTTGAAGGTTCATAAACCGTGATTAATAAATAATAACGTTTTATACGTACTGAAACAAATCTATCAAGTTGTATTTTTAAAAAACCAATAGCTACTAAAACTTTACCACTTTTGGTTCCTTTCTCTAATCGGGAACAAAACAAAGCTTACTTATTGATAATTGATTTTGAAAGTGTTTTCAGTCTGGTATACAGCAGAGTACGTGTTTGTATCTCGATTTTATGTCGCGGTACGTGTATGTATTCAGTCAAATGCTATGTTTCACCGCTTCGAAATAAAAACTTTAAACAATGTTTAAGATGCAAACTTATTACTAGAACTGCACCAAGCTGGAATATAAAGTTTTCTCAGAAAAGCTTTACTCATGTGTCTCACTTCACATTGCGGATACCTTTAAGTGGCAGCCTTTTATTTTAAACCAGTCATCACCAATAGTACAATGTAAAATTGTAGCTACCAAAATGCAACGTATACATGTTTAATGAAGCATACACCTTGTAAACTTAATAAGGAGACGACCTACTATTGTGACATAACTCTACAACGACTTGAACCATTTTCTGGATATTTTGCATGAATATTAGGCAACATATGTTAGTTACGTGTACAAAGTTTCAGATTGCCCCGATGCTGTATATTGAAGTTATGAACAATTTACCAAAACCATTCATTTTCTGCTGTATCAAAAATAAGGAGACGATTTCAGATTATGTCATTTTAATCCAGAAAGTGTTGCGTAATACGAGTTTTGTATGCTCATTATAAAGTGCATAATATATACGACTTCTCATGTAATAGTAAATATATTGTTGGATAGTTTATATGAGGTTTATATGTATAGTCTTACGCTATGATACACGGCTCTCCCTTACACATTACATGTTCTAACGGTCCTACCTGGGACCGCTATACTACGATAGTATAAATGCCTCTCTTTGCCAAAATAAAGCCAGAACGGTTCTAACTGCTCTCAAGTGCAGAGGTGCATTCTTCTCATTTCTTTTATCATTCTATACATACACCACTTAACATTTTGGAGGCACCACTCTCGTCCTCGACCTCTTGTCCCTATGTTTTCCTTGTGTTTTGTGCAACTTTCCTCCCGGGACCTCTGGGTCTGTTCCCTATTTCCAGAAATCGTCGGGAGTTCGCGTCTGCTATCTACATTTATGGAAGTTTTACACACCTTTATTATTATTTTTTCAACGTTTTTGGCGAACCTGAACGTAAGTTCATATTACCATTTTGTCCTGTTATGTTTTTGCAAATTTTTGGATTCACTTTCATGTTTTCGTGTTTATTTCATGGCAACATTCATCATTTACCTTCTCATTTCCGCTAATATTTGTATAAATTATGTAGGTTTTTCAGGCAACTTAATTTAGGCAGGATGTTTATTTAGCTATATTACTTAAAGTTTCAATTTCTTAAACGATTGACTGCGATCATCCTGTTTGTCGTGCCCCTTTTAGTTCTGGGTCTTTTTGGGGTATATTATTAGTTATTATGTCATTATTCATTATATCATGGTCTCATCTTTTCATATTTTATTGCGATCTAACCTCTATATGCAAATCTTCTTTTACTACCAGAGTTGTCGCTTTTCATATGTATACACGTTCATAATCACAGTTAATATTTTGGTATTATATTTTTTTGTATCTTATAAGTATGTTATTTGTACAACTCCATTTAAATCATGATGAGTTATAACTCTGAGGTTTATTCTATGTTATAGTTAATTTAATATGCATCGCTAGATGGCATTAATTATTTAGGCAAGGTTCAGTTTGGTTTCTTATACTACTTTCCGAATTTCGATATTACTGCCAAGATTCAGGCCTTAATGCTAACTTTTTGTCATAATCATAATCTTTATAATAGGTTTTCAAACCAACTACCCTATCCTGAATTTGATTCAGTTACTACTTCAGATTCAGATGACGAGTCACTCTTTACGCCTTTGCGTACTTCTCCCGGACCATCTTTGTCTTATTCTGTCGAACCTGAGCCCCCAAAACCACCTACTCCTCCACCTTCCCTCTCTCCCCGAGTCTTAGTCACTCGTATTGACAATGAACAACCTTGCTCTAGCCAACATCAACTACGACCTGCAGCCACTACACGTTCCAATTCCACTTCCTCACTATCCATACCAACTCCGTGTTTGCCACCATCAACCTCCACTCTGTCTTCTACCGTACCATCCCAATTAGTTACTGATTTGTTAGCGCGAAGTTCTTGTAACCTTATCCAACCCCATTTTACGCAAGATATTAACACGCCATGTATCTATCATGATTTTGCAGCTTCCCGCCAAGTTACTATGCCTTTTTCCACGACCTACCCCGGTCCTTGCGACTTTTGTTCCTTTCACAGTCAATCCCTGGCAAATCTACGCAAACATATATATCGTGACCATAACATTATTGTTTGCCCTCATTGTATGGCTTGGTTGTTTGGGTATCATCGTTACGTTAGTCACGTCAAATATTGTCGTTATAAATCTACCCATCCTTCTCCTCCCCGCTCCAGTGATAATGACTCTGATTAAATCTTAATAACCTTGTTATATTCCCCTTTTTCATGTCCCTTTCCCCCTCTTATTGTACGGTAACTCATCTGGTAAGTAATTGTGTAGGGTTAGTAATAATGGTTAAATCAAAAAGGTTAGTGATATGAGGATATTGCCTGCATACCATATATGTTTCAGCCATTTATTCTTTAGTTTGTTCACGATGTTCATGTCTCGATAGGAAACACAATTTTATAGGTAAATTAGTCTGACCAAGTTGACCGAACGCGTGTTCACACGATGCTCATACCATGATCTTGATGAAAACATGCAAAAATTGAAAAGATAACATTTGGACGCTGTAAATAGCAGCCAGTTCTGACCAGTCCTCTCTAAAGGATTGGATGGTCTTAATGGTCTCTATATATATTTAGTCTAAGGGTTAAATATTAGGGTAATAGGACAGCCTGAATGATATTGCGTTGATATGTGCGTTGTTACTTGATAATGATTTATTTGCAGTCCTATTTAATAGTTGTTGTTATTTATTTATTTGCTAATCTAAAGAATTGCCATTTATTGATTTGCACAGTGACATCTTCTTACTTGCGTTCGTTTTGTTTACCCTCTCTTGCCTACAGGGCAGTTGGTTCCTGTACTGTACTACTTATGTGTTCCAAGCGGCTACTGATATAATTTGCATTCCCCGGGATGACACTTTATAGTGTGTTTTTATATATTGGATCCATGTTTTGACGGACTTATTTATGTTGCTATATTGACAATTGATGTATTTTCTATTGATTTATTGATGTATTTATTCGGGCATGTCAGTTTGATTAGAATATTATGGGCATTTCAGTTTGATTTGAATATTATGGGCATTTCAGTTTGATTTGAATATTATGGGCATTTCAGTTTGATTTGAATAGTATATGGGCATATTGATTTGGTTTCACATTTGTTACCTGATATGTTAATTATGAGCTTCTCCTAGGTCACTAACCTTATCTGTGTTTATTTTGAACGACGTCACAGAACATGACCTCTTTTGTTGTTTGCGTTCTTGAAGTTTTCGCCGCCCTCATTCGTGTGACTTTTCGTGTCGTCCATTAAAGCATTTGTTTGATCGTGTATCCAGTGATTTGGTAAAATATTTAACATGGATCATTGTTTGTGGATATTATATTTTGCCCGATATATACATATTGATGTTATTACATGTTTTTTTGTTGAGTTGCCCTTCCGTTTGTACGATGCATCTGCTCGCCGCTATAAAAACGTATTCCACAGTTTATGCGCGCACTTAAATTGGTTTCTGTCTTAGATGACATTTGATAGTATTTTTTAATTTTGAAATTACTAGTTTTGAACCATTCTAAAAATGTTTATAATTGTCATTATGTTATTGCTTCATTCTGAATTCGTATACGTTATTACGTTATTCTTTTACGAATTGCAATGAATAGTGTTATCATGTTCTCACTTTAGTTTGCGAGTACATTCATCTGACTATATATTTGGACATAGACAACATGACATGTCTCACGTTCCATGTATGTTCCCTTTAACACTTGTCAGAATCTTACGCTGCACTACGTTTACTTTAATACTATTATTTACTAGTTCTCTGGTTTATATAAGGTTATCTTTATACGTTTTTCTGTAATAGTAAGTGTCAAGGTCTTTGGATTTTATGTTTTTTTATATTATGCTTATGTGTTAAATAATGCAAAACAGGAGTTTTGCTTTTTAAAAGGAGTTGCTGTTGCGTAATACGAGTTTTGTATGCTCATTATAAAGTGCATAATATATACGACTTCTCATGTAATAGTAAATATATTGTTGGATAGTTTATATGAGGTTTATATGTATAGTCGTACGCTATGATACACGGCTCTCCCTTACACATTACATGTTCTAACGGTCCTACCTGGGACCGCTATACTACGAAAGGTGTACTACTCGGAATTTTATCATTTAATTATGCCTGAATCGGCATTAGTCACGATAAAACATGATTTGGCACAAGAAACTTAAGAGAAAATCAAATTTTGCCATACTATATGACACATAAAATGTTCGTTACAACTTAACCTGGATTATATAATTTGGCTGCTTTTGAAATTTTTAACCTGGAATCTCATAAGTATGCAAGATTTAAGTAACAAAACACTCAAATATATGCTAATAATTGATTTAAATATGTTTGTCGACGTAGAGTTTTAATTGGTGTAAAAAAGTTAGCGTTAACAAATATATACATACGAAGCTAAATGCGAATTAATTTCAGATTTATTATAATTGCGCGGTCTGTTTTTATTACTAAAACCAGTTTTGGTTATAACTCTGAATGTCTTTGTGGATTAAAATGACATAATCTGAAATCGTCTCCTTATTTTTGATATAGCAGAAAATGAATGGTTTTGGTAAATTGTTCATAACTTCAATATACAGCATCGGGACAATCTGAAACTTTGTACATGTAACTAACAAAAGTTGCCTAATATTCATGCAAAATATCCAGAAAATGGTTCAAGTCGTTGTAGAGTTATGTTACAATAGTAGGTCGTCTCCTTATTAAGTTTGCAGGGTGTACACAATAAAAAGTGTAACCAATTGGATGTAAGAAGGTAAAAAAAGAATGGATTCTCAGAAATTGTATGTACGTGCTTGCTAAATGCTAATCGGCTTAACTCGATAACGTTCCCTTTTAAGTACCTTATGCCTTATTAACTACGTGAGTTCAGAATCAGTATTCCTATTATATAAATTTTTACAATATTACACTGCTGAATTAGATAGGGTTTTGGAAAACATGAAGTTGTAAAAAATAAAAACATTGCACCCACTGAATCACTCCGTTGTTTAAAAACGAATTGTGGAAAGCTGATAATGCGATAATAATTTCTGGTGGTGTTCCATAGTCCAAGTTTTCTAGCAACCGCTTTAAATCTCGTTAATCTAAGTACTTCTAATCTTTATAAGAAAACCATGGAATCGGTTAACATCATGAAAACAAAGGTAAGTAAACGTAGGTTGGTAGGTACCTACAAATTTGTTATTATTTACTAAAATGTGTGCCTAAAAATATTCAGGCAGATGCAAAGATTACACAACAATCCTACAATACTGACATAGGTACTGAGGATTTGGTTCCCAGAAAAGTACAATGCTTAAATAGACACAGCTCTGACGTTACTCCGTTACTTTTGTAAGGATTAGGAAACTGAAATGGCAAATAAATAGTTTTTTATTGATATGTGAGGTACGTACACAACTTGTCAGGGTTTACAAAAGCAAGAAACAGCTAGAAATTGATTAATGCATCGCTGCCTCACTTATATTTTGCAATGCTGCATTACCTTTAAAATGGATAATGGTTATCCCTTTTATTTTTGGTTCTGTTTTTCACAGCAAAAACCGCAAAATCCATTATAAAAGTTTCATAGCGTAGACTAAAGCACTGATATGAATAGAATATGCAGTACTAACTCTGTGCACGTTCCTCTTACAGTGGTGTATCCGACTGATTTTGAGATGAAGATAGCGGTGCTTGCTAAGACCGGTGATAAACCCTTAAATCCGGCAAGATGGTGCTTAGTCGTTGATTCTAATTGTAATGTTAAAAACATTTAACCCAAAAATGTGTTTCCACCAGTTTCAGTAAGCCTTTATCTATTATAAATAGCAAAGCTCCCACCCAAAGTTTTATCGTACACGCAGTTCAAATTACCATCTAGGTACAGCGCCTGGTTCCAACTTTAACCAGCATTTTGTACATCTTCCTACTATTTTATCCTCACGATTCAAAGCCGTGGAAACAATACCAGTGACTAGTGACGATGGCGACGTTAATGTTTTTAGTTCAAATAGCAGCAATTTAATGTTTTCTGATTCTCAATAAAAAATTTAAACATATTTTTAAACAATAAATTTATTTATTCTTAACAAATCTCAATCTAAACAAATTTTATATTAATCAAGTTTTATTAGTTATTAAAGTAAAACTTTTAACACTTTAACAACTCGCCACTGTTTATATAATGGCGAATCTAGTAAAAAACAATGAAAAATTCTTTTCTAGTCGGAATCATTAAAAAAGAAAATGTTGGCATAAGATTGCATTTTCATTTTGTTATTGGTATGAACCACAAAACCACAAAAATGTAAATACCTTTCAACACACAAGATACTTTAATTCAAACAAAACATTAAATATAACTATTGTACAAACAAAACAAATTGTAAAGCAGACTATATGGTATTGAAATCTAGAATTTGCTATGCATAACTTTGAAAGTTTTAATTTTTTTTACATATTATGTTGTCGTTTCATGTGTACTTTTAGACTGTGCTTGCACGTCATTTCTCCTCCGCAAACTTCACACTTGAAAAGTTTTCCTGTATGCTTCTGTGAATGCATGTTTAGCTCATGTGCGCTGACAAACCTCTCATTGCAAATACTGCATTTGTGAATCTTTTCACCCAAATGTCTTTGCAGATGTAATAGTAAGGAATCTCCTGTTTTGAATGTCTTTTGACACAAATTGCACCTGTGATTTCGGTCATCAGAGTGCTTATGACTGATGTGATTCTTTAAACTATGTTTATGTGCAAAACTTTTGTCGCACGAGAAACAGCTGAAAGGTTTTTCGTTTGTGTGAATAAAAATGTGTCGTTGTAGATTGTTCAAATATTGAAATCGGCAATCACAAAAAACACACCCAAAGGATATTGGTCGTTCCGGCCCCTCTGTACACCGTTAAATGGAAATTTCAAGACAAAATATATTACTTTCTTTCAAAGTATATTTACAAATTACAGATAGTAATTTTTACCATGATAACGTTTCCGGTGCTTCATTAGGGATGATGATTGAGAAAATTTCTGATTACAAATATGACAGCTGTAATGTTTCTCGCCAGTATGACTTGTCGTGTGTCTAATAAGATCCCCTTTACGTGTAAGTCTTTTGTCACAAATTGAACACTGATGCGGTTTTTCGCCTGTATGGCTTGTTATATGTTTAGTAAGATTTCCTTTTTGGGAGAAGCGCTTGTCACAAGTTGAACATTGGTATGGTTTTTCTCCTGTGTGTGTTCTTGTGTGACACTTTAAATCATCTTTGGATCCAAATTTCTTTTCACATTGTTCACATTTGAAGGGTCGTTGGATTTGATGAACTCTGCTAATGTGACGGTCTAAATTACATTTGATTTTGAATTGCTTGTTGCAGATACCACAATTGTAGGGCTTTTCGTTTGTATGTGCTCTCATATGGCACTGAAGGTGACTAAAGAATTTTGCATTAAACCCACAGATATTGCACTTGTGATCCGGTTTGGACATTTTTAAACTTTCAGACATGTTGTTGTTTTTAGAATGTTTACAGGGTTTATTGCCAACCAGCAGAGTACGTATATCGAAACACCGTATGAACGACTATTAAGTAGATGCGCTTATATAAAAAATATAAAATATTAATTTAACTTAAGCAAACAAAATTACACAAACTTTGTTTCTCAAAAGCTTCTATTTTTTACTTTGGGTTTTTAAAATTGGACACATTAATGCAGAGAAGTCTTCCTTTTTGCAGACTGATTTTCAATGCGACTGTTTGAGAGTTTACAGAAAAGTGTATGTTATCGTACAACGTTGCTACATAAGCTCCGCAAAATTTGTACAACAATAGCACCACAGAGCAGTGGGACAAAATATTTACAGGTACATAGTATACAGGTATCCTATGCTGGTTATAAAATCGGTTGTGCAATGTTGATTTGCTACTTCAAGAATGCATAAGAACGTTGATTGGAATAAACCTAAAGAGTTTACAAGCCGAAATCCGTTCTCGGAATAATATATGCGTGTGAAACTTTTAATCCGATTATCCTCGAAAGGTTTTCATTTTGAGTATTCAATGTGTTAATATTTCATTTCTAATTTTAAAGTCGTTGAGCAGTACTTGAAACAAGTCCATTCTAATCCAAAATATGGTAAACCTAATCTCTGAAGTGAACAAATGCAGAGATACGCATGCGTTTAAAAACAATAAAAACGTATAATATACTAAAACATGCTGTTCTTGCTGAGTCTCACTAAGAGTTCATAGGTGCTTACGGATAGGATTGTTTGCATAGAGAAAGCACGATGGACTACAAGAATGTTTCACGCCATCTGGAAAGTTAAGGTGCGAGAATGCACATGAATACATTCACAAAAATTGAATGTGCCCGTGCAGATTGTAATCAGAATAACACTGGTAGGTATTTTTTTTAAATGTTTCATTTGCTACGTAAATGCTGATCAAACACTTTTCTTAATGCTCTTTTGCTGATTTTTGGGTAGCATATTTACCTCTTAGGTGACCGTAGGCACAAAAAGCTTAAACTAATTTTACTTTACGCGGTTAATGGTTAGCTCAAAAAGTTTTATTTTATTATGAAAAATCTTTTGTCCATTTAGTTTGCATACTTTAAATGTGCGTTGTTTTGTCAAGTAAAGTTTTCTAACATACCAAGGTAACATTTGTTCTCCGAAAATAAATGCACGACATGATGTTATATAATAAGATGTTGTATTTGCAACAACGCGGGTATCAACCCGATAGATAGAACAATTTAAGGTCCATGTTCTATTTACTATTCGATTGATTCAAAAAATAGAATGTAGCTTTATAATTGAACTAACAGTCTTATTTGTTCTCTTATTATTAGCTTGCTGCTTCAGCAGAGAAGCTATTGCAGATGTCGATGTCCGTCTGTCTGTAGACTTAATTTTTAAACCAGGCTAAATCTGCGCTAGACCAGGATGAATGGGCTCTAGTCCATGTTAGTCGGGCTCTAGACCAGGCTAAATCGGTTCTAGACCAGGCTAAGTCGGCTCTAGACCAGATTAAATTGGCTCCAGACCAGGTTTAATCGGCTCTAGACCAGGGTAATTTGGCTCTAAACCAGGGTAATTTGGCTCTAAACCAGGGTAATTTGGCTCTAAACCCGAGTAATTTGGCTCTAGACCAGGGTAATTTGGCTCTAGACCAGGGTAATTTGGCTCTAGACCAGGGTAATTTGGCTCTAGACCAGGGTAATTTGGCTCTAGACCAGGGTAATTTGGCTCTAGACCAGGGTAATTTGGCTCTAGACCAGGGTAATTTGGCTCTAGACCAGGGTAATTTGGCTCTAGACCAGGGTAATTTGGCTCTAGACCAGGGTAATTTGGCTCTAGACCAGGGTAATTTGGCTCTAGACCAGGGTAATTTGGCTCTAGACCAGGGTAATTTGGCTCTAGACCAGGGTAATTTGGCTCTAGACCAGGGTAATTTGGCTCTAGACCAGGGTAATTTGGCTCTAGACCAGGGTAATTTGGCTCTAGACCAGGGTAATTTGGCTCTAGACCAGGGTAATTTGGCTCTAGACCAGGGTAATTTGGCTCTAGACCAGGGTAATTTGGCTCTAGACCAGGGTAATTTGGCTCTAGACCAGGGTAATTTGGCTCTAGACCAGGGTAATTTGGCTCTAGACCAGGGTAATTTGGCTCTAGACCAGGGTAATTTGGCTCTAGACCAGGGTAATTTGGCTCTAGACCAGGGTAATTTGGCTCTAGACCCGAGTAATTTGGCTTTAGACCAGGGTAATTTGGCTCTAGACCAGGGTAATTTGGCTCTAGACCAGGGTAATTTGGCTCTAGACCAGGGTAATTTGGCTCTAGACCAGGGTAATTTGGCTCTAGACCAGGGTAATTTGGCTCTAGACCAGGGTAATTTGGCTCTAGACCAGGGTAATTTGGCTCTAGACCAGGGTAATTTGGCTCTAGACCAGGGTAATTTGGCTCTAGACCAGGGTAATTTGGCTCTAGACCAGGGTAATTTGGCTCTAGACCAGGGTAATTTGGCTCTAGACCCGAGTAATTTGGCTTTAGACCAGGGTAATTTGGCTCTAGACCAGGGTAATTTGGCTCTAGACCAGGGTAATTTGGCTCTAGACCAGGGTAATTTGGCTCTAGACCAGGGTAATTTGGCTCTAGACCAGGGTAATTTGGCTCTAGACCAGGGTAATTTGGCTCTAGACCAGGGTAATTTGGCTCTAGACCAGGGTAATTTGGCTCTAGACCAGGGTAATTTGGCTCTAGACCAGGGTAATTTGGCTCTAGACCAGGGTAATTTGGCTCTAGACCAGGGTAATTTGGCTCTAGACCAGGGTAATTTGGCTCTAGACCAGGGTAATTTGGCTCTAGACCAGGGTAACTTGGCTCTAGACCAGGGTAATTTGGCTCTAGACCAGGGTAATTTGGCTCTAGACCAGGGTAATTTGGCTCTAGACCAGGGTAATTTGGCTCTAGACCCGAGTAATTTGGCTTTAGACCAGGGTAATTTGGCTCTAGACCAGGGTAATTTGGCTCTAGACCAGGGTAATTTGGCTCTAGACCAGGGTAATTTGGCTCTAGACCAGGGTAATTTGGCTCTAGACCAGGGTAATTTGGCTCTAGACCAGGGTAATTTGGCTCTAGACCAGGGTAATTTGGCTCTAGACCAGGGTAATTTGGCTCTAGACCAGGGTAATTTGGCTCTAGACCAGGGTAATTTGGCTCTAGACCAGGGTAATTTGGCTCTAGACCAGGGTAATTTGGCTCTAGACCAGGGTAATTTGGCTCTAGACCAGGGTAATTTGGCTCTAGACCAGGGTAATTTGGCTCTAGACCAGGGTAATTTGGCTCTAGACCAGGGTAATTTGGCTCTAGACCAGGGTAATTTGGCTCTAGACCAGGGTAATTTGGCTCTAGACCAGGTTTAATCGGCTTTAGACCAGGCTAAGTCAGCTCTAGACCAGGCTAAGTCGGCATTAGACCAGACTAAGTCGGCTCTAGACCAGGCTAAGTCGGCTCTAGACCAGGCTAAGTCGGCTCTAGACCAGGCTAAGTCGGCTCTAGACCAGGCTAAGTCGGCTCTAGACCAGGCTAAGTCGGCTCTAGACCAGGCTAAGTCGGCTCTAGACCAGGCTAAGTCGGCTCTAGACCAGGCTAAGTCGGCTCTAGACCAGGCTAAGTCGGCTCTAGACCAGGCTAAGTCGGCTCTAGACCAGGCTAAGTCGGCTCTAGACAAGGTTAAATCGGCTCTAGACAAGGTTAAATCGGCTCTAGACCAGGCTAAGTCGGCTCTAGACCAGGTTAAATCGGCTCTAGATCAGGCTAAATCGGTTACAAACGCCTAAAATGGGATATTGTTTACTAACAGTTTTATTCATATTATCGTCTTTTGCAGCGAGCATTTTTAATGGTTTACCATGGATGTTTTATACTTTAAAAATCAAGTTTCGATGGTAATTTTGTATTAAAATTACAAAATTTTGAACAAATGAATGGTGAAATGAGTGCTCCCCAGTATAAGTGGTGAATGGAGTGAGTGAGAGTGATTTCTAAACACCCATCTCTGTAATAAAATGATACAAGGGAGCTTTTATTTTTCACTATATTTATTTAGCCACAATTACCTAACCCCACAACTTTATCCCAGCTTATAGAATTATAAATCTTTTAAATTAAAAATAAAAGTATAACTTGCAAAACATGAATCGTTTGACTACATAACATTTTAGCAACATTTGCTTCAAAGCCATCATATTCCACATGTTTAAATCTAGTTTGAAAATTTACATCTTGTGTAAACACTGCGTACGTTTTTCCAAATTGTCTTGCATCTGCTCTTGCCCGCAAATGCTGCAAGACAAGGATTGAAAACTTCCTATCTATGTTTCTTATTATGCAAATGTAATCCGTGCGCATTGTTAAAGCTCTCATTACAAGTTGAGCACTTGTAGGATTTTTCACCCAAATGCCGTTGCAGATGTACACGCAAGCTAGGCCCCGTCTTGAACGTCTTCTGGCACAACTCACATTTGTACAGGCGTTCATCAGAGTGCCTGTATGTATGTGATGTGAGATTTTAAAGAAATCCTCCTAGAAAACGTTTTATTTCACGAGGGACAACCAAACGGTTTTTCCTTTATGTGAACAAGAATATGTATTTCAAGATTTGGTAACTGTCGGAATGGCATGTCGCAGAAAGCACAACTGAAAACTTTAACGGATTTATCTAAAAACAACAGAAATACTTGATGAGAAGTGTCCCTGGATATTTAAGAAACTGACCTTTTAGTTGAAATTTACCGTGTAGTTTCCGATGTGATAAAAGGTTTTATAAACTGGAACACTTTTGATTACAAACGGTGCAGCTGTGAGGTGTTTCGCCTGTATGACATCTCGTGTGATCAGCAAGAGTTCCGTCTCGTGCAAAGCGTTTATTACAAATCGAAAAATGGTACGGTTTTTCACCTGTATGACATCGCAGGTGCTGGATAAGATGTATCTTCTGTGCAAACCGTTTGTCACAAATTGAACATTCGTATGGTTTTTCTCCTGTGTGTAATCTTGTGTGACTTTTTAAGTTGTATTTGGACCCGAAATTTTTTTTGCAATGTTCACATTGGAAAGGTCGTTGGTTTTTATGAACTGTGTTAAGGTGATGTTCCAGATTGCCTTTGCTCTGAAACCCTCTGTTGCAGATGCTACACGTATAGGGTTTTTCTGTTGTGTGTACTCGCATATGACACTGGAGTTTACCCAAGGATGTTGCTTTAAATTTACAAATAGTGCACATGTGTTCTGCCTTGAACATTGCACTGCTCTCAGACATGCTGGTAGGGTTTCGGTGTTCACAGGATTAGTCGTCATGCAATATTCCAAAAAAGACAAAAACTAAAAGTTAATGCTCAGTTAGTGGTGAACCTGAAAACATATAACAGTTTTTCTGAATTAGTTAGATTTCTAACGTCCTTTTGCACTCTTGCTTGATTTTTTAAATTTGGAACAGAAGAATTGACAAGTCTTGCTCATTGCGAACTGATTAAATGTGTACCGCCTGGCTGTATTCGGCAGGATATCTGCCACTAGAAGTTTTTCACCTCATTGAAGCACAAAACGCATAAAATGTACAAATAGTTGGTTTTTGAAAGATAATGTACCTGTTCAAACATTTAATCCTTTAAACTGTTCGTCTATAACTCAATGCTTGACTTGCTACATAAACTTTGTGTGAAACAAGGAGGATACGATGGCCCAAGGATTAGTTACTAAACTTACTGGGCCTCACAAATATTTAGTTCTCAAGTACTTTCAACATGTAACCTATATAAATGATTGTATATTGTAAATCTGCTTTTGAAGAGTATTATCTTGCTTTATGAAGGTACCAGAAAAATGTTACACTCCGGTTAATGTTACAAATAAATTTTTTCTCAGATTTTGTATGAATGATTTTTAATCCGATTAAGCCCAGGTTTCTATTTTGGGTTGTCAATGTACATGCATACATTCGTTCATTGATAAGTTATCAATGATAACTGCAAACATTTATATCCAAAATGACAACCTTTCGGAAAGAAGAAAGCAAATATTTTGGTGGTGGTACGTACATGCACTTCTGCATTGTACATTCTGTAATTTGTGTCACGTAGGCTAGTTCTGATTTGAGCAAAGCTGAAACCTTTGTTGCAGCTATCCGAATAAAATATATATCTAGGAAAAAGCCCACATCGAATAGTCTTTTCTTTTATGTTCTGATATTTTTACAAGTACCTAACCTTTATGCAACCAGCAAGTGTTTCGAGGAGAATCTTCCTAAGGTAATGCGGATTAGTACTTGAGCGGGTAAATACCACTACTTGTAAAATTTGTTTATTTATTTACTTCCTTCATGAACTCGACCATAATCTGATGGTGGTACATAGGAAAACTCCGGAGATAAAGCCACACATCTATATTGTTATGGTACATGTTAGGTTTAAATTAGGTAAGGCCTCAATAGTGACTGAAAGCAGAATCGGAACCTGAGGTTCCTTACAAATAAACACGAACACCTCAAAAGTAACACTCAGCGCTGATTGCAAGTATGTACTCCAGCAATATTCCAGTAGATAGTCACAACTAAAATTGTTCGCACTTAGCTGGATTTGTCTTGTTCTTCCGTTATTGAATGAGCCGACTATGTAAAAGCTTCTACTAAACCCGCAAAGCAGTTTTGTTAAATCGTTTGGAGTTATACAACATTGACAGAGTAATTTTAGAACGGTTTTGTAATTCTTAAAACAAAAATCAAGTTTTAGGAACTTGGGTATTACTCCAAAACGTTTTGAGTTTGGTCTAACATTGCTTCACAAAAATCCTGCTAACTCTCATTGAACACGTGTTGATGCAAATGAAGGAAAGTTCAAAAATAAACAAGTTAGAGAACAATTGTAATATTTGTGAACATAGGGCAAAATGTTTGGGTGCACTCAAGTGTCACATGAAAGTGCACACAAAAGAAAAACCTTACATGTGTAATATCTGCAACAAACAGTTTTCGACCAAGTCTCTTCTAAAGCGTCACATTACCAGAGTTCATGAAAACCGTCGACCATTCAAATGTAAACATTGCGGGAAGGAATTCGGATCTAAAACTGATTCAGAGCGCCACGCAATTTTTCACACAGGAAAGAAACCATACCAATGTTCAATTTGTGACAAGTGCTTTTCACAGAAAGGGGAACTTGGTAGCCACATGAGAAGTCATACTGGCGAAAAACCTTACAGCTGTCAGATTTGTGATCAAAAATTTTCCCAATCATCACACCTTTTGAGGCACCAGAGACGTCTTCATGGTAAAATGTTGCTGCTTTAAATTTTCAAATAATGTTCAAATGATTGCATTAAATTTCTTGCTCAATTAGATTTTTTGTTGTACAGAGAAACCATCTAAAACTTTCGGTTGTGTCTTCTGTGATACCGGATTTGAAGATTTATGCAAACTACAACGGCACATTTTTATTCACACAAAAGAGAAACCCTATTGCTGTCTCTCGTGTCACGGAAGTTTTGCAGCTAAGAGTAATCGAAAGTTTTGTAGATAGATCAAATCTTGAAATCGGGAATCACAAAAAACACAGCCGAAGAATGTAGCTTGTTCATCTGTACAACGTTGAAAGTAAATTTCAGTTAAAGAATGTATTACCTTCTTTCAGAATTTGTTTCGAAATAAGCACTGTAGAGGGTTCTTACCATGGAAACGTTTCCGGTGCCTTAATAGGACTGATGATTGGGAAAATTGTTGGCTACAAATTGAACATCTGTAGGGTTTCTCGCCAGTATGACTTCTTATGTGTTCAGTAAGATTCCCATTACGTGCAAAGCATTTCTCGCAGATAGAACACTGGTATGGTTGTTCTCCTGTATGTATTCTGGTGTGAATGGTTAACTTTTGCTTTGATCCAAATTTCTTCTCACGGTGTTCACAATTGAATGGTCGGTTGTTCTCATGAACTGTAGTAATGTGACGCCTTAGGTTAGGCATTAGTGAAAACCGTGTTTTGCAGAAGTTACACTGGTATGGTTTTTCTTTTGTGTGCACTTTTATATGACGCTTTAGTGCACTCGCAAATTGTGCTTTGTATTCACAGATACGGCATTTGTGCTCTGCATTGCTCATGTTTAATGTCTTCGTCAGTACAGTTAACAGAGGTTTTATGAGTGAGTTTAGCAGAGTGTCAATCAGTAGGGCACAAAAGTAAAATGCTCAGGTTCTCCAACATTTGTATTAGCTATAAAAATTACAGAATGTTGCAAATTTGGAAATAACGATGTAAACGTCTTAAATCTCAAAACTGAATAAATAAACTTCCAAATTATGTATCTAATAACTTGTATATGGTTGTTTGGTTAAGTAATGCGGGTCAATGATTTTCGAGAACTTTTGCTTATAATTGCCAACCAGTTTTCATTCAGCCTTTCCACTGGAATATTGCAGAACATATATTTGCAGCTAGCGTATACTCTGCACGTTGCGTTCTTCGTTTCCACATTTATTTTTACTCAACCTGCGTTCACTCGTTAAGCAGGTTTTACTAAATTGCAACTGAAAATATGCTTCTTGCATATAGCATGTAGGTACTTCTTGCATGCACTGGTGGCGGCATTTACCAGCTTAAGTATTAATCCGCTTGACTTCACGAGGGTTTCGTCCGAAAGGCCATTTGCTCAACATGCTGCATGTAAGCTTTATGCGTATAAAATATTACAACAATTGCGAGAAAACCATTTTACGGAGGATTTTCCTTAGAAATAAAATCTATTCCGATAACAGCAACAAGGGGTTCAAATTTCTTCATTTTAGAGAATTAGTCTAGGTGACAGAACTTCCTACATCAAGTTGGGTATGAAAACGTTGATACAATGCGAAAGTTAGATGAGCGTTTCAAACAATGGCTTGAACCTTACCAAATCAAGAGAAAATCTGACTATAGTAGCAGGTACAATAAAAACTCGAATAATTTTAGGTTAATAAAAAGTAAGTTTGAACGTTATCGTAGATCAACTATCCCGTCTCTTGTCAAAATGTTAAGGGAGAAGACTTAATTTTCTGAATGTAACTACTTTATAATACCTTATTTAACTAAATTTGATTGTTACCTGATAAGTCGTTTTGTTTTTTCAAGTTCTGGCTTAGCGCCTTTGTTTGGCTGCTAGCTACTTCTTCTTACTTACTTTTTTTACTCCTTTATTTCTATGTAGTTCTCTCAATATGTATCATTTCCAGTTAAGTTGACAGTGTAACTTAATTGTCTAAGATGCATATGTTTTTGTCAATACTTTTCAAATGATAAATAAATAAATAAATAAATAAAGTGTATGTGTATACTAAATTTGACACATTACATGGTTTGGAACTATAGGGTTTTTATTTTGATTACACACGTCTGCATTATTTATTGAAGGAAAACATGCATATAGAAACTAAAGGTGTTAAAATGTGCCGATATGTATTCTCGAAAGTTGTGTGTTCATGTATGTGTACATTTTAATCCGCTCAAGTAGGAGAAAGTTATGACTGCGTATGTATAAATCTTCTATCTGTATAACTAATTTAATATCTCTGTTGGCCTTCTATATTTTGTGTGCACTCTCAAATAACACTAAAAATTATTAAAATAATGTACTTGAAACTTAAAAATGTTGCATTTGTTTTCTGCTTTGGACATTTTTGAACTTCAACTATCGGACACGTAGGTATTTAACAAAGGTTGACAGAATTTCTGGTCAAGCAATTAAGTACAAAATACAACATCATTAGGGACAGTGTTTAATTTGCCGTTGATGTTATTGTTTCCAATATAATAACTTCAAAAGTATTGAAACTACTCAATCAAACTATTTGCAACAATGATATATTTCTAGAAAAAGTTTTGAACTTTGGATATCCTTTCCAAATTTGCGGCAATATAGCAGACACGTTTTGTTGGTTCTGAGTAGAGTTGTGTCTTCTTACTAGTGTACAGAAAAGTAAGCATGCTTCTGCTCAATGCTGAGTGTATTTATAGTTTGCCATTTAGCAAGTTTAACCGCGTCTATACTCCCAATGCACAAAGTTTTTTATCGTAATGCACTGTCTTATGGCATGTTGTTATACGTAGCAAAAGTGTACCTATTCAAACTTTAGTCCAACAGTAGAGCATACCAACGTTTTTTGTGCAACCACAAACCATAACGAGAACCTTACTCAAAATCATAAACGTTATTGTATTCTCAGAAATTGTATGTACGTGTGAATATTTTAATCCGATTACGCAAAAAATGTTTTCTTGTTAGGTATTTTTGGATGGGTTTGCAACGCAAATCCTTATATAAACGTCTTCGTGGTAATGTAAGGTGGAGTTAAATGCACGAATTTACCACATGAAAAGCCGCAAACTGAAACGGTTTAAATACTTCAGAGGATTATTGAAAGCTAAGAATGAAAAACTAGTGAACAACTGAAACGCCCTACCCTACACTATAATTTGTATGGTATCAAAAATAGCCTTTAAAATTTATTGCAAGAGGGTAAGGAAGTTTTACTGCGGTAAGAAATACAAAATATTAAGATGCGCATGTATGCATTTTATGAAATAGGAATTATATAAAGTTTAATAAGCTGGACACTTAACAGTTTCATTTGGATTATTTTCTGCTTCAGTAAGTGCTTTGGTACTAGTTCAAGTTATTTTAATGTTCACAATTTAGTCATTGCAGGCACAAATTATTTGCATTTAGGTACACACGTTTTGGTAAATTCACGACCGTCTTATGCCCGTCCCCCACATGCAAATCACTTTTTTAGAAACGGAGCCACTTGTTTAAAACTGACTTTTTTCATTATAATCATTGAACGTACATCATCTAATGCATGGACTAATGTGATGTAATGTAAGTCAATGTCTTATACAACGCCATAAATCAAGTGTAGTAAAAAAAATCTTGAGGCGTTAGGCCGTGCTGGTACCTTCACTACAAAACAATTGCACCAAATTTTAAGTAATTCTATTGACGCAATATTACATGTCAGTTTGAAGAAGAGTTCGCACATTTCAAGCGTTCAAGTTCTAGTAGTACCAAGCAAACTAATTTCTGCACTGGTGTACTATGCTCAATAAAATATGATCTACTAATTAAAATCAAATAATTATTGAGATTAAACCAGTTGATGGCAAGCCATTCAAGATGCTAGCTGCGAAAGACGATGAGTATCTGGAATTGAAATTGAAATTGATTTTTATTCGGTCTTCCCATTTCAGTTCACATGATAACATGACACAAACTGTTCTCCCAATGGTGACACGGTCATAATAAAACATTTACTATCTAGAATACATCATCATCACCATCTATCTGGAATACATAAGACTCCGAAATTTTGAACTTCTTTATACACTTTAAATCATTTTACAATTTACAAGTAAAAATAAGTGGCCTTTCAGCTTGGTTTAAAGTCCATTTAGCCTGCTTAGAGCCCATATACCCTGGTTTAGAGCCCATTGTTAAGAATTAAATGATGTAGTTTACGGTTTTGATGTATTAGCAATACTTTGTTCAGAGAATGTATTCTGCAATCTTTTAGACTGTTTTTGTACTATATTTTAACTACTTTAAAATTGCCTCTGTTAGTACCTAAAAGCCAATCTGTAAAAACCATGCCTTTCTAAAGCACGAGATTCTTGTCCAGGTACACGTCACCGTCGTCGTGTCTTCATCGTCACAGGTTTTAGCTATAGAATGTACTCTACCCAGGAAAGCTAATAGGTAATGCGTGTAAGCAATACACACTCTCGGTCTGTCATTCAGCAGGGTAAGGTACGGGTGCAAGTCCACGGAGAGAAGAAATAATTAGGCATAATAATTGACATTAAATTGATTGAAGAAAACTATAAAAATCACTACAAATTGCCGACTTGTGTAAAAATAAATTTACTCTCTTTTAAACCGTAACCATTTCCTCGAGCAGTGTCATTTTTCTCCGAACATTTATTTCAAGTCACAACGCACTTTCATCAGTAACCATCAGTTAACGCACATGAACCCAACTCAAACTATTTCGAACTCTTTTCATGGTCCTTAACGAACCCGATTTAATTGCTTGTCGGACATTTACCAAGCGCGTGCGTAATTCAGTGCTAATCAGTTATTAACATTTTGGGTTATAAGTGTTGTATCTGCCAGCTGTGTGAGTTTACTAGCTAGTTTTCTGTGTCGCTGAAACAAGAGTAAGTACTGGAAAAGAACGTAGTTTTCAGCTCAGTTGGAGATGCAAGTAACGCCAAAAGTTAGATAAGCTGATAGTGTGAATTGAAGATTGTTGACTGTTCGAGAAATACTGACTGTTCGAGTTGTTGTGAATTTATTGGCTTATTTTGAGATTCATCAGTTTACTGTGTTCATAATGGGTGACGAGAGGAAAAGAACCGTAGCTCACTCAAGACTGAAGCAGTATTTGAAGGAAGTTGATGACCATAGCAAGACACCACTCACACTACACAGTGCAAACGCACTTATAACGAGAGTGGAGGCGAAATTGAAGGTTTTGGAGGAGGCTCAGGCAGCTTTGGAGGAAACAGCAACGTCGCAGGAGGCACTTAAAGTGCAGTTTGTCGCTGGAACAGAGTGTGAGCGGACTTATTGCGATTTAATTGCAAAATTACGATCAATAATCGACCAGTTATCATCGTCCAGCACATCATCCTCTTCATCAGCAGCGGCAGCCTCAGGAGCACCTGGAGTAACAATCAAGTTGCCTACCATTTCCCTACCTGAATTTGAAGGACAGTTTTCTGAATGGGTATCATTCAAAGATTTGTTCAGTGCTGCAGTGGTCAACAATAAAAGCCTATCAGGGGCTCAAAAGTTACAATATTTGAAGTCGTCTCTTCGTGGAGAGCCCGCAACGCTGATAAAGTACCTACCTACGACAGACGCCAACTACACGGAAGCTTGGCAAATTTTAGAGACTCGTTACAATAATACACGGGAAATTGTACAGTCTCAAGTTAACAAACTTTTGGATTTGAAGCCAGTCAAAAATGAGAATGCAAAGGACTTGCAGTTTTTACTTGACCGATGTGAAGAGTGCTTACATTCCCTTAAGGTCATGAAGCGGCCAACCGACCAGTGGGATGACCTCATCGTGGTTATCATTGGGAGGAAGCTGGATCCAGTGACAAGGAGGGAGTGGGCAAAACGACTGACGGGAAATGCTTTGCCCATTTACAAGGAGCTGAAAGATTTCCTCAAGAGTCACATTTGTGGTCTTCAGGCAGCGGGAGTGAGTAGTTTCAAGGATGTTGGGGGTCGACTAGGGGAGAAGCAAGTAAAGGTTCACCACACCGCAACGGAGAGTGGTAGCTGTGCTGTCTGCCAAGGGTCACACCAAATCCAAGAGTGCAGGGAATTTCTCAACAGCAGCCCGGGGGAACGTAGTGCGCTAGTTAGGAAGGCGAGACTATGTTACAACTGCCTGAAACCTGACCACAGGATAAAGGAGTGTACTTCACCCAGGAAGTGCAAAAGGTGTGGTTCCAAACACCACACTTTACTCCATGAAGAAAAAAAGCAACAGCAGCAGACTCAACAAGGGTCATCCACATCCAAGGAGGTAGTACCGACTATCCAGGGGAATCATGTGGCGGCGGATGAGGGAGGACTGCTAATGACTGCAATAGCAAATCTACCTGACCAGTACGGAAGAATGGTACCATGCCGAGTCTTCATTGACCCTGGATCCGAAGGAGATTTTATGTCCATTCCCTGTAAGAAGCGGCTTGGACTCAAAAGCCTTCCCAGTCGAGTAAGAGTGAAAGGAGTCTGGAACAAGAATGCTGGAACCTGCACCGGGAAAGTTTCGTGTACGCTGTAATGCAGATACAGCAACAAGGTTATAGAGGTGGAGCTACTTCTTATGCCAAAGATCACCGGAAAGTTACCAAAGTTGCCTCGTGATCGTCATTGGAAGCATCTTGAGGGACTTGTGCTGGCGGATAACAAGTGGTATGAGCCAGGTGATATTGATATTCTATTTGGTGTAAAAGTTTATGATGATGTGGTGCTAAAAGGACGCCGTCTTGGGCCGAAAGGAGCACCAGTGGGTCATGAAACCATTTTTGGTTGGGGAGTAGCTGGAGTGTGCCCCACCAAAGAAAGAGGATATCTATCGGCTCATCATATCACACTAGAGCAAGTTGGGAACCAGCTGACTAAGTTTTGGGAGGTGGAGGAGCCCCCAAAAAAGCGGATTCTAACCAAAGAAGAAAAGTTCTGTGAAAGTCACTTCAAGGCCACGAACAAAAGAGATAGTGTAGGACGATTTCAAGTTGGAGTTCCGTTTGACAAGGACAAGCTCCAAACTTTGGGAAAGTCCAAAGACATTGCCCTAAGAAGACTACAACAAGTAGAGAGGAGACTTTCTCGTAAACCTGAACTACGAGCTCAGTATGCGGAATTTATGAAGGAGTACGAAAAGCTGGGGCATATGGTGGAAATACTTCCAAAGGATCATCAGGAGAAAGTGGGTGTCACCAACTACCTGTGTCACCACTTTGTGGTCAATGAAAGTAGCACTACTACTAAGCTGAGAGTAGTATTTGATGGATCAGCATCAACCTCATCAGGTGTCTCACTGAATGACACAATCTTTGTGGGGGCAACTCTACAAGATGACCTGTTCGACTTGTTGCTGCGTTTTCGGATTTATGCGGTTGTGCTGAAGGCCGACATTGTGAAAATGTTTCGGCAATTTAAATTGCTTCTCGAGAATGCTGATTTCCATCGCATTTTGTGGAGGGAAAGTCCAGACCAACCTGTACGAGAACTTAGGCTTGTAACCGTGACTTATGGGACAGCGTATGCACCTAACGTAGCAACAAGGTGTGTCCAGCAATTAGGAGAGGATTGTGCAGAGGAGTTTCCAGCAGCATCAAAGTCACTGCTTAATGATACGTACATTGACGATATTTTAAGCGGATGTGACACGGTGGAGAAAGCAATTGAGCTATTTCATCAGCTGGTGGCAGCAGTAGGTACGGCAGGACTGGAGCTGAGAAAGTTTACAAGTAACAGTGCAGAGTTACTTGAAATTATCCCTGAAGCATGGAGAGAATCCGGTCAACTTGTTTTTGACGAGGGGGAGCTGGTGAAGGCATTGGGGGTACAGTGGCATCCGTCCAGTGATCAGTTCAAGTTCAAACCCATGAAGACTGATGGCAAGTTTCAGTGCACAAAAAGATCATTGTTATCAGAACTAGCAGCGGTTTTTGATCCTCTAGGGCTCATCTCATGTGTCACGTTGCGGGGAAAACTACTCATGCAAGAGTTGTGGAAGCTAACAGTGAAGTGGGATGATATCGTCCCTGAATCAATTCAAGAACGATGGGGGGAGTACCGGGAGGATTTAGCCAAGTTCGGAGATCTGTCCATTCCCCGGAGGATCACTGTTGACAATGCTGCTCGGGTGGAGTTGCACGGGTTTGCCGACAGCTCTGAGGCTGGTCTCGGGGGAATTGTGTATTTAAGGAGTATCTACCCCAACGGAGAAGCGGAGGTACGATTTGTCACTAGCAAGACGAAAGTGGCACCCCTAAAGCAAGTTACCCTGCCCAGACTGGAATTATGTGCTGCTGTGTTGGTCGCCGAGCTTATTGTTCATGTTAAAGAGTGCCTGAAGCTAGACTGTGAACTTTTCCTGTGGAGTGATTCGACGATAACACTCACTTGGATTGCTGCACAGCCCAGAAGGTGGAAGACGTTTGTTGCCAACAGAGTGGCAACAATACAGGAGTTGACTCTACCCAGTTCGTGGAAACATGTGGCGGGGACAGAAAATCCGGCGGATTTAGCATCACGGGGATGCACGGTGGAGGAACTAAGAACTTGTTATCTCTGGTGGAGGGGTCCGAGTTGGCTTTCAAGGCCAGAGTTACCAGTATTTCCCCAGGAAGCTGTATCCGAAGAGGATATGGAGGAAAGGCAGCTAGTAGTAGCAGTGCTGTCTTTAGAGAAGGAAGATGACAAGAGTATCCTGAAATTTTCATCCTTAAAAAGATTGAAGCGGTGTACAGCCTGGTATTTCCGTTTCCTTTTATTCAAGATAAAGAAGAAAGTTCCAACAGGACCAGTGACAGCAACAGAGCAACACATAGTCATGTTGTTTTGGGTGAGAAGGTTACAACATGTTCATTATCAAGAAGAATTTGAGCTGTTGGAAAAGCGGAAACCAGTGGGGATTCACAGTAAATTGAAGAGTTTACATCCCTTCATCGACAGTTTTGGGATTATCAGGATCTCAGGAAGACTAGAAAATGCTCGGTTACCAGACGAGATGAAACATCAAATTGTGTTACCAAAGGAAGGCCATTTTACAAAGTTGGTGATAGATTATTTTCATAATCTCAACTTCCACAGTGGGTTCCAGCAAACATGGTCAAGTATTCAGACGGAGTTTTGGATAGTTCGAGGTCGGGGCAGAGTTCGTCATTTCGTCAGAAGCTGCATCCGGTGCCGTCGTTATCGTGCAAAAACCGCTGAACAGCTGATGGGTGCATTGCCAGCACCAAGAGTGACACCATCTCGTCCATTTACGCACACCGGAGTGGACTATGTGGACTATGCATTTACGCTGAAGGATGTGGTGGGTAAAATACCGAAACTTTATAAGGGCTACATGTGTGTGTTTGTGTGTTTGGCCACAAAGGCTGTGTATTTAGAGGGGGTATCAGCTCTAACAACAGAAGCGTTCGTGGCAGCGTTCCGGAGGTTTGTGGCACGGAGGGGGCCACCCACCCACATGTATTCTGATTGTGGGACGAACTTTGTGGGTGCTGATCGTGAGCTTCAATCCTTTGCGGAAGGCTCAGCATTGAATGATGCTGTTGCGGATGAGTTGAGTGGAAGGGGAATCACGTGGCATTTCAATCCCCCAGCAGCGCCACATGTAGGAGGACTTTGGGAGTCAGCGGTCAAGTCAGCCAAGCAGCACTTGCGGATGGTGACTGGAGGAGGACCGATGACATTTGAACAATTTGTGACATTGTTGGCTCAGGTAGAGTCTGTGCTAAACTCAAGGCCTCTATTTGCAATGTCAGCAGATCCAGGAGATCTTCAGCCTCTCACACCAGGCCATTTCCTAATTGGAGCTCCGTTACTAGCAGCCCCAGATGCGGATTTGGAGGAGATACCACGGAATAGGTTGTCCCAGTTCCAAAGAATTCAACAGCAATTCCAGCGTTTCTGGAGGAGATGGAGTAACGAATACCTAAATACACTACAACAGCGTACAAAATGGATGTGGGAGCAGGACAATGTGAAAGTTGGGGATTTAGTGCTTTTAGTGGAGGAGTCAGCTCCAGCCAACTGGAAGATGGGGAGGATCCTTGAGGTTCATCCGGGGAAAGATGGGAATGTGAGAAGGGTTACTGTCAAGACAGCCACGAGTACATTTGAGAGAGTGGTTACAAAATTAATTCCTTTATTAAGAAAAGATATTGAGTATTAGTTATGATCAAGTGTGTGCACTAATCAATCTGTTTCTTTTTCTTGTAGAATTTCGTTTGACTTGATAGGGAACACATTCTGAAAAAGCACCGGTGGAATAAAGTCTACTACGTGTGCGTGTCATAGAATGTTTATAGTCCTGAATTTGTTCCTAGAGAATAAAGTCTCAGAGTGAGCGTGCCAGAGGACTGTTAGCGTTTTTAATTTTGTAAATTAGACTAAGTTTCAATTTTTGAACTTGTAAAAACTCATAAATTGAGTATAAAAGAAAAAATGTAGATTTTCATGTTAGAATCATTTTCTGAATGTGAAATTTGATTGATTATGTGCATTTGCTTGTGTTTTATCAAAGCAAGACTTATGTATTGACCAAAGGTGCAATGGGGGGAGTGTTAAGAATTAAATGATGTAGTTTACGGTTTTGATGTGTTAGCAATACTTTGTTCAGAGAATGTATGCTGCAATCTTTTAGACTGTTTTTGTACTATATTTTAACTACTTTAAAATTGCCTCTGTTAGTACCTAAAAGCCAATCTGTAAAAACCATGCCTTTCTAAAGCACGAGATTCTTGTCCAGGTACACGTCACCGTCGTCGTGTCTTCATCGTCACAGGTTTTAGCTATAGAATGTACTCTACCCAGGAAAGCTAATAGGTAATGCGTGTAAGCAATACACACTCTCGGTCTGTCATTCAGCAGGGTAAGGTACGGGTGCAAGTCCACGGAGAGAAGAAATAATTAGGCATAATAATTGACATTAAATTGATTGAAGAAAACTATAAAAATCACTACAAATTGCCGACTTGTGTAAAAATAAATTTACTCTCTTTTAAACCGTAACCATTTCCTCGAGCAGTGTCATTTTTCTCCGAACATTTATTTCAAGTCACAACGCACTTTCATCAGTAACCATCAGTTAACGCACATGAACCCAACTCAAACTATTTCGAACTCTTTTCACCCATATACTCTGGTTTCGAGCCCATATACCCTGGTTTAGAGCCCATTTACTCTGGATTAGAGCCAATTTACCCTGGCTTCGAGCCAATTTACCCTGGCTTAGAGCCAATTTTCCCTGCTTAGAGCCCATATACCCTGGTTTAGAGCCCATTTACCCCGCTTAGAGCCCATTTACCCTGGTCTACGGAAAATATAGTGGACACACGGACACACTCACGGACACGACATCTTAAATAGCTCTCCTGCAGACGCAGCGAGCTAATAAGTTTTGGGTTTTTTTACTATAGAGCTGGAGCAAAATGACCATTCAAAACTTCCAAAATACTACGTAAGATGATGCCCTGATTTATACGGTTTACGGTTTTGTTGTGAAAAATTAAAACGAAATTTACTAACTTGGAACTATAAAAATTATTTGAAAAGTGATTAACAAAGGTTTTTTATTAACAAGGTGCAGAGCAAATAACAATTTGCATACTTTTCGTATGAAATATTTATAAAATACAACTTCTCACAATATACCGTGAAGTCTACGATATGATGAGATGGCTGACGATTGGGGGGTCATTTGTTCAAACATTTTTGCACCCTTACGGTTATTCACCACCACTAGATGTTTAGTGTGCAGAAGGGCCCTCTTTTTTGGGCAAAGTTTTCGTCAGAAATTGTAGATCATATTGCTTAAAAGAAAACCAGAAATTTTAAGCATAAACATTGATATCAGTTTCTTCCCCACGCGCACCTCTCCCTCTGATCACATGTAACAATATTAAAAATCTATTAGTTGATAATGCTAATTTTTAACACTTCAATCAAATTGGCGCAAAAATATTGCAAATATAACAATAATCGAGGAATATTTTCTATCATGAAATATTTTAAAATTAAAAGGTGGGGTTTGATTACATTTATGCTTTGCTATCCATTACTACAAAAATGTCAATACCTTCAACAAGCAGCAAAGTTTCATTCAAAGAATCTTTTTAGTGAATATAATTTTTGTGCAAACAAGGCAAGTCACAAGCCACTATTCATGGTATTGGAATTTTGTATCCACAATTTGTTATGCATAAAGAAGTTTTGCATATTGTGTTTTCGTTTCATGTGTACTTTTAGACTTTGCTTGTATGGCTTGGAATGGCTTTTCGCACAAATAGCATTTGTACAGGCACTGATCAGAATGGGTATGGATTATGTGAGACGATAACCAGTTTTTCCTTGCAAAGCTTTTTTCGCGGGAGGAACACTCATACGGTTTTTCCTTCATGTGGACAAAAATGTGACGTTGAAAGTTTGCAGAGTCTTGGAAACGCATGTCACAAAACACACAGCGGAAAATTTTGGCGAATTTATCTGAAAACCATATGCATAATTGATTAGACGAAACCATGAACTTCTTCAATTTGCGTTTTAGTTTAAGTTTACCGTGAAGTTTTCGATGCCTTGATAAGGTAGCTAAGTGAGGGAACCTTTGACCACAAACATTGCAGCTGTAAGGTTTTTCGCCTGTATGACATGTCATGTGGGAAGTAAGATGTGCATCTTGAGTGAAGCTTTTGTCACAAATCGAACAATTATATGGTTTTTCTCCTGTGTGTACTCTGTAGTGGCGTTTTAAGTCATTTTTCGATCCAAATTTCTTTTCACAGTGTTCACATTTGAAGGGTCGTTGATTTTTATGAACTCTGCTACTTTGATGGCCTAAGTTTTGTTTGCTTGCCAACTGCTTGCTGCAAATATCACACTTGTAAGGCTTTTCTTTTGTATGCACTCTTATTTGCCGCTGGAATGTACTTAGAAATTGTGCTTTAAAGTCACAAATACTGCATTTGTATTCTGGTTTGGACAATTTTAAACTTGCAGACATGGTGGTATTTTACAAGTGCTCGCAGGGTTTATTGCCACAACACAGCACATAAGCAGAACACAAAATTTGAAACAATAACAACAACGCTCTAGCCGATCGTACCTTAATATAAATGTATATTATAGCATTAATATAGCAAGTATTGATTTATTAAATCAAACAAGCTTCAAAGATTTTAATTTCTAAAAATCTTTTTACTTCAAACCTCTATCTCAAATTGGAAACTTTAATAGACTAGTCTTGTTAATTACGAACTGATTTTCAATGCGTCCTCTTTAATAGTCTACAGAAGACGTATGCTAAGCGTACAACGATGCTAAATACTAAATGCATAAATCTTGTGCGTCATTGGTAGCTGCGGTGGCACAAAGTATTTACTGGTACATAACTGCGTAGTGATGGTATGTACCATGATAGTCAAGCTATTTATTTGGACACATTTGTGTGCTCAAAGGCATTCTTAGAATATTATGTTTGTGTAAAAATTTTAATCCGATTAACCACGATAGGTTTTCTTTTATGCACTCAATGCTTCATTTGCTGCGTAAATCCTAAAATGAATGTCTTCTTAATACCTTTTTGGGGGACAATACAACACATAAGTTATAGAGCCGTAATCACAGTTTGTTAAAAAAAATTCTAACGAAGTGTAATAATAGAGGCTGGTACTTCTATAACCTACTTGTTTTGGAGACGGTTTTCCACTCACAATTCGAGTAAATCGTGTACAATTATAAATATAAAGTTGCGGAGCAAAAAATATCTGAAACATGAGCATCTATATTCAAAATAGGTTTACCAAACTCTCAGGTGATCGGTGAAACTGTTATAGCAAAAATAATATCTTCAGGTATTTTACAACCCGTTCAGAAGATTAGGCTTGTTCCAAGTACCCCACTTTGTATCAACGTATTTACGCATTTCTTGAACTGAAATAAGGTACAAAAATTTAAACCAAGAAACCCACGTACACACAATTTTCTTTGTCGCCTTTTGTAAAAATGGTAGAACACAAGGGTTGGTGTTTTTTTAAAGTTTAAAAATATGCCATCTTAACTGATGTGAGTAAGGATAACTGCATTAGAAGATTGCTGGTTTTCAGTTCTGAAACAGTCGTTGAAGCAAGTGCAGTACAAACAAATATTGGAACTGTTGGGCATGTTACGAGCATTTTTTGCGGTACTAAATGTAATTATGCAAGCATTTTCTTAATGAGACCCGTCAATGTTTAATTAAAATTATGCCTTGTAGGACAAAATTTCAACATTTTAATGGTATGAGTTGTAAAGTATACAGCTGTTGTATAACACACATGCTGTTTGAGGCAAAAACCTAATGCAAAACATCATTTTGTATAAACAAACTCTAACAGGTTTTGGTAAGTAAATTGCTACGTCGTGTAAGGTTAAAAAATTGATTGATTAAATGAATATTCAGAGTTAAAATGCTAAATAGATCGGTTACGTTTTTCGTAATTAGATACCCGAACAGTACCAAATGCATATTTGTGGATTGTTCAGCTTCTTCTTGATTGACAACTGCTAATAATGAAATGCCAGCTTATTTCCGTTTGTGTCAATTCGAACGACAAATAAACCATTTATTCCGAAGGCATATGACAAAGCATTTACGTTTCAAGAAATGTAGTTAGCACGAAGCTTAATTTTCCATAAATTGAGAAAAAAGATAAATGCAATTAAACCCATTTTACACCCGTATCTGGAATTACTTGTTTTTATACTCTCTTGAAAACTTTTTCAAACGTACTCCACTGCATAATATGGTCAAATTTTGTAGACTTGGATGCATGTTGCAAATAGACACATTTTCATTTACCACATTTGTGTACATATACCGACGTATAACTTCTGTGAGCGCAACTGGAGGCTGGAAGCAGTCTTCACTGTAGCTTATCTCCAGCCAATTATTTGCATGTATCCTTAAGTTTTTGATACTTGGTAGTAAACATAAAAAATCGTAGGATACCCCAAATGAATCACAAATGCTAACACACTCGATACTACTTACTATGCAAGAGGGGTTTTCCGTTATTCTGGGCATAGATATTTTTACAAGTGGACTATAATTTGAGATGTCTAGTATTTTCAAATTTACAGTTTGTAATTGTTTTAGCAAATTTGACATATTTAGAAACGTATTTTTTGCTCCACTTGGTTTGATAACTTGCACATTTACCGAGTTTGAAAGTGTGATTACTTGAAATGTTTTGAGTTTAAAAGTTTGATTACTTGGAGCTCCCGCAACCTTGTGGCACAAAGCATGCTTTTATTAAATACATAGATAGGTACTATTATGGAGAAGCAAACATAACTACATCTAGCCTACATGAAATACTCATAACATAACCTGCATATCAGTTTCAATTTCGGTAAAACTTTCCAAAATAAGTGAACCTTCCATAAGATGTGAAAATCAACGTAATTTTGCAGTCGTCGTAATCAATTTACGGTGTTTTTACAATTATTAAGCATTACAGACTCCTGGACGACCTAATAAGCTGAAAGAGGAGTAATAAGAAACTAAATGTATTGTCGTGGTTATGTGTTTTGTACAAATGTTTTTAGCTTTGCATACTGCATTTTTTGCGACGACCGTTTCGAAACATTCAAATGCAGTAATCATTACTAATCTTAGATTGTATATTTGGGAACTTAAAGTAAATTCAAACCCTTGTATTTTACGTTTTTATACAAAAGACGGCAAAGAAAAGAGTGTGTATGTGGAATTTTTGTTTTAAAATTGATGAGCTTATTTTGGTTCAAGAAATGCGTAAATACGTCGGTACACAAATTTTGTACTTGAAACAGGTCTAATCTAATGACTAAATATACAAGTACTTGAATTTTACATTTTCGATTGTATAACGTATTCTCTATTCACTTCAAAGACCCAGTTGAACACTTGGATTAAAACGGTCATGCTTCTGGCATATTTTATTCCACAACATTACATTTTTAATTGCACACAACATACTCGTATTCTGAGTTGAAAACCGTCGACAAACCATGTCAAAGTTAATATAGGAATAACATATTTTATATACTTACTTAAGTAGGAAAAGGATTTACGCATTTTGTATCAGGACTACTTGAAAGATGAATTGTTCCACAAGTAGGCAATGGAGAGTTGAGAAAACATTCATATTAGGCTTTTCTCAGCAAATCAAACATTACATCGTTTTAATGAAAACCTATCGAGGGCAATCGGATTAAAATTTTTACACGTACATAATATTCTGAGAATGCATTGAAACACTTTAAGTATCCAGGCGGCTCGAAACCTCTTTGAGGTACATGCTTGCGCTAAGCGCACATTGAAATACAATTTGGTAGTAGCAGTTCAGCATTGAACGATGGTTTTTCTAACCAAGATACTTGTCTATAACATGTACCTGTAAATACCTGGCACTGCAGCAGCTAATAGTTGTATACCGATTTATGCATTTTGTGTTTATCAACGTTGTAAGCTTAGCATACACTTTTGAGTATACTAGCAAAAATACTGATTATGGCAAAGCCAGAAATCTACAGAGCTTGTCATGTACCCGAATCAAAATCCAAGCACAATGTATACGATTTTTAGCAAACCGCGTCACCTAAACTATTAAAACTTTCGTAGTTTCTTCGTCTTGGATTATTTAATATTCTTAGAAGTTTTTATTAAAATTAATCCACTAGAGATTTGTCCTTGAACGCCTGGAATTTGGTGCCTTGCTGTTTGTCAACTAGCACGGTGAATACTTCAAATAAATTACCAACACTTCTAGAAATTCAAAAGTAACCAAAGCAGAATTTAAGTGAAGTGTTTGTGACTTTAAAGCACAATTCCTGAGTCGACTACAGCGCCACAAGAGAGTACATACAATGGAAAAGCCTTACAAGTGTGACCACTGCAACAAGTCGTTTACTACCAGAACTAACTTAGGCCGTCACATCACCACAATTCATGAGAATAAACGACCCTTCAGTTGTGAACATTGTGAAAAGAAATTTGGATCCAAACAAAACTTAAAACGTCACACGAAATTACATACCGGAGAAAAACCATACCAATGTTCAATTTGTGGCAAAAGCTTTTCACGTAAAGGGCACCTTACTTGCCACATGAGATGTCATACAGGCGAAAAACCGTACAGCTGCAATGTTTGCGGTCAAAAGTTTTCCCGCACATCAGCCCTGTCATCACACCAGAAACTTCACGGTATGCTCAAACTAAAAATATTTTCTCCCAAAATCCATGAATTCACCGTAAATTATGTATGATGGTTTGCAGACAAATCAACTCAACTTTTTGGATGTGTGTTCTGTGATAAATCATTTCGACATTTGGGAAATCTTCAAGGCCATATTTTTATCCACACTAACGAGAAGCCGTTCAGTTGCCGTTCGTGAGACAAAGAGTTTGCATGGAAGAAGTCGTTACTACAACACCTCCAATATAAACACTCTGATGAACGGCAGCACAAATGCAATTTGTGTGAAAAAGCATTCAAAACCCAAACCGACTTACGGTCACATCTGCAAAATCATTTGGGAGAAAAATCTTACCAGTGCTGTAAATGTAATGAGTGCTTTATCAGTGCGATCAAACTATACAACCACACCGGCAAACATAAAGAAAAAGCTTTCAAATGTAATATATGCGGGAAGGTACTGACACACAAAGGCAGTCTTAGGCGACACAGGAAGCAGTTACACAAGCAGTAAAGTTGTCTTAAAAAGAGGCACCTATTTTTGTTCACTCTACCATGATATCTGCATTTGCAGGTTTTTGTTTTCAAGTGAGTTGGAAAATTTTGAAGATTTTACCTGCCAATATGTGAATCTCATATGTTTAGTTAGTATGTTGTCCTGAAAACTTTGTATTGTTCGTGTAGTTAATGATAGATTTGTACTAGTTTAATTCAGATCGGCTTATTTATATGTAGCTAATTACATACATGCTAAAAGTGTAATATTTGAAAAGAAAGTTACGATATTGGGTTTATGATTCATTATTCATTAAACCAGCGTCCGACCAAGTTGAGTTGATTACTTTGCGTTTTCAAATTGAAATTGAACTAGATATGCCGTAAGGAGGTACAAAAGTAAATATGTCTTAATCCAGATTTTAGTAGGAAATTTTTTATGCTTTTCGGCATTTTAAATCTACAATATAGGTCTTTAGCAAATTAGTTTTCTATAACCAAAATAACTTTGGCGTAGAAAATATGAGGTAAGCTTGTTTAAACTGAACGTTTGTAGACGGGGACAGTGAAGCTCCGTAAATTCTTAAGCACTGTCGTCAGGCTGAAGTTGAGGATATGGTTATCGGTATACCAAAATCCAATTCTATACATAAGAAAATGTATGTTTGATGGTTAGGGGTATTTGGGTCGTATTTTGTTTTATCTCACCATATTCAAATTTGATATTATAAAAAATTTGTTTTAGGATTTATGCATGCAATAAAATAACATTTACTCAGAGTAACCACTTGCGGTCTTAATCGAACTAAAATTTACGTAGGTTCATATAAGAACGTTCCAGAATATAAATCTTGGGGTTCCAACTTTTTCTTATATTGAATGCTATGAAGTCGCATTGGTATCTCTGCTTGCATTCAACAAATATTTCTATGAATTTTGCTAACCACAGTTCAGTATTAGGTTATCGATACTTTAGAGCTTATCCGTGCGTATGGTCTACAACAAGAAACGTCTGTGCGATACTTTTACAACAAGCAAAAAAAGGAGTCACAAAAGGTGTGATTGCAAGAATCTGAACTTCAGATTCTGAAGGTAGCATTTTTCTGAGAAGACAGTCGTAGTATTCAGCTTTGCATCAATTTGTTTCAATTACAGGCTACATTCGTAAAAAACTTAAGTCTTGAACATTTAGGACGTAAGCCTTTTCGAGCAAACAGGATAAAAATTTGAATGTTATTAACTTCAAAACCTACCTATCATCTGCGTAACTGCAAATTGTGAAAATTGCGAAACGTAAAAATATTAAATGCAAAACGGTATTTTTATGTAAATAAGTGATGTTTGGCAAAATGATAATTTGTGCTTTTAAAATACAAGAATATATTTCCATTCGATTGGAATCACTAGCGTATGCAGGTTTGCAGTTAAACAATACCAGAAATCAGTCGCTTATTATAAATACCCGATTTTATCAAACAAAATATGCTATTAAATTCATAATATATCAAACCACTGAACATTTTAGAATCATTTGCATTGTCAAGAGAAACTTTTTGAATGAAAAAAGGTCTACCAGTACTAACTATTTCATTTTGTAATATTATACGCATTTTTATAATAGTTCCTCAATAATGTAATATCGATTTGACTAGGCAAAAGCTGCAACTACCTTAAATCGCTGCTATTTTTCAACAACTCGCATACCAGTAGTAAGTTTAGCATTGGAACCCGTAAATGTGGCAACAAAATTAACTCGTTTTGCGGGTTAAAGACTGTTGTTGATCATCGTTGAGCATTATCAGTTTTCTATAATCCCCTTAATAGTACTAAATTTAAACTTTTTCTGGTTACAGCTAGGTTTTTGTAAAATGGCATACCTGTCATGCTTTTCATTTTTGCTTCAGCAAGACATTTATATTAGAACCCATGCAGTTAATGAAATATTGACATCCCAAACTTGAAACCTTGTCTGAATCGGATTAAAATTCGTTCATTCAAATTCTGAGAGAGAAAATATTTGTTACCCGAACCGAAGTGTAACCTTTTCCCGGTATCTACACTACGTAAAGCAAGAACATAATCTTCAAAAGCAGGTTTACAATATATAATTATATAATATATATATATATATATAATATATTTTGCAGCAAGGGCATGGGTCATACTAGTTGGCCTGACCATCTACTGGCGAGTGTTGGTATTAGTGTAAGTAACATTGATGTGCTATGTGTGGCCAACCCAAGTGATCATTTCCCAATAGTTATGACTACATCATTAAAGCCTGAAGTTAAACTTCAATCTGTTAATGCTGACTATACAACAACAGATGGCGACGACTCCATGCTTCGCCTAAACTGGAAAAAACTATCTGACAAGTGGAAAATGCTATACACACAGCAAGTTAGCAGAAAACTTTGGGATTTAAAAGAGGATGATATGCTATTGTGTGACTCAAAGTGTCAAGATCAAGAGCACAAATTATGTATTGATAAGTTATTTCAAAGTATAGTTTCTGTTTTACAAGAATGTGAAACCAATGTGGCTAAGAAGGTGAACAAAGCTATTAAAAAACAAAGTGAACGATTTATTCCAGGTTGGAATGTAATGTGTAAAAGCTACTATGAAGATTATAAAAATTGCTTCGCGGAATGGAAGAAAACTGGTCAGAGTAATGCTATATTATATGAATACATGAAAAGTGCTCGTGTGAAATTCAGAAGAGCACTAATTAAATGCAGGAAAAGGAAGGAACTGATTCTGAAGGAAAAGCTGGCATTTGAGTATGCTGGTAACAATTTTAACAAGTTTTGGTCTACAGTTAAGCAGTTTGACAAAGGGAAACCTGACCTTACAGCAAAATTGGAAGGAAAAGAGAATGAAAAAAATATTGCGGAACTATGGGCTGAAAATTTTAAAGACTTGTTCAACAGGAATGATAGTGATCAGAACAAAGAAAACGTTGTAAAATACCTTAAAGAAGCCAACTATCGGGACTTCAAATTCTGTTCCTATGAAAAAGTGCAATACGCGGTGGGCAGCTTAAAATCTGGTAAAGCAAGAGGCTCTGAAGGTTTGTGTGCAGAAAACTTGAAGTTGGGGGGAGTTACTAAAGTGCACCCCTACGCACCCCCACCCCTAAATCCACCCCCACCCCTAAATCCACCCCCACCCCTAAATCCACCCCGGATGCACCCCCACCCCTAAATCCACCCCTAAATCCACCCCCACCCCTAAATCCACCCCCACCCCTAAATCCACCCACACCCCTAAATCCACCCCGGATGCACCCCCACCCCTAAATCCACCCCTAAATCCACCCCCACCCCTAAATCCACCCCCACCCCTAAATCCACCCCGGATGCACCCCCACCCCTAAATCCACCCCCACCCCTAAATCCACCCCCACCCCTAAATCCACCCCGGATGCACCCCCACCCCTAAATCCACCCCTAAATCCCCCCCACCCCTAAATCCACCCCGGATCCACCCCCACCCCTAAATCCACCCCCACCCCTAAATCCACCCCTAAATCCACCCCCACCCCTAAATCCACCCCTAAATCCACCCCCACCCCTAAATCCACCCCCACCCCTAAATCCACCCCCACCCCTATATCCACCCCGGATGTACCCCCACCCCTAAATCCACCCCCACACCTAAATCCACCCCGGATGCACCCCCACCCCTAAATCCACCCCCACCCCTAAATCCACCCCCACCCCTAAATCCACCCCCACCCCTAAATCCACCCAGGATGCACCCCCACCCCTAAATCCACCCCCACCCCTAAATCCACCCCGGATGCACCCCCACCCCTAAATCCACCCCGGATGCACCCCCACCCCTAAATCCACCCCTAAATCCACCCCCACCCCTAAATCCACCCCCACCCCTAAATCCACCCCCACCCCTAAATCCCCCCCACCCCGAATCCACCCCCACCCCTAAATCCACCCCTACGCCTAAATGCACCCCTACGCCTAAAATGCACTGAATGCACCCCCTTCCCTGAAATGCAACCCTCATATCAAAAGCACATTAGGTCACCAGTCAGCATCACAACAGTTAAGTTAGGAAACTGGAAAAATAGTAATTTCCAGTTAGGTTTGGATGAGGTTTAGTTAGGTTAGGTCTTTTAGGTTAGGTTTACACCCAAAAAGATTCAACCTATACCAATCGCTGGCCCTAGACGAGAAATGCATTAAATGCAAACGAGAAGTATAGCGAATTTCAGTTGAGTTCAGATGAGATTCGTGGAACTGAATCGAGATTTTTAGTTGGGTTTTGACAATATCAGTCTTTTTCGCTGACCAGTCTGTCGATTAATTTAGGTAGGTAAGGTCTATTTAAGGTGCCACCGCCACTTTCTAGGACTGCACGTGCTCCCCTTGTCTAGGACTAGCGGTCGGTATAGGCCGAATGATTCGGCCCGAATCTTTTTTGGTGTAAACCTAACCTAACAAGACCTAACCCTAACCTAACTAAACTTTATCCAAACCCAAGTGAAAATTGCTATTCCTATAACAGTAATAGTATAACCTAACTGGTGTGCGTGTAACTGGTAACCTTATGTGCTTTCGATATGAGTGGTGCATTTTAAAGGTGGGGGTGCATAGGGGTGCATTTAGGGGTGGGGTGGATTTAGGGGTGGGGGTGCATCCGGGGTGGATTTGGGGGTGGGGGTGAAACCGAGGTGGATTTAGGGGTGGGGGTGCATCCGTGGTGGATTTAGGGGTGGGTGTGCATCCGGGGTGGATTTAGGGGTGGGGGTGCATCCGGGGTGGATTTAGGGGTGGGTGTGCATCCGGGGTGGATTTAGGGGTTGGGGGTGCGTTCGGGGTGGATTTAGGGGTGGGGGTGCATCCGGGGTGGATTTAGGGGTGGGGGTGCATCCGGGGTGGATTTAGGGGTGGGGGTGGATTTAGGGGTGGGGTGGATTTAGGGGTGGGGTGGATTTAGGTGTGGGGGTGGATTTAGGGGTGGGGTGGATTTAGGGGTGGGGTGGATTTAGGGGTGGGGGTGGATTTAGGGGTGGGTGTGCATCCGGGGTGGATTTAGGGGTGGGGGTGCATCCGGGGTGGATTTAGGGGTGGGGGTGGATTTAGGGGTGGGGTGGATTTAGGGGTGGGGGTGGATTTAGGGGTGGGGTGGATTTAGGGGTGGGGGTGGATTTAGGGGTGGGGGTGGATTTAGGGGTGGGGGTGGATTTAGGGTTGGGAGTGCATTAGGGGTGGGGGTGCGTAGGGGTGCACTTTAGTAACTCCCAAGTTGGGTGGTTCAGTACTTGTTGATGTTTTGTGCTCGCTATTTAAGAAGTGCTTTGTTCATGGTTATTTACCAGAAGATCTAATGACAGTACATATTGTACCAATTTTAAAGAAATCAAACCTCAACAAGGAAAGCTTAAATAACTATCGACCCATAGCAATAGCCAGCGTTGTCTCAAAAGTTTTGGAGAAAATTGTTCTTTTTGAATGTGAATCCTTTTTCACAACTACGCACAATCAGTTCGGTTATAAGAAAAAAGTAGGAACCGAGACAGCGGTTTTCGCTCTAAAACATATTGCTCATTACTACCCTAGAAATGATACGCCAGTTTATATCGCGTTTTTGGATGCGACGAAAGCGTTTGACCTATTACATCACTGGACGTTACTAAGGAAGCTGATTGACCGAGGAATAAATCCTGTTTTTATTCGTCTGCTTGGTTTTTGGTTTCGGCATCAACATTTCGTCGTCAAATGGGGAAAGACATTCTCTTCACCATTTCCTGTGAGAAACAGTGTGCGTCAGGGTGGGATTTTGAGTCCGTATCTCTTTGCAGTATATATAGATGAATTAAGTATTTTACTAACACGTAGTAAATTGGGGTGTCGAATTGGGAGCACTGTTATAAATCACTTGTCGTTTGCGGATGACTTCTGTTTGCTAACCACATCAATAAGTGCTCTGAATAAGCTTTTAAAAATATGTGAATCGTATGCATTAGAACACAAGATTATTTTTAATCCGAGTAAAACTGTTTGTCAATGTTTTGCACCCAAAATTATGAAATTTTAAGACCTAGGATAATGTTTTGTGGAAGTAGCGTACAATGGAGGGACGAAGCTAAATACTTGGGTTATGACATTAGCTGCTGGGATAGAGATAATCTTGAATTGGATCGAAGGAGAAGAGAAATATACGTCATAGAGCTAATATCAAAGGATCGCGTTTAAAAAATAGCAGTGATACAGTGAAAAATATCTGTTTACTACTTTCTTCAGTTCGATGTACTGTATGAGCCTGTGGTGTCCGTTGAAGGAAGTGTATATGACAAGACTTAAAGTAGCATATAATGATGCGTTTCGCATGCTTTTTAAAATAGGCAGAAGATATCGCAGTATCTCAAAATACTTTGTGAATTATAGAATTGACACCTTTGTTACATGTAGAAGAAAAGCATGCTATTCTCTACTCAAACGAGTTTGCAATAGTGACAACAGCCTACTTCAAGCGATTTACCACTCCCAAGCTTTTAGCAGCTCGTCCATTGTTAAACAGTGGAAGAATCTACTGCTAGGAGATCCGGAAACTTGTCTACCTTCTATAACCTAAATTCTGAATAATTTGTTTGCATTTATGTTATAATATGACAATTGTAAAACTATTTATGTACTTTTTGTTCCCACACTGACTAGTCCTAAAGATATAAGCACCATGCGTTTTTGTACTTGTATAAAACGATTTTTGGAGTTTGCAATAAAGAAAATCAATCAATCAATAATCAACGATACATTTTACATGTTGAAAGGACCTGAGAACTGAATACTTGTGAGACCCAGTAGGATTAGCAACTAGTCCTGGAGCCACCGCAGCTTCATGTTTCACACAAAGTTTATGTAGCAAGTCAAGCATTGAAAGTTAAAGACGAACAGTTTATAAAATAAAAAAATTGAACAGGTACATTATTCTTAAAAACCAACCCCTCGTACATTTTATGCGTTTTGTGCTTCAATGCGGTGAAGCACTTCCAGTGACAGATTCCCTGCCTAAGACAAACAAGCGGAACACAATAAAAGTCACTTCACACTATGCAAGACTTGTCAATTTCTCCGTTCCAAACTTTAAAAATCAAGCAAAAGTGAGAACTTCTAGAAACAGAAATCTAACGATTTAAAAAAAACTGTTATATGTTTTCAAAATCACATGTAATTGAGCAATAACATTTAGTTTTTTGTTATTTATCAGTACTATATGACTATAAGTCGCGTGAACACCTTCACTTTACCAACATGTCTGAGAGTTCAAAATTGTTCAGTGCTGTACACACATGCAGTATTTGTACATTTAAAGCACCAACCTTGAGTAGACTCCAGTATCATATGAGAGTACACACAAATGAAAAACCCTACAAGTGTAGCACCTGCAACAGAGGGTTTCAAAGAAAAGGCAATCTGGAACACCACCTTAACACAGTTCATAAAAACCAACGACCTTTCCAATGTGAACACTGAAAAAAAATTCGGATCCAAATACAACTTAAAAAGTCACACAAGTTTACACACAGGAGAAAAACCACACGAGTGTTCAATTTGTGACAAACGGTTTGCACAGAAGATACATCTTACTGTACACATGACTTGTCATACAGGCGAAAAACCATACAGCTGCAATGGTTGTAATCAAAGGTTTTCCAATTTATCAAACCTTTTATCACATCGGAAACGTCACGGTAAATTTAAACTAAAATGTCAGCTTTTAAATTTTCAGGGACTGCTCTCATAAAATATATATGTTGTTTTTAGACAAATCCGCCAAAGCTTTTGGTTGTGCTTTCTGTGGCATGCTATTCCGACACTTAATAGAGCTTCAAAGACACATTTTTGTTCACACAAAGGAAACACCGTTTAATTGTCCCTGGTGTGATAAAAGGTTTGCTTTGAAGGGTTCGTTAACATCTCACATCAAGCACAGGCACACTGATGACCGCCTATACAAGTGTGATTTGTGCCTGAAGACGTTCAAGACGAGGCCTTCCTTACGTTTACATCTGCAATGTCATTTGGGTGAAAAATCCTACAAGTGCACATTATGTAATCAGGGCTTTAACAATGCGCAAGGATTATACTTACATAATAAGAAACATAGATAAGAAGCCTTCAATCCTTGCATTGCTGCATTTGTGATGAAGTCCAAACGCACAAAGACAATTCGGAAGAACACACGCAACCTTTACACAAGATGTAATATTTCAAAATAGATTTAAATACGTGCAGTTGGTTGGCTTTTTAGCAAGTGTTGTTAAAATATTTTTGAATCAAATAATTTTTATTTTTACAAGTTATACTTTCATATTTCATTAAAATAATTAAAGTTTTATAAGCTGATGTATAAAATTGTTGGTTTTGGTCATGGAGACCTATATAATCGTAACAAAGAATAATAAACTATTTTGACGCATTTTAAGACAGTTATGGATGTTCCAAAACCACATAACTCATATTCATTCCACTCACATCTCATCCCGAAAAATGTTTCACCACATCACCAATGAGCACTCATCTCACCATTCATATTTTATTTTTTTTAGCAACGTTAGGCTTAGCAATTTTCGTAAATTTTGTATAATCATATATTATCGCAGCCATTGTAGAACAATCATATAAAAGGCATCAAAAACCAGAAAAATAGTCAGCTTAGTGTTTCTTGCACTAACTATGTCATCAGTCGATTTGAAATATTCACAGGTCCTAAATACATGTAGCAATATAGCATTAGAGTACAATGTTACTTCAAAGACTCGGTTGAACACTTGTAAATTAAGTCTCAGAATAAAAAGTACACAATTTACCCGTTTTGTAAGTTTACCAATCATACAACAGAATCAAAGTAATTTACCAATGTCAGCTTTCAAGAATTCGCTTAAATAGTAAGGGGTTTAAACATTTTGTGATTACGGAAACTGAAGGGAAAGTTTTACACTAAAATATGCATTGGAGTAATGACGAGGTTTTGTATTAGAATCAACACAGCATTTGTAACACTAAGCACCTAAATCTGCATTTCATGCTTTAGAATACATTTTTATCAGCTTCACCGCAGCCAACAAAACACTTAATGCCTAAACGGACAACGTTGTAATAGTAATCGGATTACATTTCATGCAGGTACACACAAATTCTAAGAAAGCGCTTATGTACATTCAATTCTTTTATGCTTTGAACTGGCATGAAATTTTTTCCTGGTATTTGCTTGAAGTAAGCAAGTGTTTTTGTGCATTTATATAAAAGCAAATCCATATTGTATTGCCCACATACGTACAAGTACCTGCAAACTATTTGTAAGACCTAGTAGGATTATTAAAATATATATTAGAATTTTAGAGACCTGTATTTTAGAGAGGGGAAACCTTAGAGAGTATTTGGTTGAGCAAGGTTGGTTGAGATACATCCCCCTTGCACAAATATTCTAATACTTTTTCCAGGGCAGGATTTCTGGTTACACAAAGTTAGTGCAGCAAAATTATCATTGAACATTGAAAATCAAAAGTTTTCAAATTTAAAATAAAACTGATGCATGTTGTTTATAATAACGACCATTCGTCCGAACATTTTTGTGCGTTGTGCTTTAACGCCGTAAAGTAGCTTGACAAACACAAGCAGGCTACCGAAACACCTCACAGTAAAAGTCCGATTGCATTTAGCAAGACTTGACCCCTTTTTGCTACGAATTTAACGAAAGAAGCCAAGGTAAAAAAGAATTTGAAATGGGCGTTTCTGGAAGGTTACTTCTTGATAAACATTTATTTATTTGAATAACCTCACGCCAGCTTGAGCAGAGCTCCTTGCTATTATTCTACGCAACATTGCATGACAATAACTCATTTGTCTGAGAGGTCAAAAATGTTCAAAGTAGAACACAAATGCGGTGTTTGTAAGTTTACAGCACCATCCTTAAGTAGACTGCAGCGTCACACTACGGTACACACAAGGGAGAAACCTTACAAGTGTTTATTTTGCACCAGATAGTTTTCAAGTATATATCATCTAGAACGCCACAAAAGCACAGTTCATGAGAACCACCGGCCGTTCCAATGTGTTTATTGCAAGAAGAAATTTGGTTCAAAGACAGAATTAAATATTCACACAAGATTACACACAGGAGAAAAACCATACCAATGTTTAATTTGTGACAAGCGATTTTCGCATAAAGGGGATCTTACTAGACACATGACAACTCACACTGGCGAAAAACCTTACAGTTGTCAGACTTGTAACCAGAAATTTTCCAAATCATCATCTCTATTGACCCACCGGAAACATCTTCATGGTAAAAATTTACTAGTTTGTATTTCCAAAAACAGTTCTGTAATTCCATGTTTTAACCATGTTTATTCCGTTTTGTAGGAAAACGAGCTGAATCTTTCGGTTGCCTTTTCTGTGTATCTCGATTTCAAACATTGGGACAGCTGCAACGTCACATTTTTACCCATACAAAAGAGAAACCATTTTTTTGTCTCTCGTGTAACCAAAATTTTGCCGACAATGGTCACTTAAAATCTCACATCATTCATAAGCACTCTGATGACCGACACCAGGAGTGCAGTTTGTGCGAAAAGTCCTTTAAAACACAAAACTCTCTTCGAAGGCATTTGCAAAGACATTTGGGTGAAAAATCTCACAAGTGTACTAGCTGCAATGAGAGCTTTCTCAACAAACAAGAACTAAAAAAGCATTCCCAAAAGCATGCATGAGGTCTTTTTAAGTGTAGTTTATTCAAAGAAGTACTGACATGCAAACAAAAAATCCAAAGGAAAACATGCAGTGATTTCACAAAAATGTAGATATTACTAATTCGTATTTCATGTAAGGTTTTGCTGTATGTTATATATCATCTGAACACTTTTGTAAATTAATTGCGCTTTACTGCTCTGTTTTGCTTATTTCCATTACATTTAAAGATGTTTATAATACTTTTAAAACTATGCATATTTACATGCAAATCTATTACACTAAACCTTTTTTGTAGTTAGTATTCTGGTAGAAAAAGCTATTGTCGCGCTATTCATAGTATTTACATTGATACCCACTATTTCAATAAACCATTTTTTATATAAATTCGCAAATCAACGATCATTCTTGTCAGCTTTTTCTAAAAGACAACCTTAAATCAGATCCATTGCCAATCTCTGGATATTACCATTTGTAAAAAAAAGGCAAAACCTTCGCAATTTGCATGCCATATATGTGAACGTTTAAAGCAACCCGTATGCATGTTGTTGGGCGTCATAGTAGATACAAAAGAAAACCCTTCCAAATGTAATATCTGTAACAAAACCTTTTCATGGAAAGCAGATCTAGAACGTCACAATAGCACAGTTCATGAAAACCAAGGACCTTTAAAATGTGAAAAAAAAATTTCGGATCCAGAGATACGTAAAGAAGTGACACCTGCGTGTACACAGGAGAATAACCACACAAATATTCCATTTGTAACAAAAACGTGTGAAAAAACTTACAGTGGCAATTGTTTGTAGTAAAAAGTGTTCCCAATTGTCAGCCCTGTCATCACATCGTGAACTTCACGGTAAACTGAAACTTAAATGAAAGCTCTCTTCGTAAATCTGGGGACATTTTTGCAAACAGAGGCAAAATGCAAATGAAGGCTAAAGATAAAAAATTGAATGCATCATGCAATAGCTCATCCTTCTGGGGGTTACATGATGCATTTTTCAGTTTTCCAGAATAAACGCATCGTCACAAAATTCCGGCAGAATTAAACGAATACAAAACGGGCTATATCCCACTTCAAAAATAACGCTAGCGTATCAAAAAATAAAGCAGTGAAACACTTTGAACAAGAAGGTAAACGCCAAGCTGATATATATAAAATAATTCGGGGATATTGTACTACAAAAACATCAAGGTGCAAGTTCTCTGAATGACCAATTGCAACCCTGGCTCCCTTAGGAGCCTTGAAGACGACTTCAAAGTTGTTCGACGAGGAGCCCTCCACTTCAATTAGTGCTGCGGCCAGCAATCTCAACATTAATCCACAAGCTCTATGACAAATTAAAGCTCAGAAGTTGGGAATTAAAGCCTGCACTAAGCAGAAAGCTCCAACACTTTTCAAGAATCAGGAGCAGCTTGCAAAAACTAGAGCCCGATTTGTTTACAAAAAATAGTTTACAAACCCCTAGTTAATTGTGACAAGGCCTACGCCCATTGGGATGCTCAAGGTGTTCCGGGAAACTAATATTTCCTTACTTCCAACCCAAAACAAGTCCCACAAAACACAAAAGTGCAGCCAAATGCAAAGTTGTCCAAAAAGAGATGGGAAAACAGGCTATGAACGAAAATGGATGCGTTTCCGAACCTTATATAACAGAGGGAATTATGACTACAAAGGAGAACCTGATGGAATGTTTGATGGCTCGCTTGAGTCCGGTTATTGATGGGGATACTGACCGTGAAAAAGTTATCCTCTGCTCGGACATGTTCACTTCATATCAGGCCAACAACGAAACTCCTACCAGGAAGACCAAATTACCTATTATGTATCAAAACCCAAACATCCTACATATATTCAACTGGCCAAAGGAATCGAAACAATTTGGGGTTAAAGTAAGGCGAGGTAGTCCAATCAACAAAACCCACCCACCTTACTCCAAGGTTTCTGTAGTATTTGGAAAAACATCACCACCAATTTGGCAAAATGATCGGGATATGAGGTTATAGCATAGGCCGAACAAACATTTTACACCACTGGATATAAAGGCATCAGTGAATTTTAATTTATGTGAATCTTGTAAACTATTAGTTGTACTAAATGTTAAAAAATATTGTGGTTCAATAAGGCTTAACTGTTCCGAAATGCCACAATTTCAAAAATGTCTCCGGATAGGTATCACGACAATTGCCGGCAGGACAACTGCTGGTACGACAATTGCCGGTAGACAACTGCCGTTAAGCGACAATTGCCAGTAGGAGAATTGCCGGTAAATTGCATGTAAATATGTAATGGATACGGATATACGAGGAACCCTTCATATTTCTGAAGAACATAAAAGTTAACCCGCATGGGAATTCCATACAAGGTTTTACGATAGTTTTGAGCTTATAATGTGCAATACTTAACCGACTCATTGTCACATAAGCCCACCGCATACCCATTGACATTGCAGGTTAACCCAATTTGAGGGTCATACTAACAGTAAAACAAAACAACTATTCTTGCACTTTCTTAAAAACATGCACGTTGATGGAATTTTGATTTCATAAAACCAGTTTTGAGGTGTTAATTTTGTAAAGGTGTGCTCTGTATTCATTGCACAATAAGTTTTAACTTAAGTATTTGTAATTTTTAACTCTCTATGTATAAATCAAAAGTATCTTCTATCGTTCTAATTCATAAATGAATATTTTAAAACTTCTTTGCCGGGTATCTCTGGTTAAACATATTCTTCACAACTACATAAATATTGAATAAGGCGCGATTTTTGAAAGGAATTCTTTACCTATATATGTGTATTCAGAAACTCAGTTATTATGCGGATTACTAAAAATAATTTTTTTTCCATCACACATTCTTCGACCAAGTCTTGAACAAATTACTGAATTAGTCTTATACATATCGTGTCGCTTGAGTATTATTCATTCAAAAATTGAGCAATAAAAAGTTCAGTTGGGTCTTTCAAGTAAACAAATTTAACTAAATACTTCGAATCGTAATATTTTACAAGGTACGTTACAAAACATAAACATTACCAACACGAAAAATATCTGATAGGTTGACAAGCTCTGCAAAAGTAAGTGCAATAAAAAAATACCTGCATTGGTTTTATAAGCTTTTTACATGATTGTACTATGAAAGTTGTGCTTCTAAATAACAACGAACATTATTTCAAAAAGGCTTAAAAATATATACAAATAACAAAAGTTACACACAATCTTTGTCACATTATCGAACTTAGGATATCCAAGCAAAAGCTCTTTTCTTCTTTTCGCAATGTTCGAAAAAACGAATCACTTTCATGAAAGTCAATGCTTGTATCTAGGTATGCACACAAATTATATTTCACATATACGGAAAACTGGTTTTAATACAGAATGAACTTTTGTAAATAGAAGAATTTAATAATGTTACATATTGTGCAAACGCTTCATATGCCTTTTAAGATTATCAAGACGCGACAGATATTTGTTGCAAAAATTACATTTGAAAACTTTTCCAGTGTGTTTTTGGGTGTGCGTTTTTAAGTCTTGTGAATTGAGGAAGCTATCACCACATGTAGCGCACTTGTAGGGATTTTCACCCAAATGCCTTTGCAGATGTCTCCTTAAACTAGATCTGGTTTTGAATGCCTTCTTACACAAATCGCACTGAAAACTTCTTTCATCAGAATGTCTTCGCCTGATGTGATCTGTTAGGTTGCTCTTTGTAGCAAAACTTTTCTCGCATAACGAGCAATCAAAAGGTTTTTCGGTTGTGTGGATAAAAATATGAGTATGAAGTTCTGCCATTCTTAGAAAACGATAGTCACAAAAGACGCAAACGAAACATTTGGTGGATTCTCCTGTAATAAAAAATATTCAATTTTATGTTTAATTTATGAAACTCCCAAAATGAAGCGATACCACAGCTTGATCTGAGCTTACCATGATTAGTTCTCGTGTGTGAATTTATGCTTGACGTAGTTGGAAACGTTTGGTCACAAATATTGCAGCTATACCTATAGGGTTTTTCACCAGTATGACAGGTCATATGCGCTGTAAGACTCCATTTGTGCAAAAAACGCTTGTCACAAATTAAACATTGGAATGGCCGCTCGCCGGTGTGAATGAATACATGGCTTTTTAGGTCACTCCTTGATCCAAATTTCTTTTTGCAATGGTCACATTTAAAAGGTCGTTGGTTCTCATGTACTCTGCTTATGTGGTGTCTTACATTAGCCTTGCTTGTAACCGGCTTGTTGCAGATGTTACATTTGTAAGGTGTTTCCTTTGTGTGCACTTTCATATGACGGCTAATCTTACTTAAACTCTTTGCTTTATAATCGCAAATTGTGCAGACAACTTCTCCCGGTTTTGCCATATTTGTATTCACGGACGCACTAATAAATTATAAATTGATGAGTAATATATTAGATAGAAGGCAAAATCTATTCACAAAAAATTTAACAGGTTAGCAAAAAATCGAAAACTTCATTTAATTGTACTTATATGCGATAACAATAACCAACAAAAAATTTTAACGATCCATTTAATGTTACATCTTGTTTCAAAATGAGAACAAGATTGCTGAAAAGGGGCAACTTTTGAAGAACTGAAAATCGCAAGGTACCTGTTTCTATTTGTAGTGGAATTATCGTGTTCAAACTTTATTTCGATTAACACCAGAAGGTTTTACACATGTTTCCACTCATCAGAAAAATGATACTCAAGGACAAACTTAAAAAACCCCTTACATGAAATGTAAACCCTTGAATAGGAATTGCCTACAGTGTTTATATGCATATATAGTGCATGATACATAGTTCAAATGTTTTTTATATTATATTTTAAAACACTTTTTAATAACGTTGTGAAATTTCTGTCTTCCACAACAAATTTAAAAATATTCAAAACCATGTACATTGAAATTTTTCACAAATAATTTGAATTGTAGCTTGCATAATTTTAAAAATATGTGAACTGTGAGTTGTGTACTGATTAAATGTTGAAACCCATTCAAAATAAAGTATGTACAAGGTCTTGTTGTTTTATTTAAAGGAGCTAATTATAAAAGTATTCAATGTAATGCATATCAAGTTTTTGAATATATTTTTTAGAGGTGTGAAGCTTCAAGTATTCATTTAATTTTTTGGGCATTAATGGTAATTGCTGTTAATATGCCTATATTCTGCTGTTTGTTAATAGGTTTAAATAAAACTCGGCTGTATATTGCAAATATGATGACGGCAATGTTGTAACAGTTTCAAATATTTGGTTTAATGTTAATTACTCTGTTGCTAATCTATTTTAATTCTGATTTAAAAATAAATATCACATCAAATGACAAACGCAGGGACATATTGCTTTATTTATTTTTGGCAGATAAAAATACGTTCAGTAAACTGTTACATTAGGTTTTGCAGTCTAAGCCTCACTCATTATCACAGGAATAGAAGCACAATCAGCTATACATTGCTAGGCTAACCCAAATATTTCAAGGCAAGAAGTCAAGTTTAACATTTCAAGCAAACTGCAAAAACAGTTCATGCCATACAGAATGCATGCATTTTGCGTTAATAAATGTTACCATGTTGATAAATATAGCCGTTTATATTTGCCGTTAAAATCGGATTTTCAAATTGGAAATTCCGGTACGTAAAATGATTTGACTAAGCAATTACACACCCAATGAAGCATGAATATATTGCATGATAAACCAGAAATGTGCTAATGCAGAATGTAAATTATTGGATGTACATAGTACACCGTTGAAAAATTTATCAGTCAATTTTGAAATTCGTTTTAGTCATAGCACGACATGAATGGTTTTCAAAGCCGTCATAAACCGCTACTCATATTAAACAAAGTTTACTTAATTTTTTTAGGAATAGAAACATTCGATTGGCCATCTGCTACAAGATTCTACTACCAAACAAGATGTGTTTCATTTTGTCATACATTATCCGCATTAATTTTAATATTGCAAGCATTAAATACTTGTTACTTTATTACAATTTATGTTTAGATGACGTTTCCAGAATTTGCATTTCATAAAAGATCAAACAGAGTTTTGCTCGAAATCAGCTCAGTTTACACTAATCGGAATTTTTGAATGACCTTGCGAGTGAAATTGTTTGAAAGTGTTAAGTAATCATTCCCTGAGTGGACACGTTTCCAAGGATCGCAATACAAAAGGAATAATTATATGCAATTGCATTTTATACAAATTTATGAAAAAACTTGTTACGCGTTCTCCTTTCATTGTTTCGCTTTGTCATTTACTCCTGACGAAGAAATTAGTAAAATTTCGAAAGCTTGAGTTACTACTTATACCTGCATCCGTGAAGCCCATTCATTTCTCATGAAAATTAAGTAAACTACGATAAGCTTGAAACTATATAACTTTTTAGAGGATTTGGTTCAAAAATTGTAAGCTTTCTCCAACCATATCATAACCATCATTGCAGTATTGGAAAAATGATGATCGGAAAGACTTAGGTACCAAGCTGACGAAAAAATGTTTAAAGGCCTTTGGTGTTAAACGGATTAATATTTATCAAAGCTTATACGTGCAGTTTCTGAGAATGCTGCATCCTTGCCTCCTGCGTACGAAAACCTATAGTGAAACCTATTTACTATTGTGCTAATGCAGAACAAATATTATTGTGCATTTTCATTGCAGCGGTTCAACATTATAAGATAGATTCTATAACCAGTATGTTGCATGTACCCGTGTACCTTCTGTGGGATCAATTTCAAATAGTAAAATAATGCTTAGATGTTTTGGAATTTACGTTTAGATTGGGACAGCCAAGTAGGATATAATGCTGAGACAAAAAAACGCAATCCGCTTTGGACAAGTGTTCTAATATTTTGTACTATCGCAGATATTTTTGTTACACAATGTTAATGTAATGTAACAAACTAGGCATTGTACGTGAAAGACAAAACCGTTCTAAAGATTAAAAATTGAAACAAGTACGTGAGTTGCAAGTACCAGAGCTTGAAAATGGAACTCCTAAATATGTATATTCGTTAACTATTTCTACTACTTGGCTATCGTAGACAAATTGCAAGTTTGCACGTAATCGACCTCCTTTTCTAAATGCCATTGCTTTTGTTTTCCCCAAATTTACTTTTAAATCAAGAGACTTACGATATTTTTCCAGTACTTTGATTTTGCCCTGAAACGCCTCAGGAGTTGGGGCAACCATGGCCATATCATCAGCAAAACATAGTATGTGGATTGGGGTTCCCATGACATTTACACCTTCGAATCCCGAATTTTGTAAAACTTTTTCTATTTCCGAAATGTATAGATTGAAGATACTCGGGGAAATCGTGTCTCCCTGAGTCAAACTTCTGTCAGATTTATTTCCTTGGTTACCCCATGCTCCGTTCGTATCATAGTTTTAGTATTGCTATACAATAATTGTAGAATCTTAATAAATTTCGTAGACACCCCAATACTTTGTAATTTACTGTACAACTTATCATGTTTTACTGACGGAAATGCTCTTTCAAAGTCTATAAATAGACAAAACAGTTTACAGACATTCAGGAATAATTTCATTTGCTTCTGCCCATTTCTGTAGTCTGTTTTGGTATAACTGTGTAAACAGTATTAGTGAAGAATTCAGCAACGCGATAGGGCGATAATTTATGGGATCAGTAGGGTCACCTTTTTTATATAGAATTACAGTTAACGAGGTAGCCCAGTCTTTTGGTAAAGTTTCTATTTCTACAATGGTATTAAATATATCACAAAGCCATTCCCTGCCTTTATGCGGCAGATATTTCAAAAATTCGTTTGTTATTCCATCTGGCCCTGTTGCTTTATTTTCAGCTATTTTTAGCAATGTGTAATTAAGTTCTGTTATTTCAAATGGTGTATCTAATTCATCCACTTGTATTGTTGTGGTTATTTGGAATGAGCCGCTACAAGGCGGTAGTCTGTCTCTATAAAATCTCACCCACATGTCTTCCTCTACCTGACAAGGTATTTTTGGACCACAGCGAAACTTTTTCACTGCAGACCAAAAATCTTTGCAATTTTTTATGGTAACTAATTTCTTACGTAGTTCTGTAATGTACATATTTTTCTTGTTATCCATTAGTTTCTTATACTCTTTTTTGGCATTTTTAAACTCTTCTGCTCCGTTTGTCCATTTTAGAGTTCTTGCATTAGAGGGCACTTGTGTTCTGTTTTGGACATTTTTGTACTTCCACTCTCTGACATGCAGGTAATTAGTAACGTACATATTGTGAGTGCTCAAATATTTTATTGTCAAGCAATTGTTAAGTTCACAGCGTGAATAAAGAACAAAATAATTGAGGACAGTGTTCAGGTTGGTGTGATTGTTTTCAAAAACTTATTAGGTATTGAAAATATCCAAACAAACTAATTACAACAATAATTCGCTTCTAGAAAGCGTTTCTAATCTTTGTGATTCTTTCCAATTTAGAGACAATCAACTACACAGGTCTTGTTGAATGTAAGTTGAGTTTCAGTGTGTCTTTTTGCCAGTTTGCAGATAAGGTATTCGAGTTTCTGGTCAATGCCCAGCACATATCATGTATCATATACTACCACAACGAATACCGCAATATCACGCAAATTAAAAATCTTTTCATTTATGTTTCCTGGTATGCGCGCATAGCTGCTGCGCGTTGTTGAAGCTAACATTACATAATGAACACTTGTACGCTTTTTCACCCAAATGCTTTTGAAGATGTTTTCGCATGTACGATCGAGACTTGAATGACTTCTCACACAAATTGCATTTGTGCAGGCGCTCATCAGAATGTTTTTGCTGGACGTGAGATGCTAAGCAACCCTTCCTACTAAAACTTCTGTCACACGAAGGACAATTAAACGGCTTTTCCAATGTATGAACAAATATATGATGTCGAAGTTCTCCTAACTGTCGGAATTGCATGTCACAGAAAACACAGGCGAAAGGTTTAACGGATTTTTCTGAAAACAACATATATATCTTATGAAAAGAGGTCGGATATTTAAAAATTGGGCTATTAGTTGACCTTACCGTGAAGTCTCCGATGTCTTACCAGGGCTGATGGGTGGGAAAATTTCTGATTGCAAATCGCACAGCTGTACGGTTTTTCGCCAGTATGACTTCTCATGTGCGAAGTAAGATCCCCCTTTTGCGAAAACCGCTTGTCACAAATTGAACATTGGTATGGTTTTTCGCCTGAGTGTACTCTGGTGTGACATTTTAGCTTATTCGTGGATTCAAATTTCTTTTCACAATGCTCACATTCGAAAGGTCGTTGGTTTTCATGAACTGTGCGAATGTGACGACCCAGATGAGATTTACATTTATACCGCTTGTTGCAGTTGTCGCACTTGTAAGGCCTTTGCTTTGTATGTACTCTCAGATGGTACTGGAGTTCATAAGGGAATTTTGCTTTAAACTCACAAATACTACATTTGTGTTCTGGTTTCGACATGGTTGTTTACAAGTGCTCACAGGATTTATTACCAAGCAGAAGAGCACAAAATTCAAAACACTTAAGAACAGCGCTCAAGCCTATTAGATTTTAGTATTATGTAATAATTCAACAATAACAAAAAATTTGAAATTTATGGAAAGCTTTAACTTTTTAGTTTGGTATTGTAAATTAGGATAATTAATGCAAACAAGTCTTTCTTATTGCAAAATGATTTTCAATCCTTCTTTCCGCTACTTTTCAGAAGAGTGTAAGGCATTCACTGTTAGCTAAGCTGAATACAAAACTGCATGATTTTTATAAAACATTTGTAGCTGCCGTGGTAAGCAGGATTTACAGGTACATATTACTTAAGTATTTGAGAGATACAGAATTGATATACATCGTTGACCTGCTGCTACCAAAATGCATACTAATGTATGCAGTGCATAATCTCTCAAGAGTTTTTAAGAAATTTCGACATATGCTAGTTTAGATTGTGTTCTCAGAATTGCATGTACGTGTGGAAAATTTTAATCCGATTAGTCCCCATAGGATTTCATTTTTAACACTCAAGGTTTTATTTAATGGTAAATTCTGAAATGGCTGTCTTCAGATTACTGCAGTACTGATTTAGGGGACAGTTTATCTCTGAAGTAGTTATAATAACAGAATGCTTAATCCCATTTCTACGTACGCCAACTAATAAAAGCTTACGTTACAAAACGTTACGGGATTTCTCGACAACGCTTCAATATTGTTTCATGCGGTCTGTTGCGTCAGGTAGCCCATTTTAGTGGCCCTATAGCCATTTTTAAATTTTGGAAAAATACTGTTTGGTATGGGCTGGACAGCCATATAAGTGGTGGGTAAATATCAAAATTTGAGATAAACTGCCTTGCAGAATTTTTTGTAGTGCAGCAAAGAACAGGATTCCCCGTATGAAAATAACTCAACTAGTTGTGTATTAGCCTGCATAGTTTCATTAGTTTACGCCTGCGCAAAAAAGTTATGACGGTTAAGCTGAGGTGAATTGAAAATACCATGTTTTTTGTAATTTTCCCAAATTATGGCAGTCTTTTGAACTAATACTCAAAATTTGCTGTTTATTTGTAGGGACAAATCAGCCGTAAAAGTTTGATGAGTTTTTGAGAAGGTGAAGAAAATTTTGGTCGATTCTGAAAAAAGATGCTCTATGCGTGTTTTACTTTAATGCTACCGATCTGTGCATTATTCAACATTTGTTTTCGGTAAAAAATGACGACATTTTAATCGTATGAGGTCTAATGTATACTGTCGTTTTAAGATTTTCATGCTGTTTAGAATAAAACCTAACGCAAACTATTATTTTTGTATGAAAAAAATTCAACAAGCTTTGTTAGGTAAAATGATACAGATTACAAATTAAATTTATTAAATGAGTATTCAGTCCACAAAATTCATACAACCTCCATCCACGACAAGCAGCAAAGTACATCTTCATTGTACAAGCAGAACTTCAATTCGACGCCTTGGTACGGAGCTAGGTCTGGACTGCCCCAGCGATCCCCACATCTTGGAATTTATCCACACGATGCACAACAAACTTTGTTGTTGGTTATGATTATGAGTACAATATGTAGCACCTCGATATTTTCTAAATATTTATGTTGTAAAAAATTTAATACAGAAAACAAGAAATCAGTGAAAAAACTCAAAGTATTCCCCCGCAACCTACCATTTAAGCAATCATTACAGTGTTTTAAATTGTATATGCAAAATTTTACTATTTATGTTGTAGATGAAAAATATAACAGCAGCATTCCAGAATTCCTTATTGTACAATAGTCTTGATCTAGCTTTGGACCATAAAGGTTGCAAGCAGATTAGTCTTGTCAAACCGGTTTTGTTAAAATGGCTTTTCGAAAAAAGCTTGTGAAGTTGGAGCAAAGCGAGAGCTTTATACAGCAAATCTTAAATCGAATTGAAGTTAAAATACAGCAGTTAGAGAAAAAATTGAAATTTTGGCTGCTAAACTAACTTGTCAATATGAGTTAACTCGTTCAAGTAAACCCGATACACTGAAACGTATAGCAATAGTTAAGGAAGACATTCAAAAACAGGTCAATATGATTGGTGATTTTGTTATGATTGGTGGTGAGCATTGTTATTTACGGCTTGATGTTTACCAAACAATGTGATAATTTAAGTGTGGTTACATCATTCTTGAGACATTTGCAAATTCCCATTGATATTGAACAAATCAAAATTGTTAGAAGTGGAAATTCCCCTCGATCCGTGTGTTTGGTGCGGTTAGCAAAGTTGGAACAGAAAAGACTAATTTTTCGAAATTGCTACAAACTAAAATGTCTTCATTTAAATATTTCCATTTGCGATGACCTTGCATTTTCGGAGAGATTGCTACGAAAAAAATTATTCAGGAAAAGCCTAGCATTGCCAGAGATCCGAGATATTGAAACAAAAGTTTTGAAGGGCAACTCCAAGGTGAATTCAGTGAAAACCCCAGCACAATCTAATGCGCAGACGCAGAACAAAGAATTTCTGAAACCCGATTTGGTATGCAATGAAGAAGCTGCTGCTAATAGACGCATGGTATTACCCAAGCGCACAAATGCAAGAAAGTGAAAATTACCTACCTCCAAAGAACGATCACCGCAGCCAAAACTCAAGGTCAACCACAATTTCCATAGATGGGCAGGACTATCCACACAAAAATTACTAAAGCTGAACCAAGGCTGTGAACGTAAGTGTCGAAAAGATCCTAAGTATATACAACCGGACCAGATTCATTGCATGTGTGAAGATCTTAACAACTAAAGAAATCTACCTAAACATACGACAGATAAGCTTACTATTGACAGACAGACTTATTTGCGTACATGGAAAGAAACCCACAAAGAAATACAAGAATTAAGAAAAGAGCTAATACTCAATGATGACATGGATTGTTTATGCATAACAACTGACCTGGAAAATTATATTTTACAAGAATGCGAGAAAATATGTGGAGCTGAGACGGAAACTTTGGATACAACATGCAGCGGCTATGAAAACCGGAATAGACACGAACCCTGATAAATGGCTTGGCAAGCTTGAAAAGTCTTGACTGGTTTTACAGCTTTTGACTAGCTTGTTTTCCCAATGCCACGTTGAATATCCTCAAATTTCTTTAAATTGAATTGTAATATTTGTTCAAGACTCATTGACTTGTAATTCTACTTATGTGATGCTCTTTTTTGTACTAAATCGAATTGTAATATTTGATCAAGATTCGTTGACTTGTAATTCTAACTATGTAATGCTATTCTTTGTACTATCTACATATGCATAACAACTGACCTGAAAAGTTATATTTTACAAGAAATCGAGAAAATATGTGGAGCTGAGACGGAAACTTTGGATACAACAGGCAGCGGCTATGGAAACCGGAATATACACGAAACCTGATAAATGGCCTGGCAAGCTTAAAAAGTCTTGACAGGTTTTACAGCTTTTGACTAGCTTGTTTTACCAAAGCCACGTTGAATATCCTCAAATTTCTTTAAATTGAATTGTAATATTTGATCAAGACTCATTGACTTGTAATTCTAACTATGTAATGCTATTATTTGTACTATCTCCATGGATCCCAAAGGAGACTTATGCTGAATAAATCTGATTCTGATTCTGATACTTATTGCACAATACTTTAATTAGAAAGTCCTGGTATTACTGTTACATTGTTAATGGCATAAATACTAAAAAAACCTAAAACTTGCATTATGCAGAGTAGCTCAAATAAAATAAGGGACTTTTACTTTAAATTAACATTGTTCAACCAAAAATGGAGCATGCTTACCAGGCTGATCCAGTGTACTAAAACTTGTATCTACAATTTGATACGCACAAATTTAAAAATCGCGACAATTTACATAGGCTAAGGCTACGTCAACTTCCGACAGCTTTATTTCGAAGTTACGAGAAACAAATTTATTTGTGTTTTGGTCGGTAACTAGTGTCAATCTAATAGTAACACAAAAAAATTAAAGTTAAATAAAGCTAACGCAAGGAAGTTATAGCCGTTTTAAGTTTAAATGTGTTTGAGCATTTAGCAGTGTAAAAATGCAATTTCGATGAATTAAAAAATTTGGCTACCTATTTAGGAATAACCAAACACAAGCAGAGAAACAATTTTTGACATTAAAATCATCAAAAAGCTAATTATTTTTTTAATTGCCCTGTTAACTTTGGTTTTTCGCGGTTTCTGGTACTTTGGACACCGCCAATTCTAATAGCGCTCTTATTTGGCTCGGCACTGGTGGCGGAATGTTAATAATCGCAGTTAATGTTAAATGGGCACTTAAAAAACTACTGTTTGATGTTTCTACTGGCACAAATTATTCCTCTACTTGTATATAGTTATTTCAAAATAGCCAAATTTTTTAATTAATCAAAATTGCGTTTTGTCAGCAATAAATATACTGACAAGTTCATGAAATACTAATATGATGACTTCGTTTTTTGTCGGGAATTGATGTAGCCTCCACCATAGTGTGTTTTTGCTTTATGTGTCTCTGTAGACTATCTTTACGTGTCATTTCTCTTCCGCACAGATTACATATAAAAACCTTTTTTTGTGCTTCTACGTATGCCTACTTAGCTCTTCTGTGTTACTAAAACTCTTATTGCAAAAATTACATTTATAAGACTTTTCACACAAATGCCTTTGCAGATGTATTCTTAGACAATTTTGTGTTTTGAATACCTTTTCGCACAAATCACATTTGTGATATCTGTCATCCGAATGCTTGTGATTTATGTGACGCTTTATATTACTCTTGCTAGTAAAACTTTTAGTGCATGAGTTCCAGAAAAAAGGTTTTTCTTTTGTGTGAACAAACATGTGGCATTCTAGAAACGTCAAATTTTCAAATCGGGAATCACAGAACACGCAAGAAAAGGATTTAATATGTTTTTCTGTGAAATGTTACAACGTTTTTTAAGAAAGCAGCCTTTAAATTCTTTGGAAATGGTTCACATAGAAAGACTTCAAGTTCTTACCATGCTAACGCCTCCGGTGCGCCAGGAGGGCTGATGATTGGGAAAATTTCTGATTACAAATCTGACAGCTATAAGGTTTTTTGCCAGTATGACTTGTCATGTGTATAGTAAGTTCCCATTCTGTGCAAAGCGTTTTTCGCAGATCGAACGCTGGTATGGTTTTTCTCCTGAATGTATTCTGGTGTGAATACTTAACTTTTGCTTTGATTCAAATTTCTTCTCACAGTGTTCACTATTAAAATGCCGTTTGTTCTCATGAACTGTGGTAATGTGTTGTTTTAGGTTAGACATTAGCGAAAACCTTGTTCTGCATACGTTACAGGGGTACGGTTTTACTCTTGTGTGCACTCTCATAGGAAACTTGAGTGCACTCGCAAATTGTGATTTACATTAACAGATACTGCATTTGTGCTCGGGTTTGGTCATTTCTGAAGTCTTCGTCAATACAGTTAACGGAGTTTTGATGAGTGAGTTTAGCAGAGTGTCAATCAAGTGTGCACCAAACTCAAAATGCTCTGGTTCTACAAACCTTATAAACGTCTTAGAACTCAGCATTACAAAATTGATCTACTTTATAGCAAAATAAATTCTGCACTGGCGTACTTTGGTCAAACGCTGGAGTGCACTTGGGAATTGTGCTTTAAGGTCACAAATTTTGCACTTGAGTTTAGATTTGGACATTTTTGAACTCAGAGATATGCAGGCATTTAGTAAGGATACATGTAATGTACAATACTCTAATTGTAAATAAATTACGATTTCAACAAGGAATACAATTTTCGAGTTTAATATATCAGCGTGTAATAATAGTGCAAGCACTGTTTTGCATTCGTTTTGCTCTTTTTGTTTTTGCACTCTTGCTGTCGTTCTTAGAGTGACTAAGAAAATGCAGACAAAGCTTGCTCGCTTGAAAACAAATTCTACGCATTTTCATATTGTTGCGGTTCTAGTAGTTTACCGTTTATGCATGCTGTTGGAATTCGTACTGGAGCATGTTTGTGATATTTAAGTGTACACGCCTTATATTTAGTTAATATTTTTTTATAAACGTGCTTCAAATTGTTGAAAACTAAAATGCACACAATGGATAGCTTTTAAAACTTTTGTATTTGGGACCCATCAGGCACTCAGATTATTATCCTCTTTACTCTAAAAGGGGTTTGTATAAAATCTACTACACTTAAGTTGCTAAGTTGCTGCCTAAATTTTGTAAAACGGAGCAAACTTTGGGGATGGAAATACTTGTGCATTTGTGCAAGATGATTACAGCGATTGTCTTAGAAATGCTCAGTTCAGCTACTCGTGACCAAAGCAGTCTTGGGATCCGTCAATTTGCTTTTTGTAACACGTATCAGAAACCAATATTACCATGAATAATTGTCCTATGTGATGATAAGGTTGACGATCGAGAAAACTTTTGATAAAAAATGTGGCAGGTGTACGGTTTTTCCTAGGTAAGACGTGTCATATGTCTAGTAAGACCCCCCTTCCTCGCAAAGCGTTTGTCACAAATTAAACACTGGAATGGTTTTTCTCCTGTGTGTACCCTTGTGTGAATTTTTAGCTACTCCTTTGATTTAAATTTCTTCTCGCAGTGTTCACAATCGAAAGGTCTTTGGTTCTCATGGACTGTTTTAATGTGACGATTTAAGTTTTGCTGAGATGGATACTGTTTGCCGCAGACACTACACTTGTAGGGTTTTCCTTTTGTGTGCATTCTCATATGAGATTTCAGTTTACTCAAGTATTTTGCAGTAAATTCACAAGAACTGCACTTGTGTTCTTGTTTGGACATTTTTGCACTCTTAGTCATGCAGATTTTGTGAAAGTTTTCGCAGAACTTGTTGTTTGGCAATAGTGCGCGAAATTAATACATGTAAGCGCAATACTCGAATGAAGGTGGGATTATTATAAAGAAAACCAAACTCAGAATTTAATGTATCGGAATTCAATGGCAATATAGGCAATATAATTCTAAAGAGCTTTAGACTGTTGCTTCCTTTGCCAGAGTAATTACAAAAATATTCACAAGGTTTGTTTGATGTAAATCAATTTACCCTGTGTCTCCCAGGCACGGCACGGCATACCATACTGCATGTGTTATTTGCACGTTTTAGTGTATGTTTCAGGACATTGTTAGAGAATTGGGTCAATATTTAGAAAATATTTGTTCCCCTTACGTACGAGTTTCACATCATTAAAACGCAAAACATACCCAATATAAAGGTAGCTGTTTTATTTAATCCTATTTACTTGTTCAAGTTTTAGTCCCCTTTATCCAAAAGAGGTTTAGTATTGAACGTTGACTACAAGTATTCGTTGGAAAAGTTTCAACTTTTTCAGAAAAAATCCTCCAATGGTAAGTCTTCGCCGAAATTTAGATACCCTAAATGAGATAAAATGAGAGATATAATCCTTACTGATAATTTCTGTGGTTGTATCACGCAGAACAGACACGCATGTACTTATGTAATACAACATGTAGGATTAGGAGCCAGTAAAGTAAAATTTAATTGCTATTAGTAAAATGCACAGAAATTATTGTTCAATGTGTTTACATATTAAGATATTGAAAAAAACTTGTTGGTGGGCAAAAAACATTTTATAGCACATATGGGTCCAGTCTCCGAATTTAAGTAAATAGCTCTTTGTAAACTATATTTTTAGTACCATCTGGTTTCTGTTTGAAGAAGTAAGGCTCTGTTACGTATAGCTTTCGAATGCCGATTTTAACGATATTTGAAGGGTCCCTAAAACACTTGAAGGATGACACGGTGTTATCAACGGCATTGAATATCTAAGCAAAAACTACACTATGCAAAGAAAAATCAGGTTCAACAAAAACATAGGAATGGGTGGGGGACTTATAAAAGTTTGCTAACGGGATAAGCAGTTTTAACCCAAATGCCTCTTAAGATTAACGATACGTCTATCAGTCAGCCAGCAGGAAATATAAGATGATATAAGTTATTCATTATGTATAGGATAAAAAATCATAGCCCCAATTTTTTTTTTCATCGGTTTAGGTCAGCGTCTACCCAGCAGCAATATCATACATGCAGAACTTTCCCTCAACATCTGGGTACAACGCCAGATCTGAAATGTCCGAACAATCTCCACGTTTTAATTATTCATCCAAACGATGTACAACAAACTTTGAACGCTGTAAAAAACGTTTTACCATGACGGCGCTGTAATTATAAAACAAATAGCAGCAACTCGATGCTGTCGATGTCATATTACTTTGTGGTAAGTACACGGATGCTAGCTCGTGCATTGTGTCAAGTCGACTGATGCCCAAACTTGCAATGTGGCAAGGCTCTGGATGCTAAAACGTGCAGTGGAACAACGCAAATGTCAAAATTCGTGGAAAACGTGCTAACGCAACTTGAGCAGTTTTAATTTAAACTGACGAAACCAAACAGTATCATTTTGCTAATCCAGGTTTGATTGAAAATAATTTTTAACACAGACCAGTTAAAATTACGAGGTTTGCGTGATCTTTTTCGTCGAGATTTAAATTGTATGTGATGAAAAGCAAACATTGCTGCATTTAGGAGTAAGACAGTGCAATTTATGGATTCCCAGCATGTCATTTTATCCTGCAGAAATGTTTTCTCGCGGTTCCCTATGTTCAACGCCATGTCCGTGGTACCAAAATGTAGAGAAAAATATGGAGAATCTATTAAAACTAAAAACTCATAATGCCCCGGATTTGCCTTAGCACCTTTTGGAAACAACCGTAATTTGAAACTCGGTTGTGCCGGAAATAAGTTCACAGTGACCTATGTATGATGCCGTTGGTGGATGGTGGCGGTGGTGTGTTGAAATCTGATGAACGATGATTAATAACGTGATCGAAGTAGCAACAACTTGTAGAGAATTTTGGGGTTAATTAAAGTCAAGTAAAATGATTTAATTACACAAATAAATAGTTAGTCAATTAATTAGTTACTTTTCCCCTTAAAATACTTGCCAATTGAGCTTGCAAGCTAATAATAATTTAGGTATACCGACGACGACAGAGGCTTGCCTGTGTTGCCTATCTTGACTCTTGGGAGATTTTGGTGGGCTAGTCTCTCTTCTCTGTTGTACCACAAGCCCTAAAACTGGAAAGCGTCACTAAAATGAAATGGCATTCTGACATTGGTAGAAATAAAAGCTCTCAGGATTGGCTAATATAACGAAGCACCGAATTGGCTAAAGTAAAGGCCTGTTTAACGCAGCGTATTATTATTCCCTAAGCAATATTAACAATTCAAGAACTACAGCTGACTTGTGAACAGCTAAAATAGGCAGAGACAAAAAACATACAAAAACATTTTACAACTCAACAGGGCTGAAGGCCCAAACAAAGAAAAACTGCTTCTCCGTTCCAAACACCTTTTATGTACCCCAGAGTCTTCTGCGTTGGCTCACTGCACGTTCTAGCATGCAGAGCCTTGACGCATTGCAAGTTTGGGCATCAACGTTGTGACACATTGCTCGTTTGGGCATCAATCGACTTGGTACATTGTACGACCTAGCATCCGTCTACTTACCACAAAGTAATATGACGTCGACAAATATCTTGTACTCAATGAAAATTTATTTTGTAAAAAAAATAATTCTAAATACAAACAAAAAATTTAACATCTAATATTAATCTCAAATTATTCCACACCGTCTAACCATACGCGATAGTAATAGAGTTACGAGTAACTATGTATTTTTTTAACACTTTATCTGAACCTGCGCTGTTACAAATATGCAATACTATAGAGCTTCTTAGAAGTATAGTGTTCAATTAGAAACGGTTAACATTTGTTTACATTTACATTCTTTAATGGTATAAACTACCAACAAAACAAACACTTGCTGCAAACAGCATAGCTTAATTGAAAGAAATTCAACAATACAAACACCCACAAAATGGAGACTGGTAAAACACATTAGAAGGTGTATCTACAGTGAGATTTATAAAATTTATCATATATTGTATTCGCTTCATATGCCGTTCTAAATTCTTCTTTTGTGTCATTTATATTCACAGCGTTGATACTGAGGTGGTAAAAAGTTTTGCAACAAAATTTCAAGGCTGTTTGATGTCATATCCCTGATGTTAGCGGTTCCTAAAATGTATTTTAATTCACTAATGCTTCAACGGTTCGACACCGTGTGCAATATGACATTTTGTTTGATAAAAACCTACTGTTTTTGGAACCAACCATTTAGATATATGATGCAAAAAACAAAAATAAAATAATTCTTTCTTTTAGTAATATTACAATATTGCTACCAGTTTGCAATATACAACAGATTTATTTAAACACACAAACAGTTTACCAACAATCACGACTACCATACAAACTAGATTGAATGAACACCTGAAGCTTCATAATTCTGGCATAATCTTTAATCTAATACAAATGTAGCAAGTCTATGGAAACAAAATACGTACAAGTTACTAATATTTTATTTAAAGGAACTAATTTATAATATATTTAAGTAAATGCATGGATTAAAGATTTGAATCGGGGTGCTAATTACAACGCAAACTAATTGTTAGAAATCGCATAAATACATGCATGATTTTAAATACCTAAATACCTTTAAATAAATTAACAAAAAGAGAAGCAACACAAGTTGTAAAAGTATGCCTAATGAAAAATTGAACAATAAATCGTAAATACTACAGGCAATGTCCCTTCAAAAGTTTACATTTCGTGTAATGCGTTTTTTAAGACTGTCAGTTTTGTAGCAGTTTTTACGCGCAAATCTAGTACTAATTGAAGATTTATCCCGTATGTGTCCTGCGGTGCCTTACTAGTTCAGATGGTCTTACGAAGCTTACATTGCAGGTAGTACATCGATGAGGTTTTTCACCCAAATGCCATTGCAAATGATGGCGTAGGACAGCTCCTGTTTTGAATGCTTTTTCACACAAACTGCATTTGTGAAGTCGGTCATCCGAGTGCTTGTGATTGACGTGTCGTTTTAAATTAGGCTTTTCAGCAAAACCTTTTTCGCACGAGAGGCACCAGAAGGGCTTTTCTTTTGTGTGAATAAAAATGTGTCTGTGTAGACAGGTTAAATATTGAAATCGGGAATCACAAAAAACGCAGCAGAAGGATTTGGCTTGTTTCTCTGTAAAACGTTAAACGTAAATTTTTAGTAATAAGTGTATTACTTTCTTTGCAATTTTTTTTTACAAAATTTACACTGTAGTAAGTTCTTACCATGGAAACGTTTCCGGTGCCTTGATAAGCCTGATGATTGGGAAAATTGTTGACTACAAATGGGACATCTGTAGGGTTTTTCGCCAGTATGACTTGCCATGTGTTTAGAAAGTTCTCCATTCCGTGCAAAGCGTTTTTCGCAGATCGAACAGTCGTATGGTTTTTCTCTCGAATGTATTCTGGTATGAACATTTAACTTTTGCTTTGATCCAAATTTCTTCTCACAGTGTTCACAACCGAAAGGCCTTTGGTTCTCATGGACTGACCTAATGTGACGATTTAATATGCCCTTGGCTGCAAACGGTTTATTGCAAATGCTACACTTGTATGGTTTTTCTTTTGTGTGCATTCTCATATGAGACGTTAGTTTACTCAAAAATTTTGCGATAAACCCACAAATACTGCACCTGTATTTTGGTTTAGACATTTTTGCACTCTCAGTCTAGCCGATATTGTATAATTGTTCACAGAACTTGGTGTCAAGCAATAGTACGCAAACTTAAAACAATTAAGCGCAAATCGCAAATGAAGTTGCGAGTAAAATATAATGAAGCAAACTCTGTTTTTAAAATATCAGCGTTTAACAGCAGTGCACAGCAGTGAAGGCAAAAAACTTCTAAGGACCTTTAGACTGTTGCTTCTTATTTCAAAGTGATTACAAATGTTTAAACACGGTTTGGTTACTGCCAATTAGTTTTCTTTGTTTCTTTCAGCTACGTGTTGTAGGCAACATAGCGTATCAGTGTATGCACAGCATCAGTTTATATCCAGCTGTACGTTGTTAGCTGGTTCTATATTAGTAGGTATTTATTTTTTATCTTTAAATACAACTTTCACACCATTGAAACGCAAATCGGACATCATCCGATTTATTTGTTCAAGTTTTGGTCCCCTAATTTAAAAAGGGTTTTGTATTGTATTTGTATACGAGCTTGTTTCAGAAAAATGCTGCTTTTGGTTTGTCCTATTTTATGTTTGGATAACTCAAAAAATAAAAAATATAATCCGCTTACTGAGAATGGTATCACAAACTTGTTTGTTTGCTGCTAGGTAGGCACATGTACTTATGTAAATAATATCACATGTAGGATAAAGTACGAGTAACATAAAATATAATTACTACTAGCGAAATGCACACAGAAAAAAATATTGGGAGCTTTTTTGGCATGCAGAAACACAGCATTTTTGAGCACGTAGGCGTCCGTTCTTAGAAACTGTATGAATAAGCTTCTGTAACTTTAACTCTCTCAGAATCAAAAGATGTCTGTTTGAAGACGTCATGCTACGTTATCTACAATATTATAATGATTTTGAATACGGTTCTATAAATAATTTACCACTCAAGTAGCCCTATCCACAATTATATTTACATTAATATATAAAAGGATTTCTGAAATTTGATGCCACTCTTTCGAAATCAAATTTGACTACGGTACCTAAATTTTTTGAGGGCTGAAACTGGTGTCAATGACAAAACTTCAGTTCATCTTGTTTATGCTTTCTACGATAAACACGTTTTGTTGCACTCAGAAAAAGCACTTGTTCAGAACTTAAGTTTTACATGCAACGTTATTGAATAGATGGTATTAAAACATGATTTATGTTAAACAAAATATGAAATATTGGGATGGATCCACGATGAATGCGAATCTATAAAAATTATGTTTGAATTTATAGCATACTCAATAGCGCACGCTTAAAGCTATTTTAGCTCAGTATTGGTCGGGACCAAAACTTTTATTATTTTGCATGGTTCCTCTCTACAACAAATACGTTTTAATTTCAAAGGATACTTGAATTATCATTTTCGCAATTTTTCAACTGCGGTCGAAATCATGATTTTTAACAATGGCCGGAAAATGCACGGTGCGGCCAAACAAATTCATCGTTTTGTTAAGATAATATTCTGATCAAATCTGGTATCATGTAGGATGTTTTTTCCTGAGTGTCCAGTGCATTTTGTAGAACTACATATTTGTCCGCATTATTGTTTGTTGGAAATGCTTACGGTTAAAAGATTAGCGATAAATAAGACAGTATTTCAGGCTACGTTATGCTTAGTTATGTTATATTAGGGGCAAAGCCCCCAACTACGCTTTTCTACACCTCTTATTGAGTAATTCAAGCTTGCTGTTCTTTACTGTAACTCCCAGACAACACAAAAAGCCCATTGTTGGTTGAAGAAAATTGCGCAATCCTCACAAACGGCCCTGCTCGTCCGGAAGTGGGGAGGTTTTCCCCGGACCCCCGTGGGTTGCAAAATCGTGCAAATCTTAATTTATAGCGAACAAAAATGAACGTAATGTAACACGGTCTAATCATTATCCACAGTCGTTAATCGGTAAAATTTTCCTAATGTCAAAACATATCTTTATGCTTATGGGCTCGTTTTCGTGACCGGTTTCTCATAATATGCATGTGCGCACTGAAAATGCTGTTCTGAAATTTTGGCTCTATTGAAATATAAACGAAAATTGAGTTCAAAAATTTGGATGGGAATATTCAAGAGCCATTTTTATTCTTACTAAATATTTACACTAAACCAAAAGCATATGAATCTGTTACTTATTTCTATATTTCTTTCAAAATTACAAATTTTAACTGAAGCAGTGAAATTTTTCAAACAACAATGTTTTCCGCAAATGTTACAACTGCAAACTTCTCCTTTATGGTTTCGGGTACGCATGTATAATTCTAGCGCACTGCTAAAGTCCTCATTAAAAATAGACCACTTGTACGATTTTTCTCCAAATAGTTTTGCAGATGTACGCGTAAGTAAGATGGGGTCTTAAAGGTCATCTCGCACAAATTACATTCATGCAGACGTTCATTCGAATACCTAGAGTTGACGTGAGATATTGGTAAATTCTTCCATCGAAATCATTTGTCGCACAGGGGATAGCCAATTGGTTTCTCGTTTGTAGCAATCAAAATAATATTACGTTGAATATATCTCAATTGTAGGAACAACTCATCACAGAAAATGCTAGCCGATTTGCCTGAAAGCCATTATACATGATTTATTTTTAAAATTTATAGATATCTTAAAAATATCATTAGTATAGTGTAAAGTTTAAGACGTTATGACAGGGCTGATGACTGGGAAAATGTAATGGTTTTCACCAGGTTGACATGTCATGTGTGCAGTAAGGCGTCGTCCATTAATGACGTCATTTTAAAGCGTCAGTGGGTCACTAAGGTTAAAAAGTGACGGCCTTTGTTTAGTGCCATATCCTCTAACGTTAAAAAATAGTGACAGGGGTCGGTGGGTCACTCGAAAAATCGGCTTTTTAAAGTGACGTCATTAGTGGATGGTGCCTAAGAGATCTCTTAAGTGCAAAACGTTTGTCGCAAATTGAACATTGGTATGGCTTTTCTTCTGTTTGGAATCTTGTGTGATAGTTTAAATCGTGCTTGAATTCATATTACGTCTCCCAACATTCACATTTGAATGGTCGTTGGCTTTGATGAATCCTGCTAATGTGATTGCCTAATTTAGTTTTTTATTGAAAACGTTTTGTTGCTGATATTACAGATACTATTCCTTCCATTCCCGCTACTATTTATATGCCAGATATATTTATTGATCCTAGAACATTGAATATTTCACACCTAATTTATTAAAACTTAAGAAAAAGTGTTCCAAACTCATCCCAATGTCAGAAGATTTTCAAGTAATGCATTAAAAGTAAGCAATAAAAATGGCAGGAACCAGAACCACCTTGAGGTTATGGGTACAAACAAAATAAGCACGAGTTATGCATAAGAAGTCAACATTTATTTGGTGCAAAGTCTTTTTAAATAGAAAACAAGAAAATTTATTATCAACAATTCATCCCAGATTAATTCCCATCTGCACACTAACATTCTCACACATGCTGCAATAAATGTTACAAGTGACAAATTTTACACTTAAATTCCGCCTTTTTATATACATATAGCGAACGAATACCAATAATACAGAAAATTTTGTAATGTGAAACATCAATTAGAAAAGGTTAACTATTGCTTCATCAAAAAATAAGCCTGATACATTGTGCTAGATTATTTACAGTTCGATCTACACAATTTTTAAAAATCCTAAAATTTATAAATAAAAAATATAATTCATTACGAAAAATTACAGTCTTACACTATAGTGTATTGAAAACTGTATCTACAATTTGAGTTATAAAATCCACAAAACTGAAGTGTTATATATTTCGTAGGAGCATCATGCATGGTTAAAGTTTCCTTGCCCGTCAGTTGTTTGCACGTGTTTCACTTGAGCACTTATTCCTATGCTTCTGGGTATGGTTGGTTAGCTCTTGTGTGCTAAAAAAGCTTTCTTTGCAAGTAGAACACTTGTAAATTTTTTCTCCCAAATGCCTCTGCAAATGTATTCGTAAACAATCTCGTCTTTTGAATGCCTTTTCACACAAACCACATTTGTGATGTCGGTAATCAGAATACTTATGATTGTAGTGACGTTCTAAATGACTCCTGGCATCGAAACTATTGTCGCACGACAGACAGAAAAACGGTTTCTCTTTTGTGTGAATAAGGACGTGACGTTAAAGTGCGATCAAATGTGGTAATCTTAGTGCCCACTATGATTGTATCCTGAATATGATTTGTAAATTTTTAGATCTGTTGAAGATTTTAATCTGGAAACACGAAACAGAGTTTTGAAATAACGTTTATTCTTGCATACAAATATATTCTTGAACAACATTTAGTACACAATTGCAACAAACAATATGGCTAATATTTTGCTAAACGTAAACTTACAGGAAGTTTTAATATTTCTATTTATATATTGCAATATATTGCAAGCTAAATTAATTATTTGATAAACGTACACACAACGTGCATTGTGCAAAAATTGAGCACTATACAATCCGATAATGTATGCAATTCTGAATACCAACTGAATCATAAAGCTGAAACATTCTACACAATATAGTAAAAGTAATGTTTTCTAAAAATTTATGGATAATTACAGACAGAAAGTCTTACATTTTGTGTAAACGCTTCATGTGGTTTGTAAGACTACGTTTGCAGGCTAGTTTTCTTTCGCATATATTACACCTGAAAACCTCTCCAGTATGTTTCTGTGTATGTGTGTTTAGCTCATGTTTTCTGACGAAACTCTCGTCACATGTAGTGCACTTGTAGAATCTTTCACCCAAATGCCTTTGCAAATGTTCCTTTAACGTAACCCTGGTTTTGAAGGTCTTCCTACACAAATTACATTCATGCATCCGATCGTCAGAATGTTTATGTTTGATGTGAAGGGCCAAGAATTCCTTCCATCCAAAGCTTTTATCGCATGAGGGACATTCATAAGGTTTTTCTTGTGTATGCATAAAAATATGTCTTTTAAGACATGCCAGTGTTTGGAATTGTGAATTACAAAAAACGCAACAGAAGAGTTTGCTGGATTTCTCTGTAAATATGAAAATACATATTCTTTGTGGTTAAAATTTTATTTGCTGTATCACTAAATGATTTTAAATATTACCATGAATGAATCTCCGGTGTGTTGATAAGGCTGACATTTGAGAAAATTTTTGTTTGCAAATTTTGCAGCTGTACGGTTTTTCGCCTGTATGACATGTCATGTGAGTAGTAAGATGTCCTTTTCGCCCAAAACGTTTGTCGCAAATTGAACAGTGGAATGATTTCTCGCCTGTGTGTTGTATTGTGTGAACCTTTAGCTCATCTTTAGAGCCAAACTTCTTCTCACAATGTTCACATTTAAAAGGACGTTGGTTTTCATGAACTGTGCTAATGTGACGCGCTAAATTTCGTTTGCTTGAAAACCCTTTTTGGCATATATTACACTTGAATGGTTTTTCTTTGTGTGCAATTTTAAATTACACTGAACATCACACTTACACGCTAATTTAAAACTACATATTGGACATGCAAATGTTTCAGTTTTTGCCATTTTTGCACAGGCCTAATCGAAAAGTTATTTAAATTTAACAAATGTTAATCACATTATCACACAGTAAATATGGGTGGACAGCACTCTTTTCTAAAAAAATAGTTTTGGATGGCTTCAAACAAGCACAAATGTTCAACCCAATTTCATCTGTTGCTTCTTTTGTCAAAATAAAAATAACCTGAACGAACACCTTACTGCGTTCGTTTACTCTCCAATGGACTGTTTTCTAATATACGGCAATGTATGTGTACATATCAACAGTATGTTTTATATTGCTGCTCAGCGGCAGACGATATTTTAGGAATAATTCCTATTGTAGGCAACAACTGTCCGCATTATAGGTTTTGTTGTGCAGAGAAACAAGTTTTACAGGTACCCTTGTCAGTAAAAGTATTTACATCTTCTGATTTTAATCCGCTTAAAGACCAAATCTTTCCCACGTTTTTAAACCCTATGGCATACTAAGCTTTGAATGGTCATGGGGGTACAAAGGTTATAGAGCAATCTTAGAATGCGGATTTAAGTACTAAAATGGAGTTTCAGAAAAGTAGAATGCGGGAATATTCTTAACAGAAACGTAACTCCTTTATATAGTAAGAATCACGAATACTAAGAAATTTGAAGTTTTTGGCTTAAGAAAATTTTAAATCATGAGCATACCTTTCTGCATTCTCAAAATATTATATACGTCTGAAAATTTCAATCCGATTAGCATAGATAGGTTTTAGTTTTCAGCATTCAATGTTTCAAATGCTCCTAAATCCTGAAATTAATGTCTTATTAATACTGTAATGCTGATTTCAATAGAACATTTGCCGCTCAGCGGCTCAAGTTGACGTCATCACAGAATGCTTACTAGTTAGGGGAATTATTGCAATCTGGCATGACTACAACCAGTCAGTGGTAAACCATTAAAAATATTCGCTGCGAAAGACGATGAGCGTGTGAGGAAATAAAGATGACATATAATTTAACCCCGATTTTGCCTACTTTAGACCCAAATTCGCCAAATTTGGACCCAAATTCTCCTAACTTAAACTCAATTTCGCCTAATCTGGACCCAAATCTGCCGAATTTAGACCCGATTTCGCCTAAAATTGACCTAGATTTGCCTAATTTAGACCAGAATTTGCCTAAAATGCACCCAAATTCGCCTAAAATACACCCGAATTTGCCTAAAATAGACCTAAATTCCCCTAAAATAGACCTGAATTCCACTAAAACAGACCCGAATTCCCCTAAACTTGACCCGAATTTGCCAAATTTAGACCCAAATTTGCCTAATATAGACCCGAATTTGCCTAATATAGACCATAATTCCTTCGCCTAATTTAGACCCAAATTCGGACACCAAAAATAAAGTGGACGGACACACGGACAAACGGACATACGGACACACGAACACACTACTCGACAATAAGCTCCGCTGCTGACGCAGCGAGCTAATAACCTCATGCTGCTGACCGAATTCAATTTATAAATACGCGTAAATCGTATACATAGTATGTATTACATACAGTAATCAAATGTAAATGTTTCAATTTCAAAGTTTTCAACACTTGGGTTATTTAATTTAAAAAAATATTATCTGGGTGTATCTGATTTAAGCTTAATAGACAGAAGCAGCAATGCAGGACTTTTCATCTTAAACGTGTATATGGTTTCTATGCATTTAAAATTTGTAAAAATCTTTAATGAACTGATTCTTATTCATAATGGACTTATTCGTAGAAGGTAATAATAACAATATTATGGTCTCACATTCAAGACTCAGTGTGTAAAAAGTACATTTGTTTGTCACTGTGTATGTTCACATAAAGGACCGAAAACCTGCACGTAGCAAGCTTGAACTTTGCCTTTCTCAGCATTAGAAATTAAGAATAAAACTCAGCAAATATTCATGAATAGGTGGCTACGAAAGGTTAAAACAACAAATATCGATGTGACTGTGTATAGAGAAGCAGAAAAATAAGGTAGAGAACAAAGAAACCTACAATTTTACATATTATAAAATATAAGAAGTACCTCGGTACTCCTACACCCTACTTTGCTTGTGTTAGAGTGTCAGTTAAACGAAAGCCAACATGATTCTGAGAACTTTCCAATCGGTAAAGTTAAAGGTAAAGTCAAAGCCATAAGAGGATTAAAAGCTGTAGAAAGATCTCAATCATCCGAAAGTAGAGTGGTAGCAAATGCTCACCAAATACACATTGTGAACTGTACTGTCTACGTGTGTGTAAGGCTCCATTGAAAATAATTATTTAAACACTGTTGCAGTTTCAAAACTACCCATTAGGCGAACAGACTTTTTCCGACCAACATGGTGTCATAATTTTGGTTAAAAGAGAAAAACTATAAACTACGAGTACATAACAAATAAATTAGTTCTCATAGATTTAACAAAATCGTAAATCAGTTTGCTTTGGAAATCAGCAAAGTACTTGCACTATTTGGTACCAATTCGTATAATAACTTGGGAAGCATTAGTAGACCAAGGCATGGATTCCCGGGACTGTTATCATGTATTGGAAATGACACCAGTATTTCCAGATGAGGTAAGCTTACAATATATTCCCCGAGTCTTTATTAACCGTGTTTAACTGCATAAATCTAACTAAATGTGTGTTAATGAATTTTTTAAAAGTTATGGGGACTTATTTTGGACAAGCTGTGTAGTCCTGACGACTTTCAAAACCTCTTGAACTCTATAACTAATTTGGGCAACAGTTTCAACCAATTAAAACTTCGCAAATATTTCGGAAAAGTAATACAAATTCAATCCTTGTAAATGTTATTGCGCAGTATTAAAGGCATTTTAATATATAATCGTTTTTCTTATCGTAGGTTTTTTCGATTGTATTGAGGAATACTCTGTTCCACGGAACAGAGGTTTTGAAGTGCCGCTTAGTGTGTAAATTATGGTGTACTGAAATTGACTACTATTTGGAAACAAACCATAAAGCGCCGCAACCATACGTGAATGTTTCTGCTTCGGGTCTTAAAGTGACCCAAATTGATTTGGAAATGGGAATTGCAAATCCACCAACTATTTTTCTGCGAACAACAGACGAAATTAAATCGCTAAGAAGGGCTATAAACAAACATTCAAGAAATGTATTCGTAGGTCGATCACTTAGTTTTTTCATAAGTGATGATGAAGACTTGGATCCACTTGAGTACCAGATTTTGTCTACTGAATTTATTTGTGCTACACATTCCTTCCTTAAAAAATTTGGATGTCAGATCCGTTATGCAACTTTGGATTTTGGATTTTTAGGCTACCACTACTCTACACTTCTATACCAAAATTTTGCAAAAGTTGTTCAGTGCTTAGTTTATCTTTCCAATGCACACTCAATAACATTGAATCTGAGTTTACCGGACTACAACGAGTTTTCAAAAAAATTTGATAGTATTTTAGCCAAAAAACTTCAGCCCGGAAATCTTTCACGCCTCCAAAATTTTCAGTTGTTATCAAGTTCCACAATTCCTGAATCGACTATTCAACGTTTGCTAAACTGTGTTTTCAATCAAGCAAGCATAAACTATTTTGGCCTGCCTTTGTTATTGTGGACACCTGAGTATAACATTTTCTTAAAGAATTTGACGGTTTTAGTGATTGATGCAGAATCGTATTGGGGCTACAAAAAGTTGCTAAAATTACTTGATAATATAAACTGTAAGAACTTGAAGAGACTGAAAGTGGTACCTTGTAGAGGAAAAAGGTTTTCATTAAATATTCTAAATTTACTCAAGCATTTACAACACAGTAACGTAAAATACTTGGACATTGCAAATTTTAAATCATGTATGAACGTAAGCAAATCTGAGTTGAAGAGTGAAAGATTTTTTGTTGTAAATAGCATTAAGTTTGTTAGTATATATGACAAACCTGGTGTTTGCTACAAATTCCTCTATTTCCTGCCATGTCTCCAACATCTTCAAATTCACGCCTATAAATTTTCGGATCTAATTTACAGTGAATCTAATGAAAATTGCAAAACTTTAACCGAAGTAGTACGAGAATACATTTACTCAGATAAGTTTAACCATAAATTATCCATTTGGGATATCTTACCAAGCTTGAGTACTTTGACCGTTATTTGTAAAGACGTTTCCGTGAGGCAGTTTTTCAGGGAATGCAAAAATCAGTGCTTTGTAAAAAGGATGTGATTTATTTCTGTATCATTACACGTGTACAATAAAACGTTTTGGGTAAACTGTTATAAATGATCGCTGCAAAAAACAGTGAGAATGTCAATTTGTTTTTTCTAGAAAATCATGGCTGAAAGCTTGCATACGCTTTTTATTTGCTAGGTGCAGTTGTTGCATAACATAGATTCTGCCTTGGTAAAGAATCGATTTTTGATTCTATTAAGTGAGATATATTTGCAATGGATATTATGTTTTTAATACATTTTGTTCCGGTTAACGTAAGGATGAATATTTATCTAAGGTGCTCTGGACGAGATTATTTTTATGCAACATTTAATTAAGGTAAACACTATCACTGTATGCAACTTTTCAATTTAAGTCATTACAGTTAAAAATGCAAAAAGGTATCAACAACGTTTATTGACGCTTATGTTTTTCATGCTTTATAAACTTTATAAATTAAGTATTGCATTTGCTATAACTGGCTATTTTATTTTATATTAAATCTTTCAGTCCACAAACAGTTTAAAAGAGTTGTATCTACAATTTGACATGCGCAATTTAAAAAATCCTGATCTTTTACATATTGTGTGGTCGCTCTAAATGCACTTTAAGATTTTCTCTGCGTGCGCGATTTTTTCCTCATATTTATATGGGACTTCAGTACCGTTTAAAATAAACTTCAACTTAAATCGCAATGAAATGAAGCATGGGGTTTGGCTTTCACGATATATTAACGAAATCACTGATATTAAATACACCTAGTACTTTAGTAGGTAGCCTAAAACTTAATTCTAAATTATCCATTTTATTAATCATATGCTCGATACTAAATTTTGTAATATGATCAGGGAACTTTGCCTGTTTATATTGTTTTGTATGAAGGATGTAAAAGATAGAATGTATGTACATCCACGTCAGATTCACCAGCCCCAGCTACTATGTAGTGTGTGCCGGATGTACATTTATTGTCTGTAGACTTTTTTAAACTTGTAGTATTTTACACCAAACTTATTGAAGTTTATAAATTTTGAAGCAACTTGGTAACCATGGAAATGCATCCTTAAATGAGTTATCAAATTGCTCAGTCTTGTTGACATTGTCGATTGTCAATAAAGAAATATATTTAAGTTGCGGGATTTACTTTAAAGTTCTATGAGTATCCACGATTACTAATCACCTTAAATTATTTATTTAAATTACTCCACACAACTTCTGGAAGCTACATTACCCCAAAACTAAGAAAAATTCCTCTGAGATGTAGATATGGATGACGATGCTTGCCAACATTATCGATGCGTCTATTTATCAGTTAAGAGTGTCCTTAGACGTTTATTTGATAGTGACCTTAGCATCATTCAACCTTAAGACGTGTTCTTACAAATGCTGGGAAGCCGACTTCCAACACCTTCATCGTTCACGCAGAATATCAACCGGATATCGTTTAAGAACGCCAGATCTCTGCCCCCTAATTCTGAGATCTCTGGAACTTTGTTATTTACCCACACGACGCACAAAACAAATCTGTACGCCGTACATGAAAATAAAACCAGCAAAAATCATGACGTTGGGATTATGGGCACATATGGTAGCAAGACGATGTCTTCTAAAATCAAAATGTATTTTGCACAAATTGTTTAAATAAGAAATAGAAATTTTACTACCAGACATTAATCTAAACCTAATCTTCAACTGTACCACACTATCTAATAACATGTTAAACTAATGAAGACCTTATGCTGATCTTTCAAAATATTTAAGAATTTATTAAACTCGAAGCTAATATATACATGACGAATAAAATAGCAAAAATCTACAATTTCTTGTAGGTTGAAACATTCTATTAGAAGTGGTTGGCATTTTAACACATTTACATTGGTTAACAGTATAAAGTGCTACAAACTTATAAAATATTTGTAGCAAACTGTATGGTTTATTTTAAAGAAAAATTAACAAAAAGCAAATATAATTATTCACCCAATAAACGTAGCCAGATTACCCGGATAAAAGAGTGTACTAGAACAATTTTTAAAATGCTGAAATTATTACATATTTTGCTGACGCTTCATGTGTACTTTCAGAGCTTTCTTTTCGTGTAATTTTTTTTTCAAATACTACAAGTGAGAAGGGTATTTCTATGCTTTTGTGTATGCATATTTAGCTCAAATCGATTGAAAAAGCTCTCACTGCAGATAGAACATTTGTGAGGTTTTTCACCCAAATGCCTTCGCAGATGTACTTGTAGACAAGGTTGGGTTTTAAATGCCTTTTCACACAAACTACATTTGTGATTACGGGCTTCAGAGTGCTTTTGCTTGATGTGAGATGTTAACGTGCAGTTCTTAGAAAACGTTTTATCACAGAAGGGACAACCAAACGGTCTTTCTTTTGTGTGAACAAAAATGTGACGTTGAAGACCTGTTAAGCGACGGAATGGCATGCCACAGAAAACACAATCAAAAGGTTTTGCGCATTTGTCTGAAAACAACATAAATAATTTATAAGAAGAGTCCTTGAATATTAAAAAACTGACGTTTTAGTTTAAATTTGCTGTGAAGCTTCCGATGTGATAACATGGTTGATGACCGGGAAAACCTTTAATTACACACATTGCAACTGTACGGTTTTTCACATGTATGACGAGTCATGTGATCAGTAAGAGTTCCCTCTAGTGCAAAGCGTTTCCTACAAATCGAACATTGGTACGGTTTTTCACCTGTTTGGCATCTCATGTGGGAAGTAAGATATGCCCTCTGTGAAAACCTTTTGTCACAAATTGAACACTGGTATGGTTTTTCTCCTGTGTGCCATCTTGTGTGACGTTTTAACTCATCTTTGGATCCAAACTTCTTTTCACAACGTTTGCATTTGAAGGGTCTGTGGTTCTCATGAACTGTAGTAATGTGACGTTCTAAATGGTATTGTCTGGAAAACCGCTTGCTGCAGATTTTGCACTTGTAGGGTTTCTCTTTTGTATGCACACCCATATGACGCTTTAGGATGCTCAAACGCTGTGTTTGATATTCACAAACACTGCATTTATGTTCTCCTTTCAACATTTTTGAACTTGTAGACATATTTGTAACAGCAAAAAAGTCGAAAATACTGTTTTCAATCCAACCAACTACAAGCCGTTAGATTTACATTTTGAAAAATACGTTACACCCAGATACAACACACCAGATTGTAGTACAAGATTTTTTCCCCGCACGTTGTAGAAGGTAAGTACATGTGCAATTTGTCATTGATCACGTGTTTTGCGTTAAAACACAAGAGGCGGAAATTTTTGGAGAGTTTTTATAAGTGACAATCCTTCGTATTTTAAACCGACACAATATAATTGTTCTTAATTCATAACGTTCCTTGCAAAACTTGTTGCTTCAAATTTGTGATTAAAAAATAACTGCATTGGTACAAATTATTTACGGATACTTGCAACTTGTGCGTTGTTCAATGAATCGTACAATTTTGAACTGCTTTTACCAGAATAAGTATAAATGTTTGCCTATTGGAAGCACTGTTTACTCTCAGGTTTAACACCATTTGGAAGCATGAAATGTTTGAATGCACTTCAATGCATAATGCATTCTCAGAAACTGTGGGTACTTGATCTCAGAAATTATAATCCAATTAATAACCCAGTTTTTATACACACACCCAACAACGAACAGCATGCTCTGCTAAATAATATTTCGTGCTTTGTTCTATAAGGTGTGCTATTTTGTTTACTTGTTTCGGTTTTGTGCATGTGCAGAATAACACTTGGTTTTGGTGCATGGAATAAGTAGACTTACGTACGAGAATTTTTCTGAATGATTTGCCTTAATAACTACCTGGTAGATGTTATCCTCCCAGTACTTACAACTTTGTCTTTTCAAAAAACAATCTTAAATTTTAACCCAAAATGTCGTAAAACAATGCTTTAATTCCCTAAGAGATATTTTAGTGTTTTTGGATGAATGGAAGAAAAAACTTTGCTGATAAGTGATAACATTTTTTCTTTCCTGTTATACTTAGGTGGAAGCAAATGCATTTTATACCAAGCTATTATCTGAAATGTACATGCTATATATTACTTATATTTCTAAAATACTGTGTATTTTAAGATACTTTTACGTACTTAGCTTTTACTCTCCGACAAAAAATGTTTACAGTGATTTCTTTTAGCCTACTCTATTGAATTTTTAACGAATTTCATACAATGGGTTCAGTAAAACTTTTCTGTAGTGAAATCTGCTCTCTAGTCTTATAACTTGTATATATTTTAAGGATTAAAATTTAAGCTTAAGCTTTTCTTCTTAAAACTTTCCAGAGCAATAAAAAAGACAAGAGCACATATGAATTCTTAATTATGGTGATTTTCCATCACTTTTGAAAGCAGGTAAAAAAATTAAATGGATTTGGAGAGGCACTCACGTATGTAGTTGTAAGCACGTATGCCCTATTTAAATAAGGCGTTTTGTTGTGCTGTGTAGTGAGGGCAGTAAATGGCTAACAATGTTCTGTTCAGTTCTGAATGACTGAGTAAAATAATACCTCATCCAGTTAAACAATAGACTAAATACTTTAAAACATGTTTTTAATAAATGGTTTGTTTAAGGTTCCATCTTCGTTGATGGTGATGATTTATGCACATTATTATACATGTTTCCTTATTACCGTATCGCCTGAAATTGGACAAACAATGGAGAAGTGCTTGATTTCTTGAAACTTAGGTACTAAAATCCAAACAGATTTAACCAGTTCACCTTTGTAGTCATGTCACGTACGCTATGGATATTCATAAAATATATTCCTGCAGTATTAGACAATGTATGGTTTCTTTGAGTACTTGTTTTGTTCAGAACTAAAACGTATAATGGTTTCTTTCTACATTCAAACAAACTAAAGCTTCAACCTAAGTCTGGAGGCTGATGCAAATTAATCAGAAGTTTAAAATAACTCAACTTTGGATGGACTTTCATTTCGTGTATTAAGTCTTAAAGCTCAGATTACAAAATATCTAAAATGTTTTATAACCGGCGAAAAAATATGAAATCAGTAGTAATAGCGATTTGTTAACCGAAATTTTAAAAAGTTGGTAAACAAACTCTGGTATGTTCCTAGAAGGAATAAGTGCAGAACGAAGTTACCAAATTAGTTTACGTTTGGTTGTTTGCAGTAATACTACATAATAAATACAATGGACTTAAGGAAACATCATGTAGCTTTTCCTTTTACAATGAATTATTTTTCTCAAGAAGAGACACAAATTTTCCAAGCATACTGCAATAACAGGCAGTTCATTTGACACAAATGTTCATGGCGGTTTGTACCTCTTTTTGTGAAAGATCTGAAGAAATTAAAACAAATCTAAACGTAGTTTTCTTAGAATATTAACTAAGCACACAAGACATAGAGACTTGGTCTGTCAGAGGTTTTAATACGCAGAAAAAAATTAATACCATTATTTATATATCCCAACATCATTCTCAACTCAACCTTACGTATTAAATAGGAGTGTAAGTTTGTTTCCCATAAATATTTTTTGCGACAGTTGATACAACTTTTTTATCAGGTACCTTAAACTTGATGTGTGTTATTGTAGTGTGCCAGTCTCCAAAAAGCATTCAAGTTGTCAAGTGACCTCTGACTGCAAAACATGTTTGTGTTTGTTTAGAATTATTCAAATTAGAGATTAGTTTTTGGGTGCAAAACTAATACACGGCAACTATAAACGAGTACGTATATTACCACGCAGGTGATTATTGCTAAACACTATTTATTTAACTATATACTTTTCTGCACAAAAGTTTAGAAAGTCGTTTAAAACCTCTCAGAAATGTATACCCATGAGTGGTTTTGTAAGCTGGCGTACTTACCAGTATTTCCCGAAGAGGTAAACTTTTATATTTTTAATACCTTTTATCTAAATTAGAGTTAAATTGCTTGAACCATTGCATAAAGTTTGTAACTGACCAACTTAATTTGTGAAGTTATGGGGACTAATTCTGGACAAACTTAATGATCCTGAAGACACCGAACGGCTTTTGAACTCTGTACCAACTTTGACTGCAAAGTTTAGCCAACTAAAAGTTAGCAGCTATTTTTGGAAGGTGAGATTTTAATACATATGGTACCAACGAATTTTGTAATTTTATTACTTTAATACTTTTACCATAACGTTTCCGCAGGTTCTCCCAATTTTGTGCAAACATTCTACATTTAGCGGAAAACAGCTTCTAAAATGTCGATTGGTTTCAAAAGTGTGGTGTAAAGTAATTAACAGCTTTCTACAAACAGCGGACCCAGTTCCACAACAATACACCAGTTTTTCAGTCGTGGATCCAGATATTACAGAAATTGATCTGAAAAACGGTATAGCAAATTGGCCAATCGTTTTCCTTAAAAAACCATCTGAAATTCGATCGCTTCAAAAAGCTATATGTACACATCCAGGAAACCCTTTTGTAGGAGGAGCTGTACATTTTAAAATGATTGTTGAAGGTGCCGATGAAAATATGGAAAATGTCGACAACGTGTACCAAACCTATGCTGTTGAATATATAAAGGCTGCTCATTTGTTTCTTAAAAAGTTTGGACAACACATTCGTTTTGTGGTTTTAAATTTTGGTTTGATGTACGCTGGTGATGACCCAGTAGTAGCAATTAATACTTACACCGGAGTTATTCAATGCATAAGTTATTTAACTAATGCCCGTTCAATGAAATTGAGTATTCAGTTCTTGGATGATTGCCCATACATGGAATGGTTTAACAATGTTGTAGAAAAATATCTACCACCAAAAAAACTAACATCTTTAAAATCTTTTCATTTTGTGGGATTAACTGATATTCCCAGCTCAACTTTTAACCGTTTGCTAAAATGTATTATATTGCAAGGTAGCATAACTTCGTTTGGTTAACCGTTGTTTTTGTGGAAATCAGAAAACAAGCAATTACTAAGAAATGTTACTGATTTAACAATTAATGCCGAACGGGCATCTGGCTATACAAGATTGTCAAAATTACTCGGAAGCAAAAACTTTAAAAGCCTAGAAAATATAAAGCTAATACCGTACAGAGGACGCAAAAAGAACCAAATTCTTAAAATGTCAGAACTCCTTAAGTTACTACTGCCTTTAAATATAAAATCCATTGAAATTGAAAACAAGGAACCATCCATGAAGTTTATTGTGCCTAGCATTGCTGAGGAAAAATTCTTCACAATTAATAGCATTGCGTCTGTAAGCATCTACGATGCACCTGAAATAACTTACGACTTTCTACGTTTCCTGCCATGCATCCAAAATCTTAGAATCCATGCCAATAAATGGACAGAGCTAGAAACAGAAGTTAAAAGAAGGACCTCGGATGAACTTACGGCCCTAATCCAAAAGTATATTTACTTAAATAGAGTGAGGGATAACTTATCTATTTGGTCCATGATTCCAAGTTTGAGTACTTTTACAATACTATCTTCTAATATTTGTGTAAGGCAATTTCTGAACAAATATTACAATAAGTGCTTTAAGAATAAAATGTAATTAAACCATGCAAATTATCTGTAAATAAAGTAATATTTAGTTCGCTATCTTGTTTCAATAAAAAAACATTAATTTTATACTCATAGGCTTTCATACACGTTCTGGTTTTGTGTCGCTCAATTCATTGCTTATTTGATGGGTTAACTTGAAATCCATTAGAGCAGAATTCTAGTAAGACGTATATAAGTCAAATAGTTTAACTCTACGCTTAATACAATACTACGACAGAGAACGCAATAAACATTGCAACTTCGATAGCTGGTAATTTGGTAACACAGTTTCTATCAGGAACGTTTCACGCATGCCACAACGAGCGTTCTGGCATAAGTTTGAAAAAATCCGTTTTATTTGCGATTAATCCAAATTTTGTCAAACCATTCTGCTCCATAATCGGAAACGCTTTGTGTGGTGTCTGGCAAAGCCTTTCTAAAGGCTTGGCCATAGAGATCGTCTCAAGTTAGCAGTCCCGAGGTTATCCAGCATGCCCATCTCCAGCAACCGGAGCAGAACTTGGCACTCTGCTCTACACCCTCAAACTATAAGCATACCAAGTTGTGGGCTCTGCCCAAGCCTCTACTTAATTATTCGGTATTCAGGAAATAACAAGCCAAGTCCAGGCCTTTATTTATTTCCACAAACACCACACTTTGGTTTGTAAAATTTTGAGTAGGACTTACAATTCCATGTTTTACTTACTGCCATTAGTATGCATGAACATAATACGTGGAGTTTTCCAAAAGTTTTGCAAGTACTTTCATCGTACACCAAATGTTTGTGTTAACCTTGATAGACCTGAAATGTTGCATGGTGTTAGAGCAGTAAATACCAAGTACTTATGCAAAATTTCACAAGCGTAGGTTTCTTTAACATTGAATTTTGAAAAGTTGAAAATCTGGTATGAATTTTTCAGCGTTTTTCGAAGGGCCATTTTTCGTGCTTCATAACTTCAAATGGCGGTGTCTGGCAAAATTACTTAGTCCGATAAAAAAGATTTTGCATTGCATAATCCTTTAGTCTTGTAGAATCTAATACCAGTGCATTTGGCTCTTTGTTTCCATGGTGACTCTAAAGAGCAACCAAATTTGAAGACGATCCAAATTGCAAATTTTAGGAAGGATGCAAAAAAATCTGGTATATTTTTTGGAAACCCCAAACGATTAATAGCAAACAAAATAGTTCAAATAGACAAGCATAGAATGGGCTTTATGAAACTTATTGTCATTGGTATTCCTAAAATTATATGTAGTTATAATAGAAGCAACAAAAGTAGTAACTCAAAAATATGCGAAACATCGGGTGCACAAGGTTGCACGTCAAATTGGCTTTTGTATTGGTAAGTGGATTCTTTCGGTGAATCAAATGGTCACTACAGTAGATACTATAGACGATTACAAAACAAACTCATACCATGTCTTAGCTTTTTGGACAATTCATAAGAAAAATACACACTTCGAAAGAAATCATAGCTTAAGAATCGTGAAAATCTTATCGATTGTGTTTCACCCTACTGCTCTCGTATTATTGTACGCAGACCCGTGATTGAATACGGGAAATGCACACCAGTAACTGGACTATGTATGGGACTAATCAGGTTTGGAGTTCTTCTTGACGTTTGTGAAACACAGCCCGATAAATTTTTTTTGCACTACTTTTGGAAAACTCCACGTAGTAGTGAGAGAGCTAATGTAACTTATGACCTCACAACGTTTGACCTCAGCTGCGCATTAACGTGACACATGTCTACGCCAAGTCTCGTTGAAGTCGGTTAAACTGTTACGGTAATATCGCACGGACAGACAGACAGACCGACAGACGGACGGACAGACAGACAGACGGACGGACGGACAGGTTTTGCCATCTTAATAAGTAGCTTTCGCTACTTAATAAATTTGTGCAAATAAATGTTATTAAACACAAATTCTACTTTGCGTGCAACTTGTGACTTCATAACGAGGAACGCTTTTACTTGCAAAATAAATGTTTACTTATTATTGAACAGGTGCGTTTATATGTAGTGTATATTTCTATATAACATCCTGAGTTTCCTTTACTTTATTTGAATCACATCTTCATTCGAGCATTGCGCTTAAGTGGTTTAGTTTCATGTATGGAAAGCCAGTTCTGCAAACACTTATACCAAACTCACATGAAGGAGAGCGCAGAAATGTCCAACCCAGACACAAGTGCAGTACTTGTGGATTTACTGCAAAATACTTGAGTAGACTAAATTCTCATATGCAAATGCACACAAAAGAAAAACCTTACAAATGTAGTGTCTGCAGCAAACCGTTTGCAGCCAAACGCAAATTAAACCGTCACATTAGAGCAGTCCATGAGAACCGAAGACCCTTAAACCATTCCAATGTTCAATTTGTGACAAAAGCTTTGCAAGGAGTACAAAGCTGACTTAATGTTACAATTTCACCTTCCAAAAGCGGTAGTTAGTTATGGAACGCTCAATACCTGCACAAAATGCAAGAATAATGTTTTGGAACGACACGTCATATCAGTATTCAAACATTTGTATAGGATTGACTGCAGCAGGTGCCCTGTCAGAAATTTGCACCTCTGGCTTCTCCTAGCCAGAATTTTAGAGTAACTTTATTCTAAATGTGAATTTGCTTTTTTGTAGAAGGTATCACAAACAAGGTGTCTGTTCCAAGCTATATTTGCATGTTGCAGCATAGATGCGAGAGTAAAAAGCAGACATACTTTAAAGGCACACTTTATTACGATCCACATTGCATTATGATAAAGGTCTTTTTATTCCTAATAGGGACAATAGTCCTAGTCCAGTAGTCCAACATTAGTCCTAACACTTAAATGGCATTTTAAGTGACTCCTTGATCCGAATTTCTTCTTACTATCGTCACATTTGAAAGGTCGTTGGTTTTCATGAACTGTGCTTATGTGGTTCCCTACATAAATCTTGCTTGTAAACGGCTTGTTGCAGATGTTACACTTGTAAGGTTTTTCTTTTGTGTGAACTCTCATATGAAGCTGGAGTACACTCAAACAAATATATATAGCCACAAATATTGCACTTGTGTTCAGCTTTGAACATTTTGGCGATCCACGACCACATGCAGGTATTAAGTAAAAGGTTTGTGAATTATACAGATATTGTCAACCAGTCTTGCACAATACGCAAATTAGAAATAAATAAAGATTTTAATAAAAAGTACGCATTTTAAATTTATTATATCAGCGTGTGATATTAATGGAAACAGCAGGTTTCTTAAAAACAGTGCACTGTTGCTCTGTTTTTAAGAGTGAATACAAAATGAAGAAAAGCTTGTCCACTTGAAAACAAATTCTACGTGTTTTCTTAGTTTCTGTATTAGTATACCGTTTGTGCAAACTGTTGGCATTCGTTCTGCAGCATGTTAGTAGTCAGTGTACAGTGTACACACCTTGTACTTAGTAAACAGTTTTTTTCAATAAACGTATTTCAGACCATTGAAACCAGAAATACACACAATGCATAGATGGCTTTTGTATTGGTTACCAATCACGTACTCCAATATTAATCCACTTTACCCAAAAAGGATATCGTACCAAATGCCCATTTTTTAAGTTGCTGCCTTATGCTTATTGATGTGAAACAAAGCAACCTTTCTTGGTAAAAGATCTTGTATATTTGGGCAAAGCCGGTTACTATAATTTCTTCCACAAAAAATGCTCCGCTTGGCTAATCGTAGCCAGAAAAATTTTAGGCTCCGTTACTTGGCTTTTTGTAAAATATATCACATAGAAGTTGCTCCCTTCAAAGCTTACGTACAGGTAGTAGTATGCTAAATGAACTCGATAGTATAATATGGAACCAAAATTCTTGGGAAATGCGAAATTCAGTGTGAGAAGAGATAGTAAGGCGGCTTAACTGCTTCTAGAAAGAAAAGATTTGGAACACATATATTTACATTCTGAAAAGTATAATATGCACAAATATGTGTAAAATTTACTTGCTTAACACGGAAAGGTTTTAATTAAGAATGAGTGCTTTATTACGTGCAAAAATCCTAAATTCTTTTACAACGTCAGAACTTGTATATGATTACAGAAATCAGTTACCACTCAAAAAGCATTAATCGCAAAATGTAGGTTTTCTTGAATATTAAAACCAATTACTGCGAAATGATAACAATATTTTAACATCGACCTGACGACAGTGTTTAGCAATTTACTCGTACATACATTAAATCGCAAGGTACTGGTCTCTTTTCTTAGTGGCAATGTTATTAACGTGTTCAAACTTTAATTTGCTTAACACCAAAAGGTTTTACACATGTTTTCACTCATCGTGCTCCAATGTTTTTTAACAGAGTACATATTCTGTAAAAGCATGCAAAATGCTAGAACAGAATAACACGGTACCATGAAGCTGACCTAAGAAAATTCTTAGAAATTAGCCTATTTTAATATTTGCAGCTAAACCTTGACATCCGAAGATAATATTTTATCACACAAAGTGCCAATATATGCTTCGAATGGGTATGACGTGCATTTGTTCAACAAAAAAGCTCATTACACTAGCAAGCTTATTCGATCTTTTTGGCTTACGATTGTTTGATTTTATGATCCTTATACGATTTAGTAACGTTTCCTCACAAGCAATCAACACGAGAATATGAATATGAGGACAAGAATATTTGCAGTACTAATGTGGAAAATCTGAAGAATGATATTGCTACGAAGAAAAACAAACTTTGACGTTTTTACAGTTGCCTCATAGCTCAAAATGAGAGGACTGTAGAGACTACGACCGACCTGTGTATATTATTGAACGCAGTGTTTCGAGTTAACAGGAATGCATGTGGACTTTGCAACAATGCGTAGGTTCCAATTTGTAGAAATAATATTCAACATATGCTTCAACATTACTTTGCAAGAGATATGCTTAGCATTCTGCATAAATCACGATGCTAAGACATAAATTTTTCATTTATAGTATTTACCTTTTCAGGCTTTAATCCGCTTGAATACTCAAAATTGAAACTTTTTGAGGATAATCGGATTAAAACTTGAACACGGACATAATATTCCGAGAAAGCGTTCGAATATTTTATGAGGTAAAATGGTTTAGAAAATCTAAAAGTTCATGCTAAGATCAACGACGTACCACCGATTTTATAACCAGCATAGGATACCTGTATTTATTTATTTATTTATCTTTACACAACTAACGCCCTCGACCAAGGTCATTATGTTAGCTGGACAAATTCATTAATTTAAATGTTTTAGGTGGTACATGGGAAAATAGTCCGTCTTGTAGGATATAAAAACCATGTACAGCTATCAATAATGATAGCCCAATTCTGCACCATTATCAAATGTTTTTTTACAAAATAATATTTCATTAGTCATAACATGTAAAAAGTATTAGTAATTAACTATACATAATTATCTTGTTTAGATATACATTTTTAACAAGACAAGTAATACATTACGTAAGCGATTCCTCATATTCTAACAAATATCTTATATCCTCAATTACATCGTCTATACAGGACAAATCACACCCTTCATGGTTAATATTGTGACGATTCTTAATTATATATTTTTTAACTTCAGTCTTAAAAAGTTTATATTCTACAATAGCACGTAATTCAGTAGGCACTTTGTACCATGCATTTGTAATTTCATATTCAAGCAAATCATTACATTTATCACGATTAACTACAAAATGTGTACCAGATCTTGTATTGAATGTAGTGACAGCAGTATGGTTTAAAACATTATGAAAAATTTTTGGACCCAATTTGATTTTAGACTTAAAAGCAAAACATATCTTAGTATATAGGTACATTTCATTAACATCTAGCCAATTAAGATTATTCATCTCTTCGTTAACATAAAATTTACCGCATACAAGATGTACTGATGCTTTAAATACTTTGTTTGCATAGCTTAAATGAGTCTTTTTTGCGTTACCCCATACTATTATGAGGTAGTATAATTGAGAAAGTACAATAGCTTCTACAATTTGCTTAACTTGGTTTGAGCTTAGTAGGTGTCGGATTGATCTAATAGACCATAGAGAACGATTGCATTTATTAGTCACGTAATTAATATGTTCGTTCCAACAAAACGTATACGATGTATCCGTTAATATTTTGTGCCAACGCTCTGTGGTGCTATTGTAAAAAATATACGGAGCTTGGTAGCAACGTTGTACGATTAGCATACAATCTTCTGTAAAGTAGCAAACCGACGCGTTTAAAATCAGTCAGCAATAGAAAAGACTTGTCCGCATTAATGTTTCCAATTTACAAAAAACAAATTAAAAAGTAAAACCTTTTTGGAAACGTAAGTTTATAAAGTTTGTTTGCTTTAGTTAAATTAATAATTGATAATTTTTATTACACAAGCGCATCTACTTGATTGTCGTTCTTACGTGTTTTGAACTTTGTGCTCCGCAAATTGGCAATAAACCATTAAACATTTGTGAAATATAAAGATGTCTGAAAGTTCAAAAATGTCCAAACCGGATTACAAGTGCAATATTTGTGAGTTTAAAGCAAAATGCTTAGCTCACCTTCAGTGCCACATTAGAGTACATACAAACGAAAAGCCGTACAGGTGTGATATCTGCAACAAGTCGTTCACAATCAAATGTAATTTAGACCACCACATTAGCAGAGTTCATCAAAACCAACGACCATTCAAATGTGAACAATGTGAAAAGACATTCGGATTCAAGCAGCATTTAAAGGATCACACAAGACTTCACACAGGAGAAAAGCCATACCAATGTTCAAATTGTGACAAGCGCTTCTCCCAAAAATGTAATCTAACAAGACACGTAACAAGTCATACTGGCAAAAAACCGTACCAGTGTTCAATTTGTGACAAGCGCTTTTCGCAGAACGGGCATCTTTCTTCACATATGAGACGTCACACTGGCGAAAAACCTTACAGCTGTCAGGTTTGTAATCAGAACTTTTCCCACTCGGCATCTCTACTGGAGCACCGGAAACGTTATCATGGTAAAAACTTACAATATTCAATTTGTAAATATACTTTGGAAGAAAGTAATACATTTTGTCTTGAATCTTCATTTCACCGTTGTACAGAGGGACGACCAAAATCCGTCGGTTGCGTTTTTTGTGATTGCCGATTTCAAAATTTGAACAAACTACAACGCCACATTTTTATTCACACAGGCGAAAAACCTTTCAGTTGTCTCTCGTGCGACAAAAGCTTTGCAAACAAACATAGTTTAAAGAATCACATCAACTATAAGCACTCTGATGACCGAAATCACAAGTGCAGTTTGTGTGAAAAGACATTCAAAACAGGAGATTCCTTACGATTACATCTGCAAAGACATTTAGGTGAAAAGCTTCACAAGTGCTGTATTTGCAATGAGAGCTTTTTCAATAACAAGGAATTAAACATGCATTCACAGATGCATACAGGAAAACGTTTCAAATGTAATCTTTGCGGAACAGAGGTGACAAGCAAGCAAAGTCTAAGTAGGCACATGAAACGAAAACACAATATATAAAATTTATAACTTTAAAAAATATGCATAACAAGGTATGAATACAAATTCCAATAGCATGAATCGTACTTTATAACTTGCTTTGTTTGTACAATAAATATATTTACTTTAAAAATGTTGTTCGAATTAAACTATTTTGCTTGTTTCAAGGTGTTGAAATTTTTGTAGTAATGGTTAGCAAAATTGAAATGTAATATATTTCCAACCTAATTTAATTTTACGCTAGAAATTAATCCTGGATTGTTGCTATGTTCACCATATGATTGGCGCCGAGTTTATTGAAGTGTTAAAAATTGGCATTATCAACAAAAAGGACTTTAATCTTGTAATATGTGATTAGATGGAGAGGTATGGGATAGGAAGAAAAAGATATCATTCCTTATGCTTCAAGTTTCTGGTTTTCTTTTAAAAATTATTAAGTAGAATTTCTGACAAAAACTTTGCGCAAAAGAGGGTCTTACTGCACATTGGATACCTCATACTTAAGAATAGCCGTAAAGCTGCAAAAATTTTGATACAGCGTACCCTTAATTCTAATCATCAGTCCTGTAACCACATCGGAGATTTGACGGTATTGTTAGAAGTTGTATTTTATAAATATTACATAGCAAAAGATTGCAAATTGTTTTTTTTCTGCGGTTAATACTTTGTTAATTAAAAACTTTGTTAATAATTTTTCAAAACTTCTGTAGTCCAAAGTAAATACATTTCATTTTATTTTTTCACATCAAAATCGTATATTGTAGGGCAAGGTCTTACGTAGCATTTTTGAAGTTTTGCATTGTCATTTTACACCTGCTCTATTGTATAAGAAACCCCTTAAACTTATTTAAAGTCAATAAATATTAGTTTTTAATTAGTAGATAATATTTTATTAAGCATAGTACAACTGTTCAGAATTTATTTTGCTTGGTTTTACTTGTATTTGAACACATGAAAGTGTGCACTCTTCCTCAAACCGACATGAATTGCTGCATAAATTGATTTACTTGTAAAATTTAGTTTAACCTTTTAGCATGGCAATTAAATACTAATATTCTGTAGTTAAAGTGGCGTTAAAATATCTTGTTGTGGAAGCCTACATGGCAATTAAAATGGAGAAGCCAAGCAGTCAAATTGGGAATTTCTGTGGAACGGTTAGCAGGTGGAATGGGAATTTAAAAAATATGGTTCAGCCCTTGTCGTGAAAGTTGCTTGTAGTACAAGGGAAACGAACGTAATAATACGTTTTCCATGGGACCGTAATGGCAAAGAACAGCTGATTAGTACGTATTTTCATACCGCGGGAAGAGCTCAAGGAACACAATAATACGTTTTACCATTTTCAAAAACTATTGGAATCTACGTAATATTACGTTTTACCACACCAACTCTCCGATTTTAAAAACGTTTTTTCGCGTTTGAGGATGTTCCCGCAAAACGTATTAGTGCGTTTTTCGAAATCAAAGTGTTAATTGTTTTGAAGTGGAAGTACCAGCATGGCTTAATGCCTCAAGATGTTTTGAATACACTTGATTTATTGCGTTGTTTAAGGCACTGCTTGACATTACAGCACTTGTACATTAGTCCATGCACTTGATATTACACGTTCAACGATTGTTCAATGAATGTTCAATTTTATATTGAAAAAATCAATTTTAAACAAATGTCTACTTTTCTAAAAAAGTGATTTGCATGTGGGGGTTGGGCATATAACTGTCGTGAAACTACCAAGCTTATCTAACTAAATGTAAATAATTTGTGCCGGCTATGAGGAAACTGTGAACATGCGCATCCTAATATTTCGTATTTCTTACCACAGTTAAACTTACTTAACCTCTTGCATTAAACTTTTAACACGATTTTTGATATCATAAGAATAATGTAGCCCAGAACGTTTCAATTGTTCATGCATTCACACCTGCTAAACCGCCTGGGTGAAAAAGCCTACAAGTGCGTTATATGTGGCGACGGCTGCAACATCGCACAGGACCTAAAGAAGCATACCAGGAGACATAAAAGGGATCCAGTGTAATATTGGCGGAAGAAAACTGGGAAGCAAAGAACATCTTATGAAACACATGATACGTTTATATAAAAATGTAAAATTTTAAATAAGTGCTAAGTTTGTCAACACTATTTTTTCAGTAAAAAACGCGATTTTTAAAAGATGTTTTACTTGTTGACATTAGAATGATTTTAAGTATAATATGAATTTTACTTGTTGTACTAATACTTGTTGTACTTGACTGTGGTGTCGTAGGTTTACCGAAACTTTCTTATTTTTTATATTACTAATATTTATATGTATAAAGGTGAAAATTCCCTGCTTGTATATTTGAAGTAAACTGATTAAAAACAACAGCCATTTGGAAATAAATTTGTTAAATCAATTGAATCAACAGTTTAGTCTAAAAGATCCAACTTAAAATAATCTTCAGTATTCAAATTGACTAAGCATTGCTTTATAAATTAAAACAAATTTTTTAGTAATTTTGAACAGGCATGTAGACACGTAGGGAGAATGCAAACGTTTTTGAATGGAATGCATCATCTACAAAATCATAGTCCTATTTATTACACAGTGTATCAGTCTAGAAGCAGTGGGTGAAATATCACCCCCTGGTACTAGACTGATGACTGGTGTATAATAGCTTCGTGATTTTATAGTTTTTATTACATTGTAATTTTAGTTTGAAGTTGCCCCGCTGTGTAAGACGTCCATAGAACATTAAATAAGTCAGAAATACTTTGTTTCTAAATATTATCTCTTATTGTGCAAAATAAAGTATAGAACTGCAGGTTTTATCAGTTCATTTGAATATTTTTTCATTAATGTAGATAAGCTATACTCGATTTAAGAATAGATAAAGACCACTGCCTACTTTAAAAATTCATTTGTGTTATTTTCATCATGGCATTTTGTCATACATTTTCTAGATTAGTTTCGTTGATTCACATAATGGAGACCATGCTTTCCGTAACTTTTTGTGTACAAATTATGTTTTCAAATTAACTTTTCATAGACAAATCAAAATTAAATTGAATTCAACTCAGGTGAAAATTAGCAAAATCAGTTTAGATTGATCTTGAACTTTTAGATGACCTTGCAAGCGCTAGTAAATGTTTAAAACCCTAATTTAAATCTAAAAATTTGCTGGCTTGTGACGGGATGGTATCCTAACTTGTAAGTTTTGCCAGCATCCATATTCAAATCATAATTTTGGTATTGTCAAAATGTTTGCAGAAGGACATAGGACATACGCACCTAGCAAAATATAAAAAAAATATATTATAAACCTTTATGTATTAAGCGGTCCAATTTTTCCGCAATTGCCTGCATACGATTTTTAGGAATGAAGCGTTAGTTATGAATGCTCAAAAAAATTTATCGCATTAATTAAATTGCCAGTGGTATCTAAGTGCCAATGTCATGTCCTGTATTTCTATTGATGTTTGTCCAATTCAGAGGATAAGTGGAACCGTTTTGGATTAAAAAGCAACTTTTGTATGTATTTTTGTTCCACGATTATACATTTTAAATTGTACATAATTTACTTGTATTGTGAGTTGATGACCGTCCCTACGACGATAAAAAATAAACGTCAGCTTTTATTAGTTCGCTTAAGTAGAAAACAGTTTTATGCATTTTGTTATAAGGACTACTTGAGAGATAAATTGTTCCCCATATCTAAATTGCAGTTATGAGGAAAGAGCCATTTCATGATTTATGCAGCAAATAAATCTTTCATGGTTTAAAACAAAATCCTGTGGAGAATAATCGGATTAAAACTTTCCACACGTACATACAATTCTGAGAAGACATTCTAAACTTGTATGTATTTGGACACAAACTCTTTAGGGTACATGTTATAACCAAGCAAATATTTAAATGCATTTTGGTAGCAGCAGGTCAATCAATTGTGTAACCTATTTGTACCTGTGTAACATGCACCTGTCCATCCTGTGTACCATTGCAGCTATTATTGTTTTAAAAAACCTTCATGCAGTTGTGTGTTTAGCAACGTTGTATGCTTAACATAAAGTTTATGTCATCCACTCTTCTGTAAAGTAGCAAAAATACGGATTGGAAATCTTTTTGCAATACGACAGACTTGTCTGCATTAGTGTTTCCAATTTAAATACCAAGCTAAAAAGTAAACGGTTTCTGGAAATCTAAAGTTCTTGTATTTTGTTTGCATTGGATTGTTCAATATTTCAATTTTATTACTAAATTCACTTGCTTTGAGCGTTGTTCTTACGTGTTTTAAATTTTGTGCTCTGCTACTTGGCAATAAATCCAGTGAGCACTTGTACACAACCATGTCGAAACCGGTTTACAACTGTAGCATTTGTGGCTTCAAAGCAAAATTCCCTAGTAAAATCCAGTGCCACATGAGAGTGCACACAAAAGAAAAGCCTTACATGTGTGACATCTGCAACAAGCGGTACACAAGCAAATCTCATTTGGGCTATCATATTCGCACAGTTCATCAAAATCAACGACGTTACAATTGTGAACACTGTGAAAAGAAATTTGGGACCAGACATAACTTAAAACAACACACCAGAGTACATACAGGAGAAAAACCATACAAATGTTCAATTTGTGACAAAAGATTTGCCCGAGAAGATCGTCTTACTTTCCACATGACATGTCATACAGGCGAGAAACCATACAGTTGCCGTGGTTGTAATCAAACGTTTTCCCACCCATCAGCCATGTTAAGACATGAAAAACTTCACGGTAAGATTAAACTAAAATTCCAATTTTTAAATATTCAAGAACTCTTCTTATAAGGTATAATTATTGTTTTCAGACAAATCCGCTAAACCCTTCGGTTGTGTTTTCTGTGGCATGCGATGTCGACAATTAGGAGAACTTCAACATCATATTGTTGTTCACACAAAAGAAAAACCGTTTGGATGTACATCATGCAAAAATTCATTCTCGTGGAAGCATGCCTTAACATCACACATCAAACATAAGCATTCTGATGAACGACTGCACAATTGCAATTTGTGTGAGAAGTCATTCAAATCTCGATCTTACATGCGTGTACATCTTCAAAAGCATCTGGGTGAATATGCGTACAAGTGCTCTTTATGTAATGGGAGCTTTAACAACGCGCACGAACTCAGCAGGCATACCAGGGAACACAAATAAAAATATTTGATATTTGCGTAATATTGCAGTATTATTTCTGGTAATATTGCGGTACAAGACTGTCACGCAAAGATGGATTCCAAGAACACAAAGAAGATTTAGAAATATTGCAATAATTTCAAACTAAAATCACCAATAATATTAAGCGCTGTACAAAAATCCTTTTATTTGTACCTAAATTAATAAAAAGATTATAGAAACTGTAATATTAAGTGAAGTGTTGTGTTGGTTTCATGCCTAAATAATTTATTTGTTCATTTAAGCCAGCAATGTATGTTCAACAGCCTGCACCCACCATCAACAGCAACAACTCCACGCGACCCTTTATATTACACGCAGTATTTCAATTCGACACCTGGATACAACGCCAGGTCTAAAATGCAATCAGCTACTTCAACAGCTAGGTTGAACATGCATAAAGGCGGTGCGCGGAGTGAGTGCCAGAAATCACGATCATGTTTAGACTATGAGTTTAAAAACTAGCCACTCCAATTCTTCTAAGAATTTATTTTGTTAAAAATAATTTTTAATAAAAGACAGAACGACATTAAAAGTTTTGAAATTGTATCTCTAAATTCTACAAAACAAGGTATGAGGCGGTTTTGAAAACCGAAATGATCCTATTTTGATTTGAGTGGAATAACGTTTGATAGCATTTTTATGGAAGCGTTGCAAAGGCCAATATTATTGTTGCTTTATAGATACGTTATAGTGGTGTCTGTGTAGTAAACGCCCATCTCTTTTTCTTTACATACTGAGGTTAATTCAGTTTTGTACGGCAGCTTATTGGACAAGATTTACTTTCACTATAAAATGAACATCAAATTGTCAAATTATTGACCAAACATGAAGTCCGATTAAATGCAAGAGAACTTATATGTACAAATTGGTTTTAAAAATTCTAAAATTGGAAATTTTACATAATGTGTAGTCGCTTTTTTGTACTTTAAGACTATACTTTTCTTTTCTATTCTTAAAAAACTCACTTGCAAAGTATTCCTGTTGTATGCCTGCTTAGCTCACTTGCGCTGAAAAAACTATCATTGCAGGTAGAACATTTATACGGTTTTTCACCCAAATGCCTCTGCACATGGTTTCGTAGATAAGTTTGGGTTTTGAACGTCTTTTCACACAAACTACATTTGTAATTTCGGTCACTAGAATGTCTATATTTGATGTGACGGTTTAGATCATGCTTGTTAGCAAAATGTAGGTCGCATGAGGGACAGCAAAAAGGTTTTTCTTTTGTGTGAATAAAAATGTGACGTTGTAGTTGAGGTAAATTATGAAAATGACAGTCACAAAACACACAACCAAATGATTTGGCTCGTTCCTCTAAAGAAAGGTAAAAAGCTTTTTAAAAAGTCACTTCGGAATATTATGATAGTAAATTCTTACCATGAAAACGTTTTCGGTGAGCCAATAAGGCTGCCAATTGGGAAAATTTCTGATAACAAGGTTTGCAGCTATAAGGTTTTTCACCAGTATGACTTGTCATGTGTTTAGTAAGACTCCCTGAATGCGAAAACCCCTTTTCACAAAGCGCACATTGGTATGGTCTTTCTCCGGTGTGTAATCTTGTGTGACGTCTTAAGGTGTGCTTTGATCCGAATTTCTTATCGCAGTGTTCACATTGGAACGGTCGGCGGTTCTCATGAACTGTGTTATTGTGACGTTTCAGATCTCCCTTGTTTGAAAACTGTTTGCTGCAGATTAAACACTTGGAAGGCTTCTCTCTTGTGTGTACTCTCATATGACGCTGAAGTTTACTCAAGGACGGTGCCTTATATCCACAAATACCGCACTTGTGTTTTGCCATGGTCATTTTTGAGATGACAGACAAATGATTTATCGTCATGCAATATTGCGTTGAATAAGAATTAATGCCTGAGATCCAACGTCAAGTTGGCGCGACCTTATTCAAAAATCATATGTTCAGCTAGGAATAGTCTTCTACAAACGCACTTATGCAGTTTTTACTTTTGCTACTTCTTCAAATTCAAAACAAAAGCAGATAAATCCTGGTGAATGCAAACTGATTTCCACTGTATATCTTCATGTACTACGGTTTTTCGGTAGCCTGCTTCTGTGTGCCAATAAGTCACCTTCACGGCGTTAAAGCACAACACACATAAAATATACTAACGGATGGTTGTTATTCGTAACAATAAGTACCTGTTTAATTTTAAATTAGAGAACTTTTGGTTCCTAATGTTCAAAAGTAATTTTGCTGCACTAACTTTGTGTAACAAAAAATGCTGCCCTGCTAAAGGATATTAAAAAATTTGTGCAAGGGGAATGCATCTGAGGTTTTGCTCATCAAAATACTCTTTAAGGCTTCACTTATCTAAAATACAGGTTATTGCAGGTACTTCTTACATTTAGGCCATAAAATGTGGATTTGCATTTACCTAAACGCACACGAACACTTGCTGCTTCAAGAATATACCAGGAAGGAATTTCGCGCCATTTAAAACATACAAATATAGAATACAAATAAACGCTTTCTCAGAATTTATGTGTACCTGCGTGACTTGAAATCCGATTAATACAAAGTTCTCGTTTTATGCAGTCAATGCTTTGTTGACTACAGTAAAGCTGATTAAAGTGTCTTTTTAAGCATGAAATGTAGATGTAAGGAAAAAATTCCAATACATGGTACGGTTACTAGAGAACTTTAAACTCTGTATTCCCGAAGCGATTTACTAACTATTAGAAATTGCTCATAGTCAAAAGTATGGAACAGCGTAATACTATTGTAACTAAAACGTACAGGTGTTTTGACGTTATAACTACTTCTTTTTCAAAATGGAAACAAAAAGGTATACAATTTAAGGCTTTTATTTTGATAGATAATTTTGCATGTTTTTCTGAACATATACCACATGAATAATAAATGCAACTTGCTTTCCTTTTGCAAACGCATTGTATGTATATATGGTCAAGAATAAGTCAGTGTACTCTGTCCACAAATGAAAAACTTATATGACTGCTAATGTACATTGTGCAGGAGCATTTATCTGCTGATCTGCTATACGCCAATTGCGTCTAGAACAAGCAATGCTTAACTTTACCAACAAAGCCCTAAACAACAACAAAGCAATTCAACAAAGCTGACGAATGACATGTTAATCAATTACTATTTTTACTTTTGTGCACAACTTTTAATTTACAGAGTAGTTTAATTAAAAATGGGCAAGTAAGACAAAATGAGCTACTAGTGAAGCCCTTGAAACATAAGTTAAATGTTTTAAGCAGAATTCCTGCCAGGAGTCTAGCAGCACATTGAAAAAAATCCTGAATTTGACATGTGAATAATTTTAGAACTGTAGAATATATTTATAAAAAAATATCTAATATAACTATAACTAAAACTTCAACTAACGTTTTATTTTTATTCTTGTATACAAAAGTATTCTTGAACAGCATTTGGTACAAAGTTGCAACAAACAGGATGGCTAACGTTCTGATGAATGTAAACGAACAGGAAATTTTTATATTCATTGCATAGGCTAAATTTTTGTATATCAATATAATAATGCAAGATATATTGCTACATATTGCCAACTAATTTTACTACTTGTTAAACGTACTTACAACTGCACAAGATGTAAAAATTATGTACTATTGAATCCAATAATATACATAATTTTGAGGCTCTACTGAATCATGAAGCTAAAAGGTCGTACACAATCTAATAAATGTAATCTTTTCTTAAAACGTGATGGACACATACAGAATGAAAGTCTTACATCCTGTGAAAACGCTTCATGTGGCTTGTAAGACTAAGTTTACAGGCCAGTACTTTTTCGCAAACATCACACCTGAAAACTTCTCCAGTATATTTTGGTGTATGCCTTTTTAGCTCCTGCAAGGTGAAGAAGCTCTCCGTACATGCACTGCATTTATAAGATCTTTCATCCAAATGCTTCTGCAAATGTAAACGTAATAATTTCCTAGTTTTAAATGTCTTCTCATACAAATTGCATTCTTGCTTCCTGTCATCAGAGTGTTTATATTTGATGTGATTTGTTAATGAATCCTTCCAAGGAAAGCTTTTATCGCAAGAGGGGCACTCAAACGGCTTTTCTTTTGTGTGGATAAAAATATGTCGTTTAAGTTTTGACAGAAATTGGAACTCTGAATTACAGAAAACGCAACAAAAGGGTTTGCTGGATTTGTCTGTAAAAAATGAAATATATATTTATTGTATTTAAAATTCTAATAATGCATAAACGTATCGCTTGAACTACTACCATGTACAATTCTCCTATGTGTAGATAAGCTTGACGAGTGAGAAAACTTCTGGTAACAAAAGTGGCAGGTATACGGTTTTTCCCCGGTATGACGTGTCATATGCCTAGTAAGACTCTCGTTCCTTGCAAAGCTTTTGTCACAAATTGAACACTGGAATGGTTTTTCTCCTGTGTGTCTTCTTGTGTGAATTTTTAGCTCTTCTTTCGATCCAAATTTCTTCCCGCAGTGTTTACAATCGAAAGGTCTTTGGTTCTCATGGACTGTCCTAATGTGACGGTTTAATATGCCTTTGGCTGCAAACAGTTTGCTGCAGATACTACATTTGAAGGGTATTTCTCTTGTGTGTATTTGCATATGAGACTGTAGTCTATTCAAGTAGTTTGCGGTATCTTCAAAAGTACCGCACTTGTGTTCTGGTTTCGACATTTTTGCACTGTCAGTTCTGCAGATTTTTCATAAGTGTTAAGTGCCAAGCAACAGTGCACAAACTAAAAACATTTTAGCGCAATGCTCGAATGAAGGTAAGTTTCAATTAAAGAAAAACAAACTCAGGATTTAATATATTAGCGTTAAATTGCAATACACGCAACAAAATTCTAAAGACCTTTTCACTGTTTCTTGTTTTTTAGAGTGCACAAAAGTGTAAACACGCTTTGGTTACTGCCAATTAATTTTCGGTGCCTACATACCATAGGCATGGTATAATATACATCATGGTATATGCACGGCATCAGTATATGTTTAGCTGTACATTGTAAGTGTACTGGATCTATATTTAGTAAATCTGTTATGTTTGTAGACAATCTCCCTACCATTAACCGCAAAATGCACATAGTGTAAAGGTAGCTGTTGCACGTAATCCTATTTATTTGTTCAAGTTTTGGTCTCCATAATCCAAAATAGTTTTTGTATTGAACGTTCAATTCATATACTTGGAGAATACATGTTTTCTAATTTTTTCTAGGAAAATGCTGCTTTTGGTTAGTCCGACCAGAAATGTTGCGGCTGTACGGTTCATGCCTATATGAAATGTTACATGGGCAGTAAGACCCGCTTTCCGGGCAAAGTTTTTGTCTCAAATTGTTTATAATCTTGTTAAAATCAAGAAACTTTAATCACAAATATTTATTTTAATTTATTTCCCACATGCACCCCTCCATGAAATCACACGTTATAATAATCTAATGCTTGAAGTTGGCAATCCAAATTCTTAAACTGCAACAAACTCTACGCTGGTAGTAAGATTATTATATAACAATAATCAGAATTTTTTTTAGCGTGAATATTTTCAAAAAACGTTTAGGAGATAACATTTATATTTTGCTAACCACTGCTACCAAAATGTCAATATGTTCTAGCAAGCAGCATAGCTTAATTCAAACAAATTTTTTGAAGTGAATATAGATATTGTACAAACAAAACAAATTGAAAAGTACGTTACGGGGTGTCGGAATTGGTATTTACAGTCTGTTATGCATACTTTTGAAAGATATAAAATTTTACATATTGTGTGTTCGTTTCATGTGTAGTTTTAGACTATCCATGCGTGCATTTCTTTTCCGCAAATCTTACTCTTACACTTGACGAGTTTTCCTGTATGCTTCTGTGAGTGCATCTTTAGCTCATTATTGTTGAAAAAGCTTTCATTGCAAATAGAGCATTTGTGAAGTTTTTCACCCAAATGTCTTTGCAAATGCAGTCGTAGGTAAGATTGTGTTTTGAATTCTTTTTCACACAAATCGCACTTATGATTTCGGTCATCAGAGTGCTTATAATTAAAGTGATTCTTTAAATTATTTTTACGTGCAAAACTTTGGTCGCACGAGGGACAGCTGAGAGGTTTTTCTTTTGTGTGAATAAAAATGTGGCGTTGCAGTTTGCTCGAGTTTTCAAATCGGCAATCACAAAAAACGCAACCATGGGATTCTAAACTATAATCTGTACAACGATCAAAGGAAATTGTACAAATTGCATTACTCAAAACAAACTGTATTACTTTCTTTAAAAAATATATTTATAAAGTAAAATTAGTAAGTTTTTACTATGATAACGATTCCGGTGCGTCGATAGGGATGATGAATGGGAACATTTCTGATTACAAATCTGACAGTTGTAAGGTTGTTCGCCAGTATGGCTTCTCATGTGTCTAATAAGAGTCAATTCCTGGGAAAAATGCTTGTCACAATTTGAACATTGGTATGGTTTTTCTCCTGTGTGTATTCTTGTGTGAACTTTTAAACCTTGTTTTTATCCGAATTTCTTTTCACACTGTTCACAATTGAATGGTCGTAGGTTTTGATGGACTCTGCGAATGTGATGGTTTAAATTAGTTTTGCTAGTGGACGTCTTGTTGCATATATCACACTTGTAGGGCCTGTCGTTTGTATGTACTCTCGTGTGACACTGAATTTGATTCAAACATTTTGCTTTAAACTCACAAATATTGCACTTGTAATCCGGTTTTGACATTTTTGAACTTTCAAACATATTGGTATTTTACAAAGTTTTACAGGGTTTATTGCCAAACAGTGGAGTATGGAATTCAAAACACGTTAAAATGACGCTCAAGTAAATGCGCTTATAAAATAAATATTATCAACTAATAATTTCACTACAGCGAGCAAATTACAAAAACCTGAGGTTTCGCGAAAGTTTTAATTTGTTTTTTTTATATAAAAAATCCTAATGCAGACAAGTCTTCCTTTTTGCCGACTGATTTCTTCAATGCGCCTCTTTGCTACTTTACAGAAGATTTTATGCTAATGGTACAGCGTTGCTACACAAGCTCCGTAAGTTTTTTGCAACAATAGTACCACAGAGCGGTGTCACAAACTATTTACAGGTGCATATGAATAATGTATTCTATGGTGGTAAAAAAATCGGTTATGCAACGTTAATTTTATTCTTCCAGGATGCATCAGAATGTTGCTTGGCATGAACCTGAATAGTTTTAAAACTATTTGGACTCGAAAATTGTTTAAATTTATTCTCGGAATATCATGTACGTGTGAAAGTTTTAATCCGATTATCCTCGAAAGGTTTTAATTTTGAGTATTAAAGCGGATTTAAGCTTTAGAAGGTAAATACTATTAATAAAAAAAGTACGACTTAGCGTTGTGTTTAATGCAGAATGCTAAGCACATATCTTGCTAATTAGTGGTGCAGCATATGTTGAATGTTATTTCTACGAAATGAAACATACGCATTGTTGCAAAGTCCACATGCACTCCTGTTAACTCGAGAACACAGGTCGGTTGTAGTCTCTACATTCTTCTCATTTTGAACTATGAGGCAACTGTAGAAACCTCAAAGTTTGTTTTCTTCGTAGCTATATCATTCTTCAGATTGTCCACACTTGTACTGCAAATAATTAATGTTAATTGCTTGAGTGGAAAGGTTACTAAATTGTATAAGGATCATCAAGTAAAACAGTCATAAGCCAAAAAGGAATGAATAAGCCTGCTAGTGTTATGAGATTTTTTGTTGGACATGTGCACGTCATACCCAATCGAAGCATATACTATAGGCACTTTGTATGATAACATACTATCTTTTGATGTTATGGTTTATTTGCAAATATTAAAGTAGTGTAATTCCCAAGAAACTCCTTAGGTCAGCTTTAGGGTACTGTGCTATTCACTTCTAACATTTTGCATGCTTTTACACAATATGTACTCTGTTAAAGAAGCATTAGAGTATGATGAGTGGAAACATGTGTAAATCCTTTTGGTGTTAAGTGGATTAATGTTTGAACACGTTAATACCACTACGAATAGAAACGAATACCTTGCGATTAGAGTATGTTCGAGTAAATTGCTAAACACGGTCGTCATGTCGATGTTAAAATATTGTTAGCATCTCGCAAAAATTGTTTTTATTAAACAAGAAAATCCACATTCTGCGTTAATGTATCTTGAGTGGTAATTGATTTCTATAATCATATCCAAATTATAACAATGTAAAATAATTTAGGATTTTTTCAAGTAATAAAGCACTTATATTTAAATAAAACCTTTCTGTGTAAAGCAAGTAAAATATACACAGGTTCGTGCATATACTTTTTGAATTTAAACACAAGAGTTTTAATTTTTTTTCTAGATGCACTTCAGCAACTATATTGTGTTATTTCACAATGAATTTCACATGCCCTGTAAATTTTAGTTCCGTATTATACTACCGAATCCATTCAATTTACCTGTAACAGCACGTAAGCCTGAACGGAGCAACTTCAATGGGATAACTTTTTCAATAAGCCGAGTAGAGGAGCCTATAACCTTTTCGGCCAGGAATAGCCAAACGGGGCCATGTTCGTGGAAGAAACTCGCAGTAATCGGCTTTGAACAAATGTAAAATAAATTTTACTATGAAAGCTTGCTTTGTTCTACATCTTATAGGCAGCAACTTAAGAATTAGGCATTTGCTACGACATTATGTATTTTTGGATAAAGAGGATTAAAATTTGAGTACGTAATTGGTAATAAATACAAAAGCCATCTGTACATAGTGTGCATTTTTGGTTTTGACGTTTTTTGAGAAAATGTTTACTAAATATAGGGCGTGTACACTTACCACATAAATGTCGCAGAACCAATGCCAACAGCTTGCATAAACGGTATGCTACTAAACAGCAACAACTACAATAACACGTGGAATTGTTTTCAAGCGAGCAAATTTTGTCTGCATTTTTACGCACTCTGAAACGACAGCAACAATGCAAAACGTTTCAGAAACTTCTTGTTTGCATTTATATTACACACTGATATGTTAAATTCATTAACCATATTTTTTATTGAAATTGTTATTGATTTAAATCTTTAGTATTGTGCCTTTTTGTTTTGTTCACTATTGCTTGACAATACATCGCATGTACCCAAACTAAAACTTGCATGTATTTCCAAAATGTTCAAATCTGAACATAAGTGTAATATTTGTGAATTTCAGGCACAATTTCTAAGTGCACTCCAGTGTCACATGAGAATACATACAACCTTACAAGTGTAACGTCTGCAACAAGCCGTTTACACGGAAGGCTCATTTAGGGCACCATATAGGCACAGTTCATGAGAACCAACGACCTTTCCAATGTGACCATTGTGAAAAGAAATTTAGATCAAGGGGTGACTTGAAAAGCCATGCAATTATTCATACAGGCGCTCGGCAATTCCACTGCTCAATTTGTGACAAGCGTTTTTCGCAGAAGGGGAATCTTATAAGGCATCTGACCTGTCACGCTGGTGAAAAGCCATATAGCTGCAAAGTATGCGACCAAAAGTTTTCAAGTATATCAGGCTTGAATCAACATCGAAGATATCATTATGTTAAGTTTGGATCAAACTGTGTTATTGCTTCAAGTGATTTGTGAGTTGTAAAGTAAAAGCGTTTTATTACAGGAGAATCCACCAAATGTTTCGTTTGTGTCTTTTGTGGCCATCGTTCTCAAAAAATTGCAGATCTTCATGGCCACATTTTCATCCACACAACCGAAAAACCTTTTTACTGTTCGTTTTGCAAGATATACGTGGAGTTTTCCAAAAAGATTGAGAAAATTTTTTCGTGAACAATATTTCATACAAGCTAACGAGTTCCGTCACTATGATTTGTCTATCATATAGCCTAGGTTCTTGTGTACGCTAACATTATTTAGTCATGGGCCCAAGTGCCATAACATATGACTACCAGGTAAAATAAAAAAGAGTATAATTTTCAAGGTTTTGATCATACCCTAACTTTCGAGTTTTGTATTTTCCATGGGATTTGTAGCAGAGGTCTAATCAACCGCTCGTCAAGTTTGTCGTCATCTGCAGTATCTAATGTAGCAACCGTATAATTTGAATTAGGATCCTTCATATCAAACGAAACATGATCGTAACATGATACATGGTGCACCCACTTTTTTCAAATTTTAGAGGTGCCATATTTCAAATGTTTTAATTCAAGACACATTTAGCCATCAAAAGTACAACTTATATGTGTCATAGAAAAAGCAACAATTCCTTGTCTTTTTAGGCAGATTTAATTTCTAAGAATTTGTTGGGTTTCTCTAGAAACAGGTAAAACAATACGTTGACCCTACCCAAATTTTCGGATTGGATCGTTTTAAAAATTTATTGTTCGTGAAACCACACGTACCAAGTAGTAGCCTTCTTCACATGCAGCAGATTCTATTGAAACTGTAGATTAAATAAATAGTACCTTTCTTCATCTAGATGCAAATTTGTCCCTTACAGCACAGCATGAGTTTATGAAACGCAAAAATTAGCATGTAATTTTTTGGACAAAAATGTGTACCCTATTTTTAACTTCGTGTATCTCAGAAGTAAGGTAACTTACAAGAATGGTTTTATGCCACAATACCTAGCAACTAATACCCTAACATCAGGTAACTTTTCTCGTTTCTGGAGCTACAAATAAAAATTTTCCGTACATTAAAGTCTTTCTCAATCTTTTTGGAAAACTCTACGTACTTTGTTCAAAAGAACATCTTAACAGCTCAGCAGAGGCATTCTGTGAACTGAAGTTTTTTGTTTTATTTGTGTGAGGAGACATTCAAAACCAAACCCTGTCTGACGAGACATGTGCAGAGACATTTCGGTGAAAAATCTTACAAATGCTCTACTGTAGTGAGAGCTTTTATATTTCAGGAGACTTAAAACAGCATACCCAAAAACACACGGCAGAGGCTTTCAAGTGTAATATTTGCGATATCGCAAATACAATATCGCAAAACAACTGACGCGCAAGGATCGTCTTAAAGGGCATATGAAGCGCTTGCACAATATGCAAAATTATGGAATTCTTCTATTAACTTGGGTTTGTCCCGTACTACAACCCATTTTCGGCATGATTGAAAGATAGTATATGTGTATATATGCATTTCACTGTATTCTGATAGATTTTAAAATATTACGAATAAAAGTTTCGCTTTGATACTTTGAATTAAATAATGTGGTGCGGATTATGTGTAATTTTGTTTGTTTCTAAACGCATTTATTCGTTGTTGTTATGAAGTTTCACTGTCTATTTAGATATTTTGCTGTTATTACAATTTGAAATGTAAAAATTTTCCTAAGTTATCAATTACGGTATTGAAATTGGTAGTACTAGAAAATATTAATTTTTTGATGATACTTAGCACGAGACTTTTGCAAATGCCTATTTATTCACCATGTTTTTAACAGCATGTGCCTTAGCAGCATGTTGAGTTAATATCGATTTGCGCTGCACCACAACAACTGTCATAGAAGCAAGCAAAAGGCATTTAAAACCAAACACACGGTTTTTTTTTGTTGCACTTACAACGGTACAGCCTCTTAGCCTACTAGATACTTTTAGTTTAGGTATCATTTTAAATTTTGCAACGCATATATATATCTTTTAAGCTGTTTGAGTTGAAGCCTTTAGTTTGATTTGTTTACTTTAAACACTTAAAGTTTGAATGAATCATTTCGTCGGTGATACATCTAAACCATGAACCAACATTTGCTCCCAAAATTGAATCAGTGAACCTGCATGTGGCTTCCAGAATTGAATCAGTGAACCAGCAATGGCTTTCCAGATTCCAACCAATGAAACTGCATTTTTGGAGTAATTTGAGAACGATATACCAAAATGATCAGGATTTTTTGGTGGATTTTTTGTAGATTCTAGGAACTTTGTAGAATTTGAATATGTAATTAGTTTTATGAATTGAAGCTACAAGTGAATACTATGGTCAAATATTCGAACATATAAGCACGACCAAGCTCAAGCACAACCCAAACTAGTGTTTTAAACTAAAAATGTTGGATTTTACCCCTAAAAATCTATTAAAACCGATATAAGATTCATTGGTAAGCATGCAGTACTTTTTGCGCCTACCTAATCAGTTTGACCAAGTTGAGTGTGACAAATTTATCAAGTTGCTTCCAGGATACGCATTACTAATGCTGTTGCTACTCCTGGTACTTGTGGAAGGCGTTGTTTGCTAAAGCTAGCGGCACGCCTATGAATCAGGTAAGATTGTTTGTTGTGATATATATTCATGATGTTAAAATCAATTAACCCAGAAACCGCGACTCATCATTGTGAAGCAAAGTTTAACCACTGAAGCTAGGCACTCTGCCGGATTAGTAATGCACTTGGAGATATTTACATCATCCTGATTTACCCACAACATGTACAGGAAAATCTATATTTGGTACTGTTAGTAGTACCAGGAATCATGTGGACACTAAGATTTTGAGTACAAACTATAAACCTGGAGAGAAATTGATGCCTCATAAACATCAATAAAAGTTTATTTTGAACAAAAGATTATAACAAAGTACAACATCTTAACATAAAACACTCATCTCAATATAATTCCAACCTGAAGCCAACCGTCTAAACACATTTTCAAGTATTAGTACTTCAAATTAAAATTGAAAAATTTTACCACCTTGTTAACTAACTCTGCTGTATTTATAGCGATTAAAATACGTAATTTAGAATTTGTTTCGTGAAAGACTTGAAATATTTCAATACAAAGTGTTGAAAATATACTTAAATTTTACAATGGTTGAAACAGCTACCAAAATTACAATACCTCGGAAGAAGAAAGCATAGTATATATGAAACTCAGAATACAAAACAATAAATCTAAATATTTACGATCCAAATGACACAAAATGCCATTATACTGATAATTGCATCTGCACTTTGATATGCACAATTTTAAAAATCCATATAACATATGAAAATCTTTTTCATTAGTCAATATGAAGCATGGTATTTATGTATTACATTCTATTTTAACTTGTATCTACAATTTGATTAGAAAATTGCTGAAATTTAAAAATTTACATGTTGTGAAGTCGTTTTATGTGTTCCCTGATACCATCCTTCCTTGTCAGTTCTTTCCCGCAAATATTACACTTAAAAACTTCATCTCTATGTACCTGTGTATGTGCTTTTAGCTCTTGTGTGGTGCAATAGCTCAGATTGCAGGTAGAACACTTGTGAGGTTTTTCGCCCAAATGCCGTTGTAGATGTAATCGTAGACAAGGTTTTGTTTTGAATGCCTTTTCACACAAACTGCACCTGTAGTAACGGACATCAGAGTGCTTATGAATGACGTGACTTTTTAAGGTAGTCTTTGCAGCAAAACTTTCGTGACACGAGGGACAGTAATAGGGTTTTTCTTTTGTGTGAATAAAAATGTGTTCTTGTAGTTTGGATAAATCTTGAAATCCAGTATCACAGAAGACACAACCAAAAGTGTTAGATAGTTTCTCTGTACAACAAAAAATCAAAGCGAGCAAGAAATGTAATACAATCGTTTAAAGATTCTTTGAAAATTTAAAACCGCTAATTCTTACCATGAAGGCGTCTCTTGTGCCTCAAAAGGTTTGTTGATTGGGAAAATTTCTGATAACAAATCTGACAGCTGTAAGGTTTTTCTCCAGTATGGCTTCTCATGTGGTTACCAAGGTCCCCTTTCTGTGTAAATCGCTTGTCACAAATTGAACATTGGTATGGTTTCCTTCCTGTGTGTAAACTTCCGTGGCGTTTTAAATTCACTTTAGATTTGAATTCCTTCCTACAAAGTTCACATTTGAATGGTCGTTGAGTTTCATGAACTGTGGGAGTGTGACGCTTTAGATGAGACATGGTACAAAACTGTTTGTTGCTGATGTTACACATGTAAGGCTGTTCTTTTGTGTTTACTTTCATATGATGTTTGAGATGACTTGCAAATTTTGCTTTATATTCACAAATACTGCATTTGTGCTCTGGCTTGGCCGTTTTGAACTTTTCGTCACGTGCTTGTGATGAGTTTCAATCAGCTGAATTATTTGTCAAGCTAAACCCCACAAAATTTAGAAGGGGTAATAATAATGCACACGTCACTAAATTCAGGTTTGTTTTTAAGCGTGGAAAATTTTGAAATGAGTATATTACATTTTCCAACTGCAAACCTATTTATTAAAACCGTTAAGTTTGTTTCTTATAACTTTAGTACTATTGCTTGATCTTTCAAATTGCAAAAAATGATGCAGATAAGTCTTGATTACTATCAACCAGTTATGATTGTGTACTTTTACTGATAGATTGCGAAGTATTTACTAGCAGCCTGGTTGCGCTCCGCAGTAAAACCTTTCACTGCGTGAGGTTTTGCATGTCTGAGCTGCGTTAAGTACATTTCTAGAATGAGAATTGGAAACGAGATATGTACCTAATTTGCATACGTATTCCGTACGAAAGCAGCTCTTAACATGTGTACACTCCCGCAATGAAAGATCCTTTAGTATTCAGTTTTCTAAAACTGAAAACAATCACGTCCAGCTTTTCTGTATTGTTCTCTTTAATTCTTGAAAATTGTTTGTCTATTTTTATCGCGCAAGTACGTGGGACATATGGTTATGATGACAAGTAGTCAACCTTACATTGCTATGTAAGTGAACACTTTAATGTTAAAACAACACAAATACTACACTTGTAGTCTTGTTTGGACATTTTTATTCTCTCAAAACAGATATTGGTATTTTACAAGTGTTCGCAATGTTTTTTGCCAAATAGCAAAGCACTAAATTCAAAACAACGCTCAGGATTTCTAGAATATAGCTTTATAGCTTGGTTTTTCAAATTGGGAGCAATAATGCTGACAACTCCAACCTATTGCGAACTGAATTTCAGTGCTTCGATGCCTCTTGTTGCCTACATAAGAATGTATGCAAAGCTTACAACGTGGGCTGTATGCAACGTATGCAAAGCTGCGTATTTTTAGGGACATGTTATTCAGGTATATGTGGGTTTTGAACTGACTGTACAATGCTGGACTGTTACCACAAAAATGCATTCGTATGTTTGTTTAATGCTGTCAGGTACCCCAAATATTCTCAAGTCATTTGTACAATTTTCTGTGTTTGAATTCATTCTCAGTATCTTATGTACGTGTGAAGATTTTAATCCGATTACCGCCGTTAGGTTTTCATTTAAGTCTTCAATGTTTTATTTGCTGCGTATTTCCTAAAATGAATGCCTTCTGAGTACTGCTAAGCTGATTTGGAGTTGGTGCGGCTCAAGGAGCCGTACTCACAGAAAGCTTAAACCGTTTCTACTTATTTATTCGCATTACTGAAAGGCGACATGAATATTAGAAAACATTTATTCAGCACAGGATTGGTCAAAACACAATTTAATAATTTTAATATGGAGCTTTCTCAGTTTGTGTAAACACACTAGGTACACATAATTTGTACGGCGCTCGTTTAACCCATTACAACGCTTTGCGCTCTTTGGAAACATACTATGTTATAGCGTGCATGAAAGCTTTTTGAAAAAATGTATCTTTTTCTATAGCCGAATCCGAATAACACCGAAAGGTTTCACATATTCAATGTTTCTTGACCTGCGCTAGTATTCACTAGTCTTAATACAAAACGCCTATTCTCTATAACCCAATGCAGAATCAATGCAGTCAAGTAACTGTAGTAACAATTATTTAAACTTTTTAATACCTGAGTGGATTATTAAAGGCTTATAATGCTATATAAATTTTAGACTGACGATTGGAAGGCGAGCAAATCGAGTTTTCGTCTTTACAGACTCATATACAATGTACTTTATATACATATATGCAGATCTTTATAAATTTGGTAGAGCATTATTTATGTATTGGGGCTAGATTCGGTTTTATCTGATTTTGCTTTAATTTAATATGATAACTTAAAATGAAGTTTTCCTTAAATGAATACGCTGATAACTAAAAGTTAAATGAGTACAGTAAGCAGGCATGTTAGTTTCATTCTGACGGATGGACTTACAATTACCCCAAAATATACTTTGGGTGATCCCGCAAAGATTGGTTAGAACTGAATATCCTCAGAGTTTCTATGTTACAATCACTCTATTGTAGGAAAACATACAAGACGGACACAAAATATTTTTGGGAAAGTACAAGTTATTCTTTGAAATAAATCATTTTCTGATTTGATATGAATGCATGTGGATCAATTGCAGTAATTATGATTCAATTTTAAGATGCACTTTATTGCATATTAATCAAAAATAGCCCAGCTCTAAAAAATGATTCAGGTGCAATTGATACCTTTTTGTAATAGAATCTTTAAGTTTATCAAGGTGACACTTCAATGTACAACGTACAGTAAGGTTTATTGAAAAACTTATTGTATGTCTGTATTTAGATAAATTTTTAATATAACGTTCGTTTATAAAATAAAAAACAGAAGAACTGTAACAATGAAAAGGAGGTTTTGAAGCATGATGATAATTATAATGCAAATTAAGCGTACCAACATCATACATATTGACGTGTATACTTTTTAAAATTAGCATAGGAAATTGGATAGGATCAAGCTACACAATTAAAAAAAACTTCATGAAGCCGAGGTAAGCAAAACAGAAAATTCAAGGTTGAAAGTTTGTGTAAGCGCTTCATGTGTCCTTTAAGATTAGCTCTGCAAGTCAGTTGTTTCTCGCAAATGTTGCACTAGAAAAATTTTCCTCTATGTTTCTTGGTGTGTTTGAAAAGTTCATGCGAATTGTTGAAGTCCTCATTACATATGGAGCACTTGTAGGATTTTTCACCCAAATGATTTTGCAGATGATACCGTAAGTAGCCTTGAGTCTTGAATGTCTTGTCGCACAAATTGCAGGTGTGTGGGCGTTCATCAAAATGCCTTTGGTTGATGTGAGATGTTAACGATATTTTCCTAGAAAAGCTTTTGTCACACGAGCGACAGTCTAACGGTTTTTCGTATGTGTGGGTAAAAATATGAGCTTTTAGGTTTGTCAAGCGTCGAAATACCATGTTACAGAAAACACAACCAAAAGGTTTATCGGAATCATCTGAAATATCATACAGAATTTATGAGATAAGATTTGGAACCAAATAAACATGTTCTTTATTTGAGTTTACCGTGAAGTCGGCGATGTTTTGACAGGGTGGATGGATCGGAAAACTTTTGACTACAAACATTGCAGCTGTAGAGTTTTTCGCCAGTATGACATCTCATGTGTTTTGTAAGACTCCCTTTCTGCGAAAAGCGCTTTTCACAAATTGAACATTCGTATGGTTTGTCACCTAAATGTATTCTTGTGTGGACATTTAAAGCTGGTTTAGATCCAAATTTCTTTACACAATGCTCACATTGGAACGGTCGTTGGTTTTCATGGACTGTGGTAATGTGACGCTTTAAGTCACCTTTGGCTGAAAATTCCTTGTTGCAGATGCTGCACGTGTAGGGTTTTTCTTTTGTGTGCACTCTCATATGATACTTTAGTTGACTCTCACATTTTGCAAAATATGCACAAATACTGCATTTGATGTCTAGCTTTGGCAATGGTAAACTCTCCATTATCGTATTTAATGAGTTTAAATCAGCTGAATATTTTCGCCAAGTAAATCTCCACAAAACTCAAAATGCTTAAGAGCAATGCACAAAACCACAAACCAGGTTTCTGTTTTTAAAATTAATAAAGTGTCGTAGTTTCTGAAATGACTATATTAAGTTTTCCAATTGCAAAACTAAATAATTCAACTGCTTAATTAAAAAATAACTTTCGCACTGTGGCCTAATCTTTCAAAGAGGGAGGATGATGCAGATACGTCTGGCTTCTATCAGCAAGCTTCCATTCTGTCTTTTTACTGGTATAAATACTAGTTTACGTGGGATTTTTCTTGGAAAAAGAATCTATACGACCAAGTTTAACCAAAGGTGCAGATTAGCTCATTTACGAGGAACAGCCTACGTGACAAAAAACTCGTAAGCAGATGGCTAAAATGAACAAAGTATTTACAATGCAAATATTTTGCTACAAAGATGTTTCTGTAGTGTGATCACTAACAATTTGAAGGTGCCATAGCACATGGAAAGACAAGGTGCTAGGATGTAAAGATACTTATTATCAGAAATTCTTTTTATATGTTACCGGTAAAATAGAAGTGGGTATTTAACCGAAAGGTCCTCATATTGAATATTAAAACCGCATCGAATGAATGAGTGTATTTGGATTGAAAACTCAAGGTGTTAAAATGCAACGGTATGAGTTTTATGATATTGCATATGTTCGTGTGCATGAGCATTATATTCCGCTTGACTGCAAGAAGACTTAGTTTTCAATAAGTTATTCTTCCTGAAAAGCTCGGATACACACAACTTTTCAATTCCAAAATGCTTCCTGGTGAATGGTATAGGGAAGAATTTATTCACCAAAGCAGTATTTAGTGACCACAGTATGAATATTTCCTAAAATCTATAAGCAGATTACTAAAAGTTATATGATTTTAGGCTAGGGTCGGTCTCGTACCAGATTTTTAGCTTAAGTCTTGTAAAAGATTCCACTTGGATGTTATTCCTTGTAGATATGTATACGAATAGCAAAATTTAAAATCCAATATTACTGACAAATTATTACTCCAAATCAAAATGCAAGACGTCAGTCATATTACTGAGGTTTTTTACAGTTACAGCGATGGAGTATTTTAAGGCTCCCGTTGAAAAATATGTTTTTTGATAACATGCTTGTTTAAAACGCAAATATAATTTTGTGGTGTTCATTACTTGCATTTATATTCATAATGCTCTATACGTTAATTTGTCAAAATATCTTGGAACAATAAACCATTGAATTCTTTCTAATCTAAAAATTGTCAACAAATTTGCCTCAATGCAGAAATCAAAATTTGCAGTTCATATCCAACTTCAACTTTTCCACCACCTCGAATAAAAAACAAGTTGCCGCGGTAGTAGTGCAAACATTAAATATTTGGCAAACATTGTAAAAGTATATTAATATAAAAAAGGCACACAGCAGGTAGCAGATTGAAAAAAGTTATGATAGGTTCAAATGTTAGAAGCTACGCGTGATGTTCCCAAGTTCACAAAAATATATTTTAGAATGTTGGTATATTTAACTGCTATGCATACTACACGGGTTACTAACACAATGAAGGTAAAAAGTCGTAATTCTATTATGCTTCCAAAACGCTTTCTATGAATAACTTATGATACTTTTGCAATACAATTTATAGATTGCAAATTCAAATTTCGTATATATTTATTCATAAAAATTTACATATCAACATGTGAATCTTGAACGTTTCATCAGTGTTAGTAGCACTATTGTGCCTCAAGAATTTGTTTTGTTAATGCAGTTCATACAGGATTTCTATAAGTTACGTATATCAATAAAGTTATCCCTTTTTACTTTACAGTATCTTCTTTCTTCAAAAAATCAGATAGCAAATTAATGTTATTTATAACAGCGTCAATTTTGGTATGTACAATCTTGTTTTTGCAAGATGAATTGTTGTCTGTATAGCGCATAAAAACATGCATTACTTTTCGAACAACATACTGAAGTTAACGTGATCAGAAAAAGCATGGCAAGTTTAAACTGAATTTTATGGAGTCGCTGCAAGAAAACATATTATATATCATAAGTACATTAGTCAGGAAGAAATTAGTATGGCGTTGCTAGCTTTTAGTTTCAAGTACCCGCTTAGCGACATATTGTGACTTGGACTACTTGAGTTTTGAACTGTTCCAGGAATCGAAATTCCGATATAAAAAATGTTTTAGTAGGATTTGCGCAGCAAACAAAGCATAAGATATTCAAACTGAAACTCATCAATGGTAAGCTGAGTAAAAATTACAAATGCAGTATAAAAAATTTTCTACATATAAATACATTGTCATATATTGCGTTTCTGAATGCCTAGAAACCTAGCTGAAGTCTATGATTACAATGCATTTTTGAAATAGCTGTTCTACCTTTATGCTGTACTGTAGCCCTCATATGTTGCAAAATACAAGCTACCCTGCTTAAGCCTTGAAACGAGCAACATGTTTGAGGTACTTTTAAATATAAGCGGATTCACATACAAAATTGAAGAAACCTGCAATTTTGTTTGAGTACCCGAACATAACATTTTTCTGAGACAACACTCAAAATAGTCAGCTTTGCCCAATTGTTGTAATATTCTTAACAATTTTCTTTGAAAAGCATTCATGCACCAGTTTCTTAATGTATTGGATGTTCAATACGTGACACTTTGGGATTAAGGGATTAACATTTGAATATTGAGTAAGTGATAGTAACCAGCTAAGCATTAAACATGGAGAATGGTTTTGAGGGTAAAAATTAGAACAGGTACATGTTGATACAAATAGCAACTGCACGTACACTTTTTGTATCTAGCGTTTCAATGCGGTAAAACCTGTTTATGGACCGAATTACTATCAGAAGGGGCACATTGAAAATTAGCTGCGAATAAGCAAGACTTACAAGGAAACGATCCCAGCGGAATCATCGAAAACCAAACAAGTTATACTGCATCTTGTAGAGCATTTTTTGTAGATTACAATGATAGTAATCATCGTCTTGAATGGGCCTTTGTTTGGCTTTTACAAGAGAAAAAAAGTTTGTGTCATATGGTATTTTAACCGATTTGTAAAAAAGGAGATCACGTTAAAACATGCGACCTCTTATAAGCACGTTATTATTTTGATATGTGTATTTGTTTGTAAATATATGTGAAAAAAGCTAAACGATGCTGAAACTGACGAGTTTTGTTTAAGTTTTGTTCTGAATACTGCAGAACAATTACATCCGAATTAATACTTATCATAAACTTTACGTAGCAAATTCTTAAGGTTGGAATTTACGGCAGGTTCCAATAAAATTGTGTTCTCTGTAGCAAACAGCACATGATTTCTGGGTATTTTTACACCACCATAACGATTCAGACTCGCAATTGTAAAACCTTACAGCCATGTGACCGTGAAACACATTTTGTTGAGTATCGCTCATCTACTTGATAATTTTATGATCCGGCCGGGCGTTTGTCCATGTACGTTTTTCTCAGAAATAACTGCAAATACAGTCATACTTGGTGCACAGTTGCTACAAGACCCCTAGCACAATTTTATTGAATTCCAGGTCAACAGGTCAACTCGAATTATATTAGATATTTTGCTGTTCCAAATTCAAACAAAGAAGCAAAAGTGCCAAAAAGTTCCTAAGTCTATCAAATAAAAAAACCTAATTAGATTACGAAGATTTCTTAGTTTCTGAAAAAACATCGACTAGAGTATTGAACTTAAGTCGTTCCTATTGTTTGCAATATTACGTAAGGAGAATCCTGTGAACACCTGTACTATAACAATATGTCTAAGGGGTTAACAGTGCTCACAGTAGAACACAAGTGCCGTATTTGTGGATATAAAGCACCATCCTTGAGTACACTCGAGTGTCACATGAGAGTTCACACAAAGGAAAAACCTTACAAGTGTAGCTTTTGCAAACAACAGTTTTCTACCAAGTCTCCTCTAAAGCGTCACATTAGTAGAGTTCATGAGAACAACCGGCCTTTTAAATGTGAACACTGTGAGAAGAAATTTGTAACAAAGCATGAGGTATGTATTCACACTAGAATGTACACGGGAGAAAAACCATATCACTGTTCAATTTGTGACAAACGCTTTCGGCAGAAAGAACATCTAACTTCGCACATGAGAAGTCATACTGGTGAAAAACCTTACAGCTGTCAAATTTGTAATCAGAAATTTTCTCAATCATCATCCCTATCGACGCACCGCAAACTCTTCCATGGTAAGAGATTACAATTTTTAAGTTCCAAAGAAAGTTTCAAACTAATACATTTTTTAATCAAGATTATTTTTATGTTGTACAGAGAAACGGGTAAAGCCTTTCGGTTGCGTTTTCTGTGATTCCCGATATCGAATTTTGTCCAACCTACAACAACACATTTTTACTCACACAAGAGATGTTTTTCTGACAAGAGTAATTTAGATACTCACATCAAACATAAGCACTCTGACGTCCGACATCAAACGTGCAGCTTATGTGAAAAAACATTCAAAACAGTAGCTTCCCTACGACTACATTTGCAAAGGCATTTGGGTGAAAAGTCTTACAAGTGCTGTCTATGAAATGAGAGCTTCAACAATGCTTCAGACCTAAGCAGACATTGCAAAAAACTTAGGTGAGAAGTTGTTAATATTTGTAATAATATTTGTATATAAGTAATATTTGCGTCAAAGATATGTGTGAGCAGAGATAGCGTCATAGAAAACGAGTTTAACCTGTTTAACCGTACTGTGAAGAGTTAAACATAAAAATCGCCTATAATGCTTAAAACTGTACGAAATATGATGTCGTGTTTACAAAAGTGTGCTACTCATTTCTATTTGAGCCATTCTACAGATTTTGAATAATAGAAATGTCAACAGGTGACAATCTTAAAAACGCATACAGGAAATGTAAACTTGTGAATGGAAATTTCCTGTGGTAGTGGTATTTAGCAATTTATGATGTATTGTTCAAACTTTCTAAAACGTATACACATATTTTTACAACTTTTTTGTATCTTCTTCTAATTCAATTTACAGATATTCAAAAACATATATAAATCGGAAAGTTGTACCCAATTAGTTTGCATTGCAATTAGCCGCACAATTCAAGTCTTTAAACTAATGTAAATATTGTAAGTCTATTAAAACAAAATATGTACAAGTTCGAGTTCTTTAGTTAAAGGAACTAACGTGAAAGGTCTTCAAGTAAATGCATGTCAAGTTCTTGATTATATTTTTTATAAGTATGAAGCTCCAGGTATTTATTTGGTTTTTTTGTGTGGTAAACGTGATTGTTGTAAATAGGCCTGTGTTTAACTAGACCTGTTGTATATTTCAAATTTCAAGCGTTGTTGTATTATTAGCAGAAAAGTTTATTATTTTAGTGTTAAATTTTATATTGTTTTATCTAAATCTAAGTTAAATTGATGTAACAAAAGTACTGAACAGCATGAGAATCAGAAAAGATTTGGTTTCAAATAGTAACCTGTACTGCATCTCAATATAAATTGTTCTTGTAAGGAATTTTTGAATATAACAAGTTAAGTAAATGGTGGGAAGCAAAAGTTAATTCGTTGTTCATATTAAATTTAATATTCTTTACAAATATAGTTTGCAAAAGGTATGGGTAGTTCATAAATTAGGCCGATCTAAAAAATGACTGGTTCCAACACACTAACTAAGTCTTCTAAAAATCAATTCTGCATACATTTCAAAAATTCCTGCACAACGTTATTATAAATTGTAACACAAAAATCCCTTATGGCATCAGATTAAATTAATTTAACACCAAGTATTTATAAACCACACACTTAAGTATGAGTAAATTGATGCAAACCTTCATTAAATTGGGCTCGTATGTTTTTTCACACATTTATTAGATCGCTGCGTCAGCAGAGGAGCTTATTAACGAGTAGAGTGTCCGTGTGTTCGTCCAATTTATTTTTTGGGTCTGAATTCGGGTCCAAATTAGGCAAATTCGGGTCTAAATTAGGCGAATAATTCGGGTCTAAATTAGGCGAATAATTCGGGTCTAAATTAGGCGAATAATTCGGGTCTAAATTAGGCAAATTCGGGTCTAAATTAGGCGAACTTGTGTCTAAATTTGGCCAATTCGGGTCAATTTTAGGCGAATTTGGGTATAACTTTGGCGAATTTGGGTCTCTTTTGGCCAATGTGGGTCTATTTTAGGCAATTTTCGGTCAATGTTAGGCAAATTTGGGTCTATTTTAGGCAAAATCGGTTATATAGTAGGCGAGTTGGGATCTTTTTAGGCGAAATCGGGTCTAAATTATATGTTGTCTTTATATCCGGACACTCGTTGTCTTTTGCAGGGAGCATTTTTAATGGTTTACCATTGACTGGTTTAGTATCAAATCGGTTCATATTCCCAGCGCATCCTCTGAATGTAAACGGTTTGCAAGTTTTTAATGCGGAATTGAAAATAAACACCGTGATACCAGTGCTGTAACTTTGGCACGGATCGACCACTCCGATCCGCTCCCCGCTCCCTTATAAAAAATCCGTACCGATCCGACCCGATCCACAAATTATGTGGTGTGGTAGCCGATCCGCACCACACCAATCCACGAACCCTCAAAACGCGTAACCGCACCGATCCGCTCCTTGAAGCTTATGAAATTCTACCGCTCCGTACCGTGCCAAACCGCATTACTCCGCTCCGCACCATACGTTTTCCTCAAACATGTTTATTATTCGTTACAAAATGCCATGATACTAAGAACTGTAACAGCTACTTGGCCACTAGGCTACTGCTGACCACCATCCTAGATTGTTGGTCAATAGTGGTACCTGACAAAGACAGTAATATTGCTTCTAGAGTTATCTTTATCAACATTAGCTCCTTACATCAGGAGACGGCACAGTAGATAGTATAACTGTACTAATTGATTACCTTCGTGCTCTTTCCATTAATCTAGAGGTCAACAATTGATAAAGGCTTTCCGAAAATAAATGAATCTGAACCTCTGGTTGAACTAAAGAGCACAGTTTAAGTCTTGTGACACTACATAACACAAGACTGAATCCCGCGTGGTGCGGTTGCAGTGGAACTAAGTAAGACAAGAACTGCCAATATTGTGCAACGTCGTCTTTTGGTGACAAGAAATGTAGCATGCATCTAAGTTCCTCTCAAAGCGATCCGCACCAATCCGTGCCAATGAAAACCTGTAACGTAGCCGCACCGATCCGTGCCGATCCGGGCCTTGCGCGAATATGTACCCGAACCGCTCCGCTCCCGATCCGCGGATCGGTGCGGGATCGGATCGGGTGCGGTAAAAATCGCACCGCCGGTGCGGAGCGGGTCACCAAGTTACAGCACTGCTCGCTAGTCTTTCCATATAAAAATATAAGTCCTAAACCAACAACGAATATATAAATAGACCGCGTGTATGATGTTATGTTCATTTTTAATGGAACTCTTAGTATTGTGGGCAGGATATGCGTAGTTTGCCAATCTTTGTTCAAAAATGCTTACAATATACTGTACAAATTTTATTGTTGTTCTTTTGACTCATTGAATTCATTTGATTGACAAAATGGTCCAGATTTAAAGCCCGTTGGCAGATTTAGTACAAAAATATTCACAAGGTTTTGTTACTGCCAATCAGGTTTCTGTATACGGAAAACTGTACACATCAATGTGCTTCTGCTATACGTTATCGGCATGGCATACCATAGTTAAGTATATACGCATGTCGTTGGTGTATGTTTTGCTGTACATAGTTATTGCGCTGGGTGAATATTTAGTAAATATTAGTTCTCTTGGTACACAAGTTTCACAACATTGAAGTACAAATCGCTTACAATGTAAAGGTAAAGGTACCTAATTCTATTTATTTGTTCAAGTTTTGTTGCTCCTGATCCAAAAAGGTTTCGTGTTGAACGTTCAATACATATACAACATGGAAGCAAGTGTTTTACGATCCTTATCCAGAAAAGTGCTCCTATTGGACAGCCCTACCCAAAACTAAGGTATCCTGAAACAAGATCTATAATCCAATTGTATTAGCTTTAAAAATTAGAAAATGTTGCGAATTCGGAAATAACTACGTCAACGTGTTAGAACTCAAAACTATATACTTAAACTGCCAAGCTGCGTTTCAGGTAGCTTTCTGTGGCTGCTGCGTTAATCAAAAGGGGTTATTGTTTTTGACAAATCTCGGCTGGTATTTTCATCTAATTAGTTTTCGTCGAGTCCACGTACAGGAATACTGCAGATTATATCTTTGCAGCATGTGTAAGCTCCAACGAACGTGCATTCTTGGTGCTCTCGTTAATTTTACTCAACCTATGTTCACTCCATAAGCACCTTTTATCAGATTGCAACTTAAAATATACAGCTTATAGGTAATTTTTGCATACATTGCTAGTGGCATTTACCAACCCAAGTTATAATCCGCATAACTTTACGAAGATTTCGTCCGAAAAGCCATTTACTCTGCATGCTACATAGGGGGTATATGCTTGTAAAATAATAAAACAATGCCAAGGAAACTAGTTGACGTAGGACATTTCTTAGAAATAACATCTATTCGGAAAACAGCAACAATGGTTTTAGGTTTGCTCATTTTAGAGAACTAGTCTACGTGACAGAACTTTATACATCAAGTTAGGTATGGAACAGAAAATTCAATGCAAAAGTGTATGTGTATACTGATATTGAAACATTATATTATATTGAGCCGAAAGTTTTTTATTTTTAATACACACGTGTGCATTATTTAATGAAGGGATGCATGCATATAGAGACAAAATTGCTAGCATTTACCGATATGTACTCTCAAAAGTTAAATGTTCATGTATGTGTACATTATAATCCCTATAAGTAGGAGAAATCTATGACTGCCTATGTATTAGTCTTCTATCTATATAATAATAGAATATCTTTAATGACTTTCTGCCTTTTGTGTGCACTTTCAAATAACACTGAAGATTACTGAAACTGGACTTGAAACTCTGCTTCAGTAAATGCTTTGGTACCTGCTCAAACTATTTTGATGTTCACAGTTTACTCATTGCAGGAACAAATTATATACTTTTAGATACATAAGTTTTGATATATTCACGACTGTCATATGCCCATCCCCAACATGCAAATCTTTTTTGTAGAAAGAGTAGCCACTTGTTTAAAACTGAGTTTTTATACATTACAATCATTTAACTTATAGTATCTAATGCATGAACTAATGTTTCCGTCCCAATTCAGATCCCGTCCGAACACAAGTACACACCACGCCGAGCTGTATGTTAAAAATGTAATTAAAACAAATCAAGAGAACAATCAATTTAGTGCTATTGTCTGCCTTGATGTCGAAAAAGCATTCGATTCACCTGATAGGAAAAAATTAAAATTGAAAATGAATCGCTACGGAATAGTGGATTCCAGTATACAATCTTATATATCAAATCGCTCTCAATATGTTGAATTGCCTAATGATAAATCAACCATCGAATTAACGTAGACCGGACTTTCTCAGGGCGGATGTCTAAGCGGAATTATTTTCTCACTCTATATAAATGACTTACCGACTGTTCTCAAGAAAAGCAATTCATCGATTTATGTAGATGATTCTCAAATTATAAAATCGATAAGCCCAACCAACATATTGAATGACCTACAGGAATTAGAACAAGATTGTGAAGAAGTAGTTAAATGGACGCATGCAAATAACCTAAAATTGAATGTAGAGAAAACCGAATTTATGATTATGAGTGCAAATAGGCAAATGCCAAGAGACATAAGTTTCAAGATACAAGGATCACAAATCCCACCGACTAACAACATCAAATCACTCGGACTAATAAAGGATAATACAATGAATTGGGCCAAAAATGTAGAAAAAATACAAAAATTATGCAACAAATCACTCTGGAATGTAAGATCTCTTCGAGGGCTTATGAGCGCAGCACACCTAAAAATATTTATAGAAGCCACCGTATTATCTAAACTTTACTACATGATAATAGTTTGGGGAGATTGTGATAAATGTGTTAGTAAACCCGTTGAAAAAATATACAAAAGCTGTTGCCGGATTCTGGGTAACAGAATACCCCCAAAGTCTTGGCTGTCACCTTCATCCAAATATCAATATGAATGTGCAATTCTTGCATACAAATCATTAAATGGAACTACACATGATTTGTTTAATAACAAAGTACGATGTGATCTGATTGAGAAAAAAGAAACAAGAAATGGCATATATTCATATGTTAAAAATGACCAATGCAACGACTTTATTGAGAAATTATTAACAAATACGTGGAGTAAGATTCCTGATAACATAAAAAATTGTAATTCGCTGATTGTTTTTAAAAAACTGTTAAAAGATTATTTTTATGAAATTGATGTGATTAATATACCAACTGGATGCGACTTGTCATGTATAGATGATGTCATAAATCTGTTTAATGACTAATTTTACTTCAAACATATATCTGAATTGTAAACATAAAAATTACCAAAATTATTCCTTGTAAAGTAACTTTGACTACTCCTGTTAGCGTAACGCCCTAGTTCTAGGTTGCTAACTTGTAACGCAAAATAAAAATAAATAAATAATGCAATGTAATGTAAGGCAATGCCCTAAACAACGCCATAAGTCTAGTGTAGTCAAAAACTCTTGAGGCAATGAGGCATGCTGGTACGTCCACTTTTTTATATTTTTATTTTAAAAAATTGCTTTATTTTTAAAGTAAGAAAATCTATTGACCAGTAAATCATGTCAGGTAAAACGCGGCCCTACACTATACGATTTTGATGTGATAAATTGCAATGAACTTTACTACCTTACGACTAAAGAAGTTTTGAAAAGTGATTAACTAAGGTTGTTTATTAACAAAGTACAAAGTGTAGAGCAAATAAAAATTTTCAAACTTTTAGTATGTAATGGTTATAAAATACAACTTCTAACAATATACCGTTTAATCTCCAAAGTGATGACAGGGCTAACGATTGAAATTGGGGGGGGATTTATTATTAAGAAGAAAATTAAAAACTTTAGGCATAAACATTGATATTAGATTTTTTCCCACGTGGACCACTCTATTTATTCACATGTTACAATATTAAAGTCGTATATGTTGATAATGACAATTTTAACACTTCAATAAGCTCGCGCCAATAATATGGCGAAAATAACAATAATCTAGGAATGTTTTCAAGCGTCAAACATTTTAAAATAAAAATTTGGGGTTTGATTACATTTATATTTTGCTAACCATTAATACAAAAATGTCAATATCTTGAAACAAGCAGCATGGTTTAGTTCAAACAAAATTTTTGAATGAAGTGAATATAATTATTGTACAATCAAAGCAAGTTATAAAGCACAAATTCATGGCATCGGAATTTGTTTCCAAAACTTGTTATGTATAATTTTGAAAGGTATAAAATTTTATAACTTGTGTTTTCGTTTCATGTGTACTTTGAGACTTTGCTTGCTTGTCACTTCTCTTCCGCAAAGATTGCACTTGAAACGTTTTCCTGTATGCTTCTGTGAATGCGTGTTTAGCTCACGATTGTTGAAAAAGCTCTCATTGCAAATAGAGCATTTGTGAAGTTTTTCACCCAAATGTCTTTGCAGATGTTTTCGTAAGCAAGCTCCCGTCTTAAATGTCTTTTGACACAAACTGCACTCGTGATTTCGGTCATCAGAGTGCTTAGATTTGATGTGTACCTTTAAATTACTTTTGTGTGCAAAACTGTGGTCGCATGAGAGACAGCTGAAAGGTTTTTCGTTCGTGTGAACAAAAATGTGGCGTTGTAATTGCACCAAATCTTGAAATCGGCGATCACAAAAAACACAAGCATAGGATTTTGGTCGCCCCTCTGTATAACATTCGAAAGAAGTTTTAAGACAAAAAGGAATTACTTTCTTTCATAATATAAATAAAAAATGGTAGGTTTTACCATGATAACGTTTTCGGTGCTTCAATAGGGATGATGGTCGGGAAAATTTCCGATTACAAATCTGACAGCTGTAAGGTTTTTCACCAGTATGACTTCTAATGTGCGCATTTAGATGTCCTTTCTGTGCAAAGCGCTTGTCACAAATTGAACATTGGTATGGTTTTTCACCTGAGTGTAATCTTGTGTGATGACGTAACTCTTGCTTTGATGCAAATTTCTTTACACAATGTTCACATTGGAACGGTCGTTGGTTTTCATGAACTCTTCTAACGTGACGATTTAAAACACCCTTGAATGAAAATTCCTTGTTGCAAATGCTACACTTGTAGGGTTTTTCTTTTGTGTGCACTCTCATATGCTTCGTGAGTTGACTCTCACATTTTGCTAAATATGCACAAATACTGCATTTGTGCTCTAGCTTGGGCGTTGGTAAACTCTCCATTATCGTAATTAATGAGCTTCAATCAGCTGAATTTTTTGCTAAGTAATCCTCCACAAAATTCTAAATGCTTAAAAGCAATGAACAATTCCATAAACCAGGTTTCTGTTTTTAAAATTACTAAAGTGTCGTAGATTCTAAATGACTATATTACGTTTTGCAACTGCGAGTCTAAATAATTGAACTTAATTTGAACTTAGGTAATTGAAATTAATTTTAAAAAATAATTTTCGCACTGTGGCCTAATCTTTCAAAGAAAAAAAAATGATGCAGATACGTCTTGCGTTTATCAGCAAGTTTTTTATCTGTCGTTTTACTGGTAAAAAGACTACACTACTAGAATATTTTCTTGTAGTGTGGTTGCGATTAGTAGTATACTGCATTGTAAGTAAACATGTTAATTTTCAACCAATTTGTGTTTTCAGTCAATAGATACTACCTGGTAGGTAGCTTGTACCTCAATGACACTTGGAATTCTCAGAAAATCGGTGGTTGTTACAGGTAGTGGAAGTAACATTTGACAACTCAAGTATTAATCCGTTTAACTTAAAAAAGGTTTCACCCAAAATAACTTTTGCTTAGCTTGCTTTATAACTTTTGGCTTCAAATAGGAATACTAGAACAACAGTGAAAAACTAGTTTACGTGGGGTTTTCTTGGAAAAAGAGTTTATGTGACAAATTTCACCCAAAGGTGCAGGTGAGCTCAATTGCGAGGAATAAACTACGTTACAAAAAATTATAAGCAGGTGGCTAAAATGAACAATATACTTAAAATGCAGATATGCTACTACCAAGATGTTTCTTTAGTGTGATCAATAACAACTTGTAGGTGCCAGAACACAACGAATGAATGAAATAGGTACTTCTTGCATGCACTGGTAGTGGCATTTACCAACTCAAGTAATAATCCACTTAACTTCACAATGGTTTTGTCCGAAACGCCGTTTGCTCTGCATGCTGCATGAAGGGTAAATACTTGTAAAATATAAGAACAATAGGGAGGATACTAGTTCACGTAGGATTTTTCTTAGAAATGAAATCTATTCAGGAAGCAGCAACAAAGGCTTCAGACTTTTTCGTTTAGCCAAGTAGTCTACGTGACTTAACAGCTTACATCAATCTGAGAATAGGAGACAGGGTACCATTTGAATGCGTGAATACTAACATTGAAACATTATATGGCTTGGAACCCAAAGGTTTTAATTTTACATGCAAACGTCTGCATTATTTAATGAAGGAGTGCATGCATATAGAGACGAAAGGTGTTAGAGGAACCTATATGTATTCTCGGAAGTTGTGTGTTCATGTATGTGTACATCATAATCAGTTTAAGTGGGGAAAAGGTTTAACTGTCTATGTATAAATCAAAACTATGTATATAATACATAAATGCATATTATACACCTTGTTTTTTGAGTATCTCCCGGTAAACACATTATATACATATTTCAACTACAAAAATGCTGAATAAATTAGAAATTTTGAAACACAATTCTTCAGCAATATACCTGTAACCAGAAACTGAATTAATAAGCGGCTTATTTAAAGTTATTTATTTTCGGTCATAACACATTCTTCAACCAAGTCTTGAACAAATTATTGAATTAATCCTGTACAGATTTTGTCGCTTGAATTATAATTCGTTCAAAATTTGAGCAATAAAATGTTCAAATGAGCTTTTGAAATAAACAAATCAAACTAAAGGCTTCAAATCATGTATTGCAAAACTTAGAATATTACCTGAACTCAAAATTTCTAGTTTTATGTAAATGTCAATATAATGTAAAATAAAGGTAATGCAGAGTGTATTTCAGACTTTCGTTTCAAAAGAATCCCGACGTTTCGATCTTTACTATGATCCTCATCAGGGGTTAACAAATGAACAATTTGAAAAAGAGTAATTTCCACTTTGACCAGCTATTTGAAATTCTAAACTAAATGTAACATGATTATTGAGTAATTATACATGGAGGTATCTATGGGCTTTTTATTATTTCAAAGAAGAGCTCATTCCAGTATCCAGGAAGGTATTTCTTGGGCAGTTCCATTTTCCTATTCATCAGAGGTTTTTTATTGTGTTGCGCCTTTTGTATGAATATGGATTCTTTAATAAGGCGTTGGTACTGCCGACGTTCTTCGCATATAATTTTTGCGTCATCCCAAAGTATCCTATGCGTATGGGATTGGTCATCTTGGTTGTTCCAGACGTGTTCGGAAATAGCAGATCTTGTTGTGTCGGCAGTACGTAACGAATTTTTATGTTCTTTTATGCGCTGGTCAAATTCTCGTCCTTTTTGTCCAATGTACGCATGTCCACATGTGCATTCGATTTGGTAGACTCCGCATTTAGTACACTTTGGTGCATCCTTATGGGTACTAACTATGTCTGACATCCTCTGAAAAGGAATATATCCAAGAGGATTGCCCATGTGGCGAATAATAATTCTTGCTACGTCCTTAGTTAGTCCTTGCATGTAAGGAAGTATAGCGCGTGGTAAATCCTCAGGAATAGGTTGACGTTTGTTACGAAAATTGTCAATGATTCTTCTGGTTTGTCGACGCACCCATTTCCTAGGATATCCATTTATTTTTACTAATGTGTATTCCACGTGTTTTAATTCGTCATCCAGATACTCTTCACTGCATATTTTTAGAGCTCTTTGTACCAAGGTGTTGACGACTGTGATTTTATGAGCATGAGGGTGAACCGATTCCCAATCCAAATACTTGTCGTTGTGAGTTGCTTTCCTGTAAACTTTAAACTTGAGGTTTCCACCGTTTTGACGCATTATTAAGACATCAAGGAAAGGAATTGCGTTGTTCTTCTCCATTTCAAAAGTAAATTGTACTTTTGAATGAAAAGAGTTTAATAATTGGTGTAGTTTTGGGATTTGCCTACTGCGCACAATTGCAAGAATGTCATCAACATATCTACAATAGAACTTAACATGGTTGTTATTTGTTATCAGTTTTTCTTCCATCTTTTCCATGAAAATATCGGCCGCGATTGTAGACAATGGACACCCCATAGCCACTCCATCCACTTGCTCATAAAACAAATCACGCCATTTGAAATAAGTACATGTAAGACATATTTCCATTCCTCGGATTATGTCATCTATTGTTAGCCGTGTTCTTTTATGGAGGGTTGGATCATTTTCTAACTTTTCCCGTGTGAATAGCAATGTTTCCCGGATGGGAACATTTGTGAACAAATTTGTTGCGTCGTACGAGACTAGGGCTTCTCCTGGTTTCAGCTTAATATCTCGAATTTTGTCCACGAAATCCGTGCTGTTGAGAACCGAATATGGAGTTTTTCCGACTAATGGTTTTAAAATGTCATGTATGTATCGACTGAGAGCTTGTGTTGGGGAGTTGAAATAGGATACGATTGGTCGTAACGGACAGTCAGGTTTATGGATCTTGGGGCTTCCGTAGAAGACTGGAGTTCTGTCATTCCCCGTTGTTAACGTCTTATGCATATCGTCTTCTAGTTTCTTGCTGTTTTTAAGATCATCACAAAAATTCTTGACAGTGTTGCGAAACTGGGCAGTTCAGTCACATGTAACTTTGTATGGTCCATTTGTAAGCATGTTCTTCACTTTTGATTCGTATTCATCCCTTTTCATTATAACTGTGCTATTCCCCTTGTCCGCTTTCATAATGCAGATTTCGGCATGTTTCTTGAGCTTCAGTATCGTTTTCCGGTACTCTTTAATCTTTTTGCTATATTCCCTTCCTCGTTGTTGAAACTTCCGCAAGCAAAACTTCAGTTTGTCACGTAAGAAGTGGATCTTGGTTTCCGGTATTGGTTTTGTGGCAGTGTTGTTCATTGTGATGGTGTTCTCAAACGCAATAACCGTATCCAAAATCGCATCTTCCCTGTTGTGAGTTCCATAGCAGAAATTTAGGCCTTTGCTTAAAGCTTCACGTTCGTTTTCAGTAAGAGGAAAGTTTGCAAGGTTGCATATATTATCAGGTTTGGTCGGGTTTTGAATAGCTGGGAGGCGATGAGACAATTTTGAAAACTTTTTGTCAAGGCGCTCCTTCCGTTTTTTGCTGGATTCTTGTAATAGCTTTTCAATATGTCAATATGTTTTATGTAATGTTTGGCAAAATCAGATTTTTGCTCAAAAAATAAAAATAAAAAAACTTTAAAAACCAATTCAAAAAATCAAAAAAAGGAACGACACGTATTGTTAACTGTAAAATTCAGGGTGTAAAATAGGTTTGACTTTTTTATCTTTTGTATTTGATCATATTTTTTTCGACTTTAATACCTCGCTTTTTTTGTCATAATGGTTTCGACTTTTTTACCATTTTCATTCGACAACAATGGCTTCAATTTTCTTACCGTCGACATTTCTACCATTTGATATTTATGTTCGATTTCTTTACAGTAGACCGATATATGGGCAATTTATAGCATGCACAGTAAAATGTACAAAGCCAACCTACGTATTTGGTTTATTGTCATAGTAATTGTTAATTAAACAGCTATTAATCTGAGATATTGTTCATTTGTTGCAGACGTGATTTAGGAAAATGAATATATATTTACCCACACGTAAATAAGCCCAAGCCTACAAGAATTAAATTGTAAACAGCAAAAATTCATGTGCCAGCAATAAACAAGCTTTGGTCCTTAATGTCCAATGTCTAGTTTGCTGCATAAACTTTGTTACAATAATAGCTGCGTTAGTACCAAACAATACAACAGTTCTGCAAAGAGGATTTATTTGAGTTTTTGGCGTAACAAAGGACCTGATTTGGATCCCTTCTACCAACGTGCAGGTTATTATAATTCTATATATTATTTAACTAATTGTACTAGTTTTCATAAACAGTTCTCAAGTACTTGATACAGACTAAAGAATAGATTGTACAATGTTAAACTGCTTTTTACAAGATTGCATAGGCAAGACACATACCATAGAGAGATTTTCTCGTAAGTTGTAAACAGGATGCACATGTACTTTGTTCATGTATTTGTAAATTCAAATCCGATTAACACCAATGGATTTTCGTTGTGTGCATTTGCTTACCTGATCAAGTCCTGATTTAAATGCCTTCTTAATACAATATCGCTGATTTAGGGTGACAATTTGCCACTCATTTGCACGTATATATGTACACGTAATCACAATATATTTAAGAATTTCCCTTGTTCTAAAGTGTAAATGGACGTAAAGCATAGACGGATGGCTACCACTTAGTTCCCGCGAACCTGTTTAGCAAGCAAATATTAAATATAATGTGTTTGCGTCATGATTTTTAAAATTTTGAAAAATACGTCAATAGTTTGGTTAACGACAAATTCGATGGTCACAAACTTTGCAATGTTTTCAGTGATAAAGTAGGGTAAACGATGGTTTGCAACATTTGAAGCACGATCTAGCATGCTAATCAACTGAAAAATTTGCGAAGGTTGGTACCATTGAATTTGACGTTATTCAATCTATTGACGTACATTTTGAAATTTTAAAAATAATGATTCAATTTCATTATATTTAAGTTTTACTTGCTTAACAGGTTCCCTTTTGGACCAGTAACTACAGCAAGTAGTCATCCTAAATCGTATAATTCCACCTTGGATTCTTCAAAACAACAATTGCTTTAATACTAGATTCTTGCTATCATAAGAAGCAAACCCTATCACCCTCGTCATGTCAAACCAAGAGTTGAAAAATAACGTTGCCCCTAACAGCGGAGAGACAGGAAGCTGACCAAAGATGATCCGACTAGCAATATAACTATAAGTAGCATTCGACGAAAACAATATTGAAGTGTTACGAAAGTCATCTGACTTTGGAGCAGGGTGACACCGATTTGATCCAGGCAAAGCCGAAACTAAAACAGAAACAAAAAAGTCAGGTTTATGTTCACCAGTATTAAAGCAGAGAGCTGAAAAAATTTGCTCACAAGATAAGCAGTTCCAACGGGTCTGTTGCTGTCCGTGTTACTTGTTTGCTTGGTTTGATTGTTAATCCACATATATGTAAGGTATGACAGGTTTTAGACATTTATTACCGCCGCAACGCTAAAACAATGTTCCACAAATAATTGCGTTTGCTGGTTAGCAACAGCCTTATAGGTTTTGCCTGCAACGTCATTTAAAAGTTTCAGATCAGTCGAAACTGATTTTGCTATTTATCACCTCATTTGAATTCATTTTGATTTTTCTATGAAAAAATTATTTTGAAACATACATTTTACACAAAGAAAGTATTGAAAAGTATGGTCTATATTATGTGAATCAACGGAACTAAAGTAGAAAGTGTATGACACAATTCCATGATGAAAATAACACAATTGAATTTGTAAAGTTGGCCGCAATTTTTATCCATTTTTAAATCGTATATGGATTGCCTATATTAATGAAATAATATAAAAATGGACACTTAAAATCTGCAGAACTATACTTTATTTAGTACAATTATTTAGAAACAACGTATGTTTGGCTTATCTAATGTTCTATGAATGTCTTGACAGCAGGTTAGCTTCAAACTGAAATTACAAAGTTCTAACAATTTTAAAAACACGATGCTATCAAATACAGTGTAATAACAAAGAAAGAATTATGATTTTCTAGATGATGTATTACACCCAAACACGATTGCATTTTCATTACGTTTCTACATGTCTGTTCAAAACTACTAAAAAATAGTGCTAATTTGTAAAACAATGCTAGGTCAATTTAAAAACTGAAAATAATTTTAGATTGAATCAAATTATTTCAAAATTCCTGTTCTTCTTAAATCAGTTAATTTCAAATGTACAAGCAAGGAAGTTCACATCTAAGCACATGATTAATAAAAAAATAAAAAATCAGAAAGTTCCTGTAAACTCACGACACCGCAGATTACAACAAATAAAATGTACAAATTATATTACTCTTAAAATCATTCTAATGGCAACAAGTATAACCAACTTTAAAAATCGCATTTTTGGATTGAAAACAGAATATTTGACAAACCTATCAATAATTTCGAAAATTACATTTTTGTGTAAACGTATCATGTGTTATATAGGACATTCCTTGCGTGCCAGTTTTCTTCCGCAAATATTACACTGGATTCCTTTTATGTCTCCTAGTATGCCTTTTAGCTCGTATGGGTTGTTAAAACCATCGGCACATATGACGCACTTGTACGATTTTTCACCCAGATGGTTTAGCAGATGTAAACGCATGCCGGATCGGGACTTAAACGTCTTTTCACACAAATTGCACTTGTGTTGTCGTTCATTAGAGTGCCTTAATTTAATATGAGATGTTAACGAAGCCTTTCGTGAAAACGTTTTGTCACACGTGAGACAACTGAACGGTTTTTCGTTTGTGTGGACAAGAATATGAGCTTGAAGGTTTCCCAAACTACGCAATGCCAAATCACAGAACACACAGCGGAATGTCCTAATGGATTTATCTAAAACCCGTTATACATAGGTTATTTAATAATCCATGGATTTCAAAAGTAATATTTTTACATTGATTTTACCATGAAGTTTCCAATGTGCTGACAGGTGAGATGATTGGGAAAACTTTTGACTACAAGCATTGCAGCTGTAAGGTTTTTCGCCGGTATGACATCTTATGTGACAGCTAAGATCTCCCTGTTGTGCAAACCTTTTGTCACAAATTGAACACTGGTATGGCTTTTCTCCTGTGTGTAATCTTGTATGAATAGTTAGCTCGTACTTTGATCCGAATTTCTTTTCACAACGGTCACAATGAAAAGGTCGTTTATTTTCATGAATTCTGCGAATGTGATGCTTAAGATCAGACTTCCGGGAAAACTGCTTGTTGCAAGTATTACACTTGTAATAAAACCTCGTCGATCAGAGGGTTGCTCTTACGTTGTTTAAATTTTGTGCTGCATGTTCATTTTCAAAGAAATTCTGAATATTGTGTAGCAGGATATGAGTAGTTTGCCAATCTTTGTTCAATAATGCTTACAATATACTGTACAAATTTTATTGTTGTTCTTTTGACTCATCGAATTCATTTGATCGACAATATGGTCGAGATTTAAAGCCCGTAGTGTAACAAACCATATCAATCTTTTTATATCACGCTGTTGCAACAGAAGATATATTGCTTATTTCGTTGTTTGGATGTATGTCCGTCTGTTGACCTTATTTTTGAACCAGGCTTAAATGGTTCCGATTCAAACCAATTTATAGTATAGCAAATCTTAGAACACACGCGTTTAGGGAAATACATAAAATAGCTTGATTATATAATTATTTGAAATTTGTAAAAGAAAATTTTAGTAGATCATATAAAAATATGTACAACTATAATTTAGAACAATTTAATGTGTCAAAGCTGTAGGTCTTTATACAATGGCCAACGTAGCTCAAGACAAGATTGAAATTTGACAGTATGAACTGCTAATTGGTTCTAACAGTGCATGAGGATATATTATACACATGTTGTAAACCTTGCCTTGTAATCTTTTGAAAACTTTCGATTTCACCTTCAATGTCCTCATCTCCAAGCGCTCCTAAAACACATACGCGTAAACATGATAAAATGTCCGAAACAGTTGGGTTATTTAGATTGTTACTAGATCTAGGTCTAGCGGAACCGGAAGCTAAGAGATTTTGAAAAATTTGCTTTGAGGCTGTCGCGGTTTTGCTTCCCAGCAAATGTAAATTTTGAATGTTAGGCAACCCTTTGAAAATTTCTAAAATAGTTTTATCGGGACATTCAGCTTCATAACGTATTTCCAAGGTTTCTACATTCTTCAACAATGCCAATTTGGAAAAACTTGGAAGTTTAATAATTAGGTCCTCTGGTGGAGGTTTTGCTAAATTAAAACCAAAGTGCATTGAGAGATGTCGTAGTCCAGGACAGACACTTTCAATTGCTCCAATAAGTAAACGAATCCACTTTGCTTGTAAAACCTCATTTACTACAAACAGTCTTTGTAGTTTTGGAACAACCAGTTTTGCAATTAGGTGTATAGTTACAAGTACATGCTCCGGTGAACAGTTTATGCGCAACTCTTCCAAAAGCGGGAATGTCAAATCAAAACTGCAGCCGGAACGTCCGTATAAAATTCCGGCACTCACGCATAGAAACGTAAGCTGTCCAGCATATGCTTGCAATAACGCATCTCGAATTTGCTCAGCCTGAAGGGACATACGGTTTGCGTTAAATGTTTCCACAATTGTTAATGATGTAAGTAAATTTAATTTTGGCAAAGGATGTAACATGATATATTTGCTTAGCCTATTGCAATGCTTGCTATCAACACCACAAACAAAATCAAAAAGATTCAGACACTTGAGATTTGGAACGTGATTCAACGTGGAACACAAGATTTTGTATCGGCCAATGCTAGGAATTTTGGAACTTCCACTTGAAAATGACACGCTTAAATTTAATCGAGTTAAATTCTCGGCAAAATTTGAAAGAAACTCACTACTATGCCTCCAAAAATGTTTCCACGGATCGTCAAAATTTTGCAACGAAAGAGCTTGCAACACAAACGGGTTTTTACCATTTAGTAAATGATTGCTCATTGAGGCAGTGAAATCCTCCATTTCAAATATATTTTCAATTTCAATCTCAGAAAAGCCATGAGTTCTTAGAGTAACAGGGTTCTCGACAGATCTTTGGCAAATTGTGCTGATTGGCACTAGACTTTGAAGATATCTATCAACTTCAGTGTTCCAAGTGCGACAAACTATTCGGCAATTAAGTACTGAGTCTTTAGTTGTTAACCAAACATTTGGGGAAACACCTGAAATTTAAGATTCCAGTTTAGAACGAAATAACCACAAGAGTGCCAATAGTTTAAAGTGGGTCATTTTATTTAGGGTAGCACCTTTTCAAACAACCATGTAACTTTGGTAGGGTGCAGTATCCTGCTAAATTGTAAAGAGCTGCAGCATAGTTTGAAAAAAGTTTCATTTTTAGTTTTAATGCACTTTTCCACGTATGCGAATACCATTTTCAAAACCAGGGGAAAAATTAATAAACATTTTATTATAAGTAACTATTTAGGGTAATTCATAAAGCCAAATTGTTATATCAATTGTATGCAGCAGTTTTGCTTACTTCTTCCGGTAAAACGCAAGCAGTGTTTTTGTAATTAACAGAAACCGTTTCATTTCTGGGCATGAGCATGGTAGCCAGCGGTTTTGATTTTTTCCGACGTGCCATTTTACGCAATAAATATTTAGATCATTGACTATACAAGCTTTCATAAATTTATTTGACGTGTAAGCTTTTATTACTTTGATTTCAAAAAAAACGCATTAATACGTTTTGCTGGAACATCTTCAAACACGGGAAAACATAATTATACGTTTCTGCTTTCAGAGAGTTGTTGCGGTAGAACGTACTATTACGTAGATTCGATTACGTTGTGAAAATGGTAAAACGTGATATTGTGTTGCCTGAGCTCTTCCCGCGAGGTGGAAGTACGTACTAATCAGCTGTTCTTGCCATTACGTTCCCGTGGAAAAATGAATTATTACGTCCGTTTCCGTTGTACTACAAACAATCGCCACGTAAAGGGCTGAAACATATTTTTGAAATTCCCATTTCAGTTGAAGCTTGTTCTGTAGAAATTCCCACTTCGACTGGTTGGCTTCCACATTTTAATTGCCATATGGGCTTTCGAAACAAGGTAATTTTAACGCCACTTTAACTACAAAAAAAGTATTTTTAATTGCCATGCAAAAGGGTTATAACATTTCAACCCGTTGCATGCACTGTTTAAAAAACACTGCTTCCGGGCTTAATTTGCTTGCCAGTATTAGAAAAATACTATGGTTCTTCTTTGGTAGAACTTGTGGTAAAACTTAAATTGGGACAAACGTTTTCGCCTGAAACTTCTTTGATAATGTTTGTTGGGATTTATACTAAGTTTTACGACTAACCCCTCACTATATAATGTGCTTAATTTGGAAATGTGACTATCCCTGTTCAATGGCTAAAGTAACAATATATATTTTTTTGTTTCGACACGAATCAATATGCTCAACATTCTTCTAGACGGCTCGCTTCTACTGGTATATTGTGGATGTCACTTTATAATATTGAGCACTCAGGAAACAAATAATTATCTGCATGCACACAAATCTAACGTAGCAGAGTTGGAGGTGAAGTAAGGTACCTATACTCAATTGCTTGTATAGATACATTGTGTTTGATACTAAGTCTGCACTGTTAATCGGCTTAGTAGTATCAAGTCACCATTTCCTCGAATTGAACTAATCCTTTGAGAATCTTTGAGAATATTGGTTAGTGTAAGGGTTCATTTTAATAAGAACAACCTACGTTTAGACAACTTCTCACGTAATACCTCTTGCTTTCAATATTCCTGCTTTTAAATGTTCTGAGAGGGTAAGGAAATCAAGAATCCCTAGTATTCAAACCAGTACTTTCTAGTTTGAATTTTGGAATCTGGCGTATTTCTTGAGTCTGTTGCATGAACACATTGTGTAACCTCAGCTGAAATCTTTTATTACAAATTTTCTTGTTTTGGCAGGTTCTTTAGCTAGGTGGAGAAAAGTACGGCGTTCAACAAAATCTGGAAACAGAAACAGGAAGTGTTTGCTATACTACTCTGTTATTTTAATAATTATGTGCAATGCTTCTCCAACTTTACGAATGGTTAATGATTGTCAAGCCTAATTTTGGTTTGATTTCCTGTTACAGTATACAGTCATTTTTGTGTGTATTTTATTGAGACGATTTACTAAGTCCTTTATACATACCTATATTATTTGTAAAAGCAGCACTTGATTTATGAAAACATTTTGACGATTTGGACATGTATTTACTTACCTTAATTTGTGTAACACTAGTGGCCCAAGTAATCCCGCAACTGTTTTGTATTACATGTTTTATTTTGCGGATTACCGAAGACTGATAAGGTTTCACTGATGTCAGCCTGACGACCGTGTTTAAAACATACGTTGACCTGTACTGATGCGGACTAGACACATTTATTTTGAGCATATTTTGCTTTTGCTTTGCACATTTAACTGAATTTGTTATAAATGTGAATAGGTACACTGATTATTTGGTAAAACACAGGAAAGTACTGGTTAAACAAAATGTTTTAGTTTTTGCTTGTTTTATGCAGTTTAATTGCACAAATTACGATGTATTTATTGAATGCAGCATTTTGAGCACCTAACATATAATCACGTTCTTTGATACTAAAAATAAAATTCTAATAATATGTTTACTTTTGTTTTCTGCTATGACAAGCATTTAGTTTAGTGGGGTGACAATTTCATATTTATTGGGAAATTGGGAAGTGGTAATTGGGAAAACTTTTGACTGCAAGCATTGCAACTGTAAGGCTTTTCGCCTGGGTGTCACGTCGTGTGGGTAGTAAGTGATCCCCTTTGGCCGAAGGTTTAGTGGCAAATTGAACATTTGTATGGTTTTTCTCCTGTATGTACTCTTGTGTGCGTTTCCAAATGATGCTTATGTCAAAATTTCTTATCACAGTGCTCATATATAAAAGGTTGGTGGTTTTCATGAATTTTGCTTATATGACGTTGTAAATTTTGTTTTGCTGAAAATCGTTGAATAATTTGATTTCGAAAAATGCACTCACACGTTATGCAGAAGCATCCTCGAACGCGGGTAAACATAATATTACGTTTCTGTCTTCAAAGAGTTGCCGTGGTAAAACGTACTATTACGTTGATTTGAATACTCTATGAATATGGTAAGACGTAGTATTGTGTTGGCTGAGCTTTATCCTTGCAGTGGTAAAACGTACTAATCCGCCGTTCTTTGCACTTTTGTGCCATGGGAAAACTTATTTTTAGGTTCGTTTCCATTTTATTACAAACAATTACCACGTCTAAGGCCAAAATATATTTTTGAAATTCCTATTCCAGTTGATACTTGTTCTGTAAAAATTCCCACTTTGAGTGCTTGGCTTTCTCATTTTATTTACCATGTAGACTTTCACAACAAGATAATTTCAACGCCACTTTAACTACATAATAGTAGTACTTATTTGCCATGCGAAAGGGTTTATGCAGTCTGCATTATGCAGATGCTACGCTTGTGCGGTTTTTCATTTCTACGTTTTCTCATATGACGCTGCAGTGCACTCGGGAACTGGGCTTTAAACTCACAAATACTGCACTTGGTTTTTGTATTTTTCTTCGCTGTTATAACAAATGTCCATTTAAGCAGAATAGTAAATAACGACACTAAAATTTACTTGACAATCTGCATTTTTTATCATTCAAAATTATCATTAACTTGCAAAATAATTAGTATAAATTTTATTGAATTATAGATAAATAGAATTTTTCAATTATTCTCTATAAAATGCACGGGTAAAATTAAATTTTTGAGGTCATTATTAATTAAAACTCAAGTCAAGCATTATAGTTTCACATGCTGCTACAAAAGCTTTCAGAATCTTTAAAATAATTTTAATGGAGAGAAATTCACTCAATTTTGTAGAAGAGTCAACAAATAGTAATAAATATATTGTAAAAAAATTTATTACGTTGAGGTTTCCAAAAGTAATGCAAAAATGTTTTCTCAAGCTATGTTTCAAAAACGTGAAAGAAATCTGTAAGTCTGATTAGTCACACATATAGCCCAGGTATTAATGTATATACTCCATTATCAATCATGAATATATTTGCAATAATTTTAGAACAGTGAATTTAAATAATATTGTAAGGATTTTGAAGTTTCGTAAGCAATGAATTCGTTTGACCTCTGTATTTTCCATAGGAATTGTCGAGAAGCCAAAACTTGGTACGCGTTTGTTTTGTCGCCATCCAAGGTATCTAGTGTAATGACCACTTGATTCCAAGAAAGAATTTACCTACCAAAGCAAAATCGAATTTGACATGCAACCTCGTGCACCCGGTTTTTTGCAAATTTTTCAGTGATTGTTTTTATGCTTTTATTAAAACTACATATAACATTTGGAATAGTAATGACAATATGTGTCATAGAGCCCATTCATTGCTTATCATTTTAAAGTATTTTGTTTCCTATTATTTGTTTGCAGTTCCCAAAAATATGGCCAGATTTGTCTGCATCCTTACTAAAATTGGTTTGTCGGATTGACTTTGAAATTGAATGCTTCCCGTTGCTTCCGTAAAAGGAAAGAGCCAAATGCACTTGTATCAGATTCTATTAGACTTAGGGTTTATATAATGCATAATCTTTTTTATCTATCCGATTTGTTTTGCCACAAACTGGCATTTGAAGTTATGGAACACGAAAAATCGCCTTCAGAAAAACGATGAAAAATTTATGCCTGATTTTTAACTGTTCATAACTCAACAATAAATTAAGCTTGGCATGCAATATTTTGCATAGTAATTGGTAACTACTACTCTAACACCGTACAACATTCCAGGCCTATCAAGCTTTACGTAAAATTTTTGTGTACGATGAGGTTATTTGCATTACTTTTGGAAAACTCCACGTATAAAATTTGTACATATTTTGTACGTTGTTCATCTCTTTTTGTGAATATTTTTTGCGTGCAGGTTCCCTTGTGCAAATTTTACACTAACAATACTCTCATTTATGTTTCTTTCTATGAACGCTTAGGTCCTGCGCATTGTTAAACCCCTCATTACATGTAGTGCACATGTAAGATTTTTCCCCCAAATGCCTTTGCAGATGTAAGCAAAGACAAGTCTGGGTTTTAAATGCTTTTTCACACAAACTACATTTGTGATGTCGGTCATCAGAGTGCTTGCGATCGAGGTGAATCTTTAAATCCGTTTTGTGTGCAAAATTTTTGTCGCACGAGCAGCAGCTGAAGAGTTTTTCGTTTGTGTGAATAAAAATGTGGCCTTGTAGGTGTGCCAAAGTTTGAAATCGGGAGTCACAGAAAACGCAACGAGGGGATTCTATTTTATACTCTGTACAACGTTCAAAGAAATTGTACAAATTGTATTACTGAAGACAAACCATTACTTTCATTCAAAAAATATATCGCTGGCTGAGCATCGATAGAAGCTTTATGAAAAAGCTGAACAAGCTATATGGATTTTCATTTCAATACGACACAAGCTATATGACCTTTTTGGAACCACTGCAGAACAAGCTATATGAAAATTCAGGGGTAACTTGAGACTATAGGTTCAAAATGACCGGCAAAAAATTCTGCACATTTTAGTATATCTTTCTCACATTACCCCAAATTTTCATATAGCTTGTTCTGCAGTGGTTCCAAAAAAGTCATATAGCTTGTGTCGTATTGAAATGAAAATCCATATAGCTTGTGTAGTATTGTTCAGCTTTTTCATAAAGCTTCAATCGATGCTCAGCCAGCGATAATAACTAATTAAAAATAGCAAGTTTTTACCATGATAACGTTTCCGGTGCATCATTAGGGATGATGATTGGGAAAATTTCTGAGTACAAATCTGACAGCTGTAAGGTTTTTCGCCAGTGTGACTTCTCATGTGTGCAGTAAGATGCCCGTTCTGGGAAAATCGCTTGTCACAAATTGAACACTGGTACGGTTTTTTGCCAGAATGACATGTCATGTGTCTATTAAGAATCATTTTCTGGAAAAAGTGCTTTTCACAAATTGTACATTCGTATGGTTTCTCTCCTGTGTGCACTCTTCTGTGAATGTTTAAATCACGCTTAATTCTAAATTTCTTTTCACAGTGTACACAATTGTAAGGTCGATGGTTCTCGTGAACTGTTATAAAGTGCCGGTTTAGATCACCTTTTTTATGAAAACGCTTTGTTGCATACATCACATTTGTAAGGTCTTTCTTTTGTGTGTACTCTCACACGTCGCTGGAAAATACTCAAGTATAGTGCTTTAAATTTACAAATACTGCACTTGTATTCTGTTTTGGACATTTTTATGTTTCGGATATGCAGATATTTAAAACGAGTATTTAGGCTTTGCTGTCCATAAAATTACACAAGTTCTAAATAAAGCATGTTGAATAATAATGGACACTAACTTCAAGAATTTTTTATAGGACTAGTATGAGATCACAGAACTGGAATTATGTGTTGTTAGTAAGAGTATTTAATGTAGGTTTATACTGCAATTTTAAGTTTTCAAAAAATATTTACCAGAAGATTCTGTGGCGATTTTAAAAGCATGAGTCAATAGTGCAAAATTCCTGATACACAAAAAACAGACAGTGGGTTAAACTTAAAATACGACACCATTCTACATAGCAAGGAATGGTCTCAGGTGAAAAATGCAAAATGTTTTGGAGTTGTTATAGAACATTTAACACCATGTTTTGCTCTTCTGCACCCACCGGAGTGGAAGTATTGTGGCGCTTTATTCTTCAAGGCCTTGATTTTGACCATGATTAATTTACATGGCGATATCGACCAAACATATTATCAATTGACAACTACTGGTATACCATTTTAAAGCCCACAAAATATGCTTCAAAACAACATGTGAAAACAGTTTCTTGTCCGATTAATCGTGACGTTGTGGTCACTTAAATTTTGAACCAAAATTTTGTAGTTCCTTTTCATAATTCAGCAAAATAGCAAAATCTTTGAACTGCCGCCAGTATCTTTCAAAACCATTGAATCTTAAAACTAAATATGTTGTTTTATGCTGTATTTAGTGGACAACAACCGCATATATCAGCATGGCAATACTTTCCTTATTGGTCCATAAAATCAATACATTTCAAAAATGATGCTCCTGAAATTTGGGAATAATCAATAAATTTTCGCATTTATAAATCTTCACCTACATACACAATAATAAGCTATGCAGAGAAGACCACTAGTGTTTTAGAAACTACATTAAATACTCTTACTAACGACACATTCCTCCTGTTCTGTGAGCTCATAAAAGCCCTGTAAAAAATTCTTGAATTTAGTGTCCATTATTATTCAACATGCTTTAGTGAATTAAAATGCCTAAGTCGAGGTGATTTAAAAACATAAACGCAACAAAAATTTATGTCAAATCAGGTTGTTGCAGTTGTCCTAGATATCTCAGCAACGTTTCGCACTTTTGCTTCCTTTTTGACATTGGGAGCAACAATGCAAAATCGTCTTGTTTATTGCGAGTGGACTTTCAATGTGTTCTCGTGGTGGTATACCACAGTAAGAGTCTCAGACAAGTCTCGTACAAGCATTGAATCACAAGGTGCACAATATGTACAGATAATTGTTATAGAAGGCAACAAGTACCTGCTAAAATTTTAATCCGGCAAAAGGTTTTCTCCCTTACATTCAATGCTTGACTTGCTGCATTAACTTTGTATGGCAGAGTAGCTGCAGTAGCAGAATGCAACCAAATAATTTTACAAATAAGATATTTTTGAGTTTTTAATATCGCATGCATGGGAGTTCTAAGAATTTTTGCTAATCCTACAATGAGCCTCACAAACAGTTTATAGGTAAATAATTTGAATACGTTGGGTAAATAATAGACAACTCAATGTTAAGCTGAACTGCTTGCATCAGAATAGGGTATAAAAATGTTGTTTAGTGCACTCATATACCTTAGAAAACCAGGAAACATGATACATTAAACATGCATCAAAGCATATTCGGAAAATGTGTGTACCTGTGTAACTTTGAAACGGATTAGCACATGTAGGTTTTTCTGTCTGACTGGTACCATTTTTGTTTTGAATAAAACAGTAAGGTTTTATGTACTTGTTTTTTTGTCTGAAAACCTTTGATTTATTTAAGAGTGTATTTGATTACTTGCCATGCAACAAACTATTTAAAAAATAAAGTTTATCCCATGCAAACAAAGTTTTTTTGGAAAACAAATGTTGCCAATAAACTTGTTTCAAACCCTGAAAACAATTTTATAGTTACTAATCGTTACCAATTATTGGTTCAAATATTAATCCTCTTTAAATTAAAACAGTTTTGTTCCGAATGTTCAATACATGGGTTGCTACTTAAATGCTGTGAAACAAAGCAGCCTGTGCTGGTAAACAAATGTTGATGAATGGGTACTGTGAGGATTGTTCTCAGAAACATGCTCCTTGGCTACTTCTGACAATCTCAACCAACTCTGTTTTAGATTTCTTTCCTGCAAACTTCCTATAAGCATTCGCTAAATGTAACAAAAGACAATGGGCTACTTCGCGGCATCTAACTAGTATATATATGCTCCTGTGTAAAAGTTAATTTGCTTTTTATCAAGTTTTTTAAAATAAATATTATTTAATTGCAAGCATCCTTAAACATTTTTAGAGTATCAAAAACTGAATATGGTTACAGAAAAGTAAATTACCACCCACATAATCCTACTTACACGACATGCATGTGTTTTTTTTAAATATTTGAGTGGATTTATGGACGCTAACAACAATATCCTATTTGTCTAAGAACCATGTTTAACAATACTAGGAAACTTCACTGCACCTTCTACAAATTTTTACCTTGTTCACAAAATGCTTAACTTTTACATTGCACGTTAACGTTATTTGTTTATTGAACTGACACTTCCTTAAAACTTAAATTTTACAAAACACAATGCAAAACAGAAAATAAATCCTGTCAAAATTTACTTTTTTGCATTTTTCTTCTTAACTATTTACAGTCAACTGAATTCAGTTGGACAATGCCGAATAATAAATTTGATTTGTGTTGCTGTTATAATGAATAATAAAGAAAATACGAAATATTATAAACTTTCTTTTTGAATACACATTTTTATCATGCAGTAATTAGCTACATAAAAATTAGCCGGTTAGAAGTAAACTGAAATTCAGTTACTGAAGATTTCATGAACTTGTACGAACAACAAGTTGTTAAGACAGCATATTAATTAAAAATATAATATATTATGTTTTTTAAACCTTCTAACCAATTTGGAAGCAGACACCATTTTCTAAAAACATATTATGGTGGAGTGTTAAATGTTTTAGGCGACTCCAGGTTTTAATGTTTGTGTAAAAGCTTCATATGACGTTTAAGATTACCTTTTTGCGTCAGTTCTTTTCCGCAAATATTGCACTTAAAAACTTCTCCGTTATGTTTCCTGGTATGGCTTCTTAGTTTAGTTCCACTGGTAAAGCTCTCAGTACATTTACAACACTTGTAGGATTTTTCTTCCAAATGCTTTAGCAGATGCGACCGTAGGTCGGTTTGGGTTTTGAATGCTTTTTCACACAAATTGCATTTGTGCTGACGTTCACCAGAGTGTATATATTGGATGTGAGAATTTAAATTACCCTGTGTAGAAAATCTTTTGTCGCACGAGAGACACCAAAAGGGCTTTTCTTTTGTATGAATAAAAACGTGTTTTTGTAGACAGGTCAAATTTTGAAATCGGGAATCACAAAAAATGCAGCTGAAGGATTTGGCTTGTTTCTCTGTACAACGTTGAACGTAAATTTCAGTAAAACTATTTTACTTTGGTTAAAAATTTGTTTACAAAATAAGCTATGTAGAACATTCTTACCATGGAAAAGTTTCCGGTGCTTTGATAGATCCGATGATTGGGAAAACGTTTGACTACAAATCTGACAGCGGTAAGGTTTTTCGCCAGTATGACTTGTCATGTGTTTAGTGAGATCCCCATTCTGTGTAAAGCGTTTCTCGCAAATCGAACACTGGTATGGTTTTTCTCCTGTATGTATTCTGGTGTGAATAATTAACTCTTGCTTTGATCCAAATTTCTTCTCACAGTTTTCACAATTAAATGGTCGGCTGTTCTCATGAACTGTGATGATGTGACGCTTTAGGTTTGACGTTCCTGAAAACTGTTTGTTGCAGACACTACACTGGTACGGTTTTTCTTTTGTGTGCACTCTCATATGACGCTTGAGATTACTCATACATTGTGCTATATATTCACGGATACTGCATTTGTTATCAGTTTTGGTCATTTTTGAAGTGCTCATCAATAGAGTTAACAGAGTTTTCATGAGTGTTAGCAGAATTATTTGTCAATTGTTTGTGCACAAAAGTCAAAAGGCTCAGGTTCTTCAAACCTTGTAATAGCTTCAGAAAATACAATTTGTTGTGAATTCGGAAATAACTATGTCAGCGTCTTCAAACTTAAAATTCTTTATTAAAACTGCTAAATTATGTTTTAGTAGCTTTGACACCATTGTTTCGTTGACAAATTGGAGTAATGGTTTATACATACCTACCTTGCTTAATACTGCCAACAAGTTTTCATCCTGTCTTCTGAAATAATGCAGAGTAAATACTTGAAGCCGGTGCTGCTTCACTGAACGTTGCATTCTAAGTGGTCACATTAATTTTAAGCCAAACGTTAAGCAGATATTATCAAACTAAAACTAAAAATGTGCAGCATATAGGTACTTTTAACAAACAGTGGTAGTAGCAATTACCAACTCAAGTACTAATCCGCTTAACCTCACGAAAATTCCGTCCTATTTGCTCAGTGTGCCAAACAAAGGTTAAATGCTGGTAAAAATATTAGGTAAATGGTAAGAAAATTAGTCGACGTAGGATTTTTCTTTGAATCACAATGTATTTGGATAACATTAACAAAGGTTTGCTCAACTAGGAGGACGTATCTACGTGACACAACCTCTCACAGCAAGTTGGATATGGAGTAGAAAGAAAAATACAGAAGTATGTACATGCTACCAGTGAAACAATAATTGGTGTGGAATGAAAAGGCTTTCAATTTGAATACAAACGTTTGAAGTTTGCAATGAATGAATGTGTTGGGTTACTGAAGATATAAAAATGCACATGTGCATGTATTTATACATTGTAATAGGCTTAAGTAGAAAAAAATTATGACTGCCTATTTTAAATCTATAACTATCTTTTATTCTAATCTATTACTGAATACTTACGACTATTTAAGAGGGTGCGTTCTGCTAAAAACATTTTTTAAATATCAAAATGCGGATTTAGGTACTATTTGGGCAGCTAATTTTCACCATTATAGTCTCTTATTTCGCCTCATTATTGGAAGGTTTATATATTAAACTGTATGGATTCCTGAAAGTTAATTGTTTTATCGCCACTAAACATTCTCCAACTAACCCTTGAATAAATGAATGAACGTATCTTGCCCAAATACTACCACTTGCATAATATTGATTTAAAATTTGTTTCTGTAAAATGTTCAAGTGAGTTGGTGAAGTAAGCAAGCTACACTATTTGCTGTAGTTCATATTATGCTGAAGGGTACATGCATGCGTTGTAAAACGTCTAAAAATAATTTGTGATCTGAAAAACTTCACCTTAGTATGCGCAATAAAAACACTGGGGCGTATAATGTAACTTTTGGCTTAATCTGGGTTTAAACTAATCCCGTCTAATCCAAAATTTAAACCGAATTCCGTAAATTTGGGGCTAATCCTGCGATTAAGATTAAGCGAGGTCAAATTGAATCCGATTTTCAAAGGCAAGCGTAAACTGGCTTACGACCATTTCTGACCGGTCGTAAGTTTTGGATTAACTTCAGTTTAAAGTGTCGTATTGCATAACTTGAGCTAATCTTGCTCGAATAATCCTTTTTGATTAACTTGAGTTTAAGCCTAACTTACATTATTGGAATAATCCTAAACCGGGTTTAAACTCGATTTAAACCCAGAATCGAAGTTAGATTATACGCCCCACTGTGTTTGCTTTAATTACAGCGTTGAGTGAACATGTACATTTTATTCGAATGAACTGTAATAAAGAAGTCTAAACAATTTCCAGTGGCTTGATAAATGCATTGCATATCTTTTCAATAGAACTCAATGGTATTCAGAACCAGCTTTTTTAGGTTTTAGTTAACTGTTAAACAAAACAATCAACAATTTGCAAAAATATAAATTATTTATAACAACTTACAATTAGACGTATAGAAATAACAACTATAATTATTACGTATTGAATGCGTGTATTTTATTCCTTTACATATAGGTCATATTTCAGTGACTACGACAATTACAGCTAAGTATAATTGTGGGTTGAAATGGAGAGTTTTTACAATCTCACTATTAATACAACTATTATTCGAAAAAACAACCAAACAAGTTAAACACAAGAAGAGACGCAATGCATGCACATACATTCACATCAAATTGGTACATTTACAACCAACTTCGAAAAACAAAGCCTTTCCAGGCATGGCATTATAAACAATACAAGTTAAGCATGATACTAATGTTGATATGATTGTTTTTTAAACTTAAAAGTAATTTAAAAAAACAACCGACACACAATATTTAATACAGGGTAGTGCATGTAGGTTTCAGAGTTTGTGTATAAGCTTCATGTGTCGGTTAAGACTACCTTTATACGCTCGCTTTTGCAAATGTTACATTTGAAACTACTACTTCATATTTTCTGGTATGCCTGTTTAGATCCGGCGCATTATTAAAACTCCCATTACATACAGAGCACTTGTACGATTTTTCATCCAAATGCCTCTACAAATGTTGACGTAAGTAATGTAGGGTTTTAAGCGTATTCTGGCACAAGTTTCATTCGTGCACACGCTTATCATAATGCTTATAGTTAATATGAGATGCTAAGAAAATCTTGAATGGAAAAACTTTTTCACAGGAGGAACATCTAAACGGTTTCTCCGTTGACAAAACATGAGGTTTAAGATCTGCCATTATTCGAAATGGCAAATCACAGAAAACACAATCAAAATGTTTTGCGGAGTTGTCTAGAAACCACCATAAATTTTTCATTAACCGAACTCGTGGGATGTTGATGACCACGTTTTAGTTTGTACTTACCGTGTAGTTTTTGATGCATTTCGAACTCATGTATGTACATTCTGAACAGTATATGTACGAACCTGTTTATATTTTACTTGCTTAACATGGAAAGGTGTTAATTGAAAAGTGAATGCTTTATTACTTGCAAAACTCCTAAATTTTTTTACAACGTCAGAATTTGGATATGATTACAGAAACCAATTACCACTCAAGTAGCATTAAACACAGAATGTAGATTTTCTGCAATAACAAAACCAATTACTGCTAGATGACAATATTTTAACTTTGACCTGACGACAGTGTTTAGCGATTTATTGGTACAAACTGTAAATTGCAAGGTATTCGTTTCTATGCGTAGCGGTATTACCGTGGTCAAACTTTAATCCGCTTAACGCCAAAAGGTTTAACACATGTTTTCACTCATCGTGCTCCAATGTTTCCTTAAAAGTGTACATATTGTGTAAAAGCATGCAAAATGCTAGAACTGAATAGAACAGTACCATAATGCTGACCTAAGAAGTTTCATGAAATTTACCCTACTTTGATATTTGCAACTAAACCTTCACATAAACATGTATTATTTTATTATACAAAGTGCCAATAAATGCTTCGAATGGGTATGACGTGCATTTGTTCAACACAAAATCTCATAATATCAGCAGGCTTATTCAATCTATTTGGCTTATGACTGTTTGATTTGATGATCATTATACGATTAAGTAGCCTTTCCTCTCAAGAAACTAACATTAATTAATTGCAATACTAGTGTGGACAATCTGAGGAATGGTATAGCTACGAAGTAAAAACAAAATTTGGCGTTTCTACAGTTGCCTCATTGTTCAAAATGTGAAGAATGTGGAGACTACAACCAACCTGTGTTAGTAATTCAATTAAATGTTTTCGAGTTAACATGAGCGCATGTGGACTTTGCACCAATGCGTACGTTCTAATTCGTAGAAATAATATTCAACACATGCTGCAACATTATTTAGCAAGACATGTGCTTAGCATTCAGCAGAAAACACAACACTAACACGCACCTTTTTCATTTATAGTATTTACCTTTTCAGGTTTTAATCCGCTTCAATACTCTAAATTAAAACCTGTCGAGGATAATCGGATTAAAACTTTTACACGTATATAATATTCCGAGAACGCATTCAAACACTTTTCGAGGCCAAATAGTTTAGAAACTCTTCACGTTTATGCCGGGCAACATTCTGACGCATTCTGGAAGAAGAAAGTCAACGTTGTACAACCGTATTAATTACCAGCATAGAATACCTTATTTCCATGCACCTGCAAATATTATATGTACTGCGGTCTGTGGTACCATTGTTGTAAAAAAATTACGGAGCCTGTGTGGCAACGTTGCACAATATACATACAATCTTCTACAAAGTAGCAAACAGACGCATTGAAAATCAGGCTGCAAAAAGCAAGACTTGTGTGCATTATTTTTTTATAAAAAACTAATTAAAAACTAATTAGAAACTAAAAGCTTATTAGAAACGTACATTTTAAAAGTTTGTTTGCTTTAGTTCAAATAATATTTGATACTTTTTCATGGAAGGGCATCTACTTGAGCGTCGTTTATACGTGCTTTGAATTCCGTGCTCCGCTGTTTGGCAGTAAACCCTGCAAACATTTATAAAATACAAACCTGTCTGAAAGTTCAAAGATGCCCAAACCGGATTACAGGTGCAATATTTGTGAGTTAAAAGGAAAATGCTTGAGTCACCTTCAGTGCCACATGAGAAGACATATAAACGAAAAGCCCTACAAGTGTGATATTTGCAACAAGCAGTTCACAAGAAAGTTTTATTTAGACCATCACACAAGCAGAGTTCATCAAAACCAACCACCCTTTAAATGTGAACAATGTAAAAAGAAATTCGGATCCAAGCATCATTTAAAAGATCACACAAGACTACATACAGGGGAAACACCGCACCAATGTTTTATTTGTGAGAAGCGCTTTTCCCAGAAAGTGAATCTTACTAACCACATGAGAGGACATACTGGCGAGAAACCTTACAGCTGTCAGATCTGTAATCAGAAATTTTCTCAATCGTCATCCCTAATACATCACCGGAAACGTTATCATGGTAAAACTTGTATTCAATATTTATACTAATTTGTAATCTGTAAATATATTTTTCGAAAAAATAATGTATTTTGTACAATTTCCTTTAACCGTTGTACAGAGTATAGAGCGGAAACCCATGGTTGTGTTTTTTGTGATTGCCGATTTGAAAACTTGAACAAACTTGAAAGCCACATTTTTATTCACACAAACGAAAAACCTTTCAGCTATCACTCGTGCGGTCAACGTTTTGCGCACGAAAGTAATTTAAAGGTACACATCAAATCTAAGCACTCTGATGACCGAAATCACAAGTTTAGTTTGTGTGAAAAGATATTGAAAACAGGAGCTTCTTTACGATTACATTTGCAAAGACATTTGGGTGAAAAACTTCACAAATGCTGTATTTGCAATGAAAGCTTTTTCAACAATCGGGAGCTAAACTTGCATTCACAGAAGCATACAGGAAAACATTTCAAGTGTAATATTTGCGGAAAAGAAGTGACAAGCAAGCAAAGTCTAAAAAGACATATGAAACGAAAACACAATTTGTGAAATTTTATAACTTACAAAATTATGCATAACAAATTGTGGATACAAATTCCAATACCATGAATCGGGCTTTGTAACTTGCTTTGATTGTACAATAATTATAATTATTTTATAACTTTTGTTTGAATTAAACTATGTTGCTTGTTACAAGGTATTGACATTTTTGAAGTAATGATTAGCAAAATATAAATGTAACCAAGCCTCAAGTTTTTATTTTGAAATGTTTAATGCCAGAAAAGAATCCTTGATTATTGTTTAGTTCCTTATATTATTGGCGCCTAGTTTATTCAAGTGTTAAAAATTGGCATTATCAACTAGTAGGACTTTAGTATTCTAAAATGTGATTAGGTGGAGGGGTACGCGTGGAAAAGAAACTTATATCAATATGTATACCTAAAGTTACTGGTTTTGTTTAAAAAATATGATGCACAATTTGCGACAAAAACTTTGCACAAAAAAGGGGTCTAACCGCACACCTCACATCTCATACTGGTGAATAACCGTATAGCTGCAAAATGTTTGACCAAAAGTCCGCCAATTTGAATCATCAGTCCTGTCATCACATCGGAGACTTCACGGTATATTGTGAGAAGTTGTATTTAATAAATATTACATGCCAAATGATTTCAAAATGTTATTTGCCCTGCACTTTTTACTTTGTTAATAAAAAACCTTTCTTAATAACTTTTTAAAACTTCTGTAGTCCAGAGTAAGAAAAGTTCGTTTTACTTTTTCACATCAAAACAAAATGAAGGAGTAAATATTTGCACAGGGGACCAGAAAAAAATCATCTCTCTCAAATTTTTAAACTTTAACTAACTACGGATAGTAGTTCCTGGGGAAGGGGTCCATGCCAAGTTTCAGCCCTCGAAACCAAGTATAGCGTCAGTAATGACGAAAACATGTTACGGTCGGTTTCACCGTAAACAATTTTAAATTTCTCAAAACTGAAAAGCTTTTGGATGGATGATGGCTCAGAAAAACCATACGGATGTACTAATTGCAATGTCGGGTTTTTAAGTAGATGCGATCTAGTCAGGCATACCCAGAAATATACGGGATAAATTTTCAATTAGTGGTATATTTGCGGAAAAAAACTGATCCACAAGAACAGTCTTAAAAATGAATTACACAAAATGTAAATATTTTAGTGGGAATCACGTGTTTGTATTTAACAATTTTTGATTTATTGTTCACGCTTTTTAATACTCGCTTTCTAGATCTATTTAAAGATATTCAAAACCATGCATATATACATGGAAGTTTCACACAATTAATTTTGGTTGTAATTAGTATCACGATTCAAGTCTTATAATATCTAATTTAAATGTTGCAAGTCTTTGAATCAATATGTATACAAGTTCCCGTGGTGTGAATTTAAGTAACTATTTTTGTATGAAGTATTCAAGTAAATGCATGTGAAATTCTTGATTATACTTGGTTTAAGTATGAAGCCTCAGCTTTTCATTTATTTTTTTGTGTAGTAATCTTGATTGTTGTTAACAGGCCAGTGCTAAGATTAATGTAACAAATGTACAGAAAAATCATAGAAATCAGAATATATTTGGTTTTACATAGTAACCTGTACTGTATCAAAATATAAATTGCACCTGTCAGGAATTTTTGAATGCAACATGTTAAGTTATTCGTGAAAGGTAAAAGTTAATGCGTTTTGCAATTGAATTTAGTATTTATTACCAACTCAGTTTCCAAATAGTGTGTGTAGTACATAATATAATGATTTATCTAAAATTATTTAGATCTAAAACATGACTGGTTCCACACACAGTAAGTTTTTATCAAGCAAATTATGGTATTGTACACGTTGTCGAAGGATTGTAGCATTAGTGAATTAAAGCGCATGAGGAATGCGTTTTAATAACTTAAGATTTTTGTAGTTGATTTAGTAAATTAGAGCTTTCTTTAACTCATCTTTTTAAGACATTTAGTTTTCATTCTAATTTGTATTGTACTCGAAATATTTAGAAGAAAAAACACATATCTATTTTGGTTTAAAATAGACCGAAGGAAAGCATCATATTCGTAGCTAGTAATCAAAAAAAGAAACGTAATCTGATTTATACCATCTCGCGATCAACTCAAAGAGATATAAATATTATAAAAAACAGTGTCGATAATTCTGATAACTCCAGGAGTTTGTAATTCCTGTTTAGTTCACCATATGTGTAATCAGCGTCTAGTTAAGTAAACTCTGCTAAATTTATCGCAATTCAACAGCTGCGTTCAGCACGTTTAATGATGTTGTCTTCATCCAGAACGTTTCTGCTGCAGTATAACATCCGTGTTAAGGGCAAAGGCCATGGGACAAAAAGAAAGTCCCTTAAAAAGTAGGACCGTTGTATGAGTTGTTCGAACAATGCTTGGACTTGCATATTTAAACTATCTCTTTGCATATTTAAACAAAAAAGGATTGCATGCATACAGGCATATTTGCTATGAATGTGTCTGGCCGTCGCCACTATTTTCTGATGTTTTCAAAGCTTTTAATTATTCCATGTTTCCCCTAATGTAGCATATTTTTAGTGTTTGGATGAAGACACCACAACAAAAGGTAGATGAAAGTTGAAAAACGTTGTTTGTTCACTAGACATTTTTACAGGTTTTAAATGCATCTAAGGCTTGCATTGTTGTATAAGTACCCAGTAGTAACACTTAAGAGCTTTGTAACGTGTATTTAATTTGCGCATACAAATGTCTGGACGAAGCTCCACGTCATTCTGAACATATGTAAGTCGACACAAGAAAATGCATTGACTTACAGTTTTATACATAGCGTCCTTGTTACTGAATATTTTTGACAACGGTTTTCTGCGATTGATAGAGCATTAAATATTGTAGGTGGTTACTATTTTTAGGATTTCCAAAAACTACTATATGCCTAGTTACAGAAGTTTGAATTCAAAAATTTCGTAAAATTTCCAGAATTTTTGACAAAACATTTTCTAAAAAACTACAGATGCGTGGTCATGACATAATATTGCCACAAATAAGACCCCATACTATGACTAATTTATCAAAAAAGTTTCAGTCTCCAACTCTTTATCCTTATGGAAAAACGGTTCAATAAGTCGATTTTTGATAATTTCATCCTGGGGCAACTTGAGACATTGAAACTTGGTGTGAAACATTTCCGACGTACATGTGTTCAGATTATGCAAAAATCTTGGAAATATAAGAACTTTTAATTTTGGCTGCCCCCCATCACGCGTTCTTACTCAATTGTAAACTCTTTAGGGTACTTGCCTGCACCAAGCAAACATGAAGTAGCAGCTCAACGTTGTGAACTAACAAAAACCTTTAATGCTTAAAATGAAATCCTTTTGAGGACAATCCGATTAAATTTTTTACACGTACATAATATTCTGAGAAGACATTCTCAACTTGTATGTGTCCAAAAGTTTAAAACCCCGTTTGGGTACATGCATTCAAAAACAAACGTTAGAATACATTTTGGCAGCAGCAGCTCAACGTTGTACCGTCACTTGCATAACCAACATATACCTATATAATATGTACCTGTAAATCCTGCGTACCACCGCAGCTACAAAGTTTTATATAATTCATGGCGTTTTGTATTCAGCAAAGTTATGCGCTTAGTATACATTTTATGTCTTACACTCGTCTATGAAAGAGCAAAAAGACGGGTTGGAAATCAGTTTGAAAAAATAAATACTTGTCTGCATTAGTGTTCCCAATTTAAAAAAATCAAACTGAAAAGTAAAAACCTTGTGGATATTTTTTGTTTGCTTAGGATCATTAAATATTTCTACACTTTAGAACCTAAATCCAATCGTCTTGAGAGTCTTTCATAAGTGTTTTAATTTTGTGCTCTGCGGCTTTGCAATAAATCTAGTGAGCACTTGTACACAACCATGTCGAAACTGGATTACAATTGTGGCATTTGTAAGTTCAAAGCAAGATTCCTTAGTAAACTCCAGGACCACTTGAGGGTGCATACAAAAGAAAAGCCGTACAAGTGTGACATCTGCAGCAAGCGGTATACATGCAAATCTAATTTGGACCGGCACATTCGCACAGTTCATAAAAACCAACGACATTACAAATGTGAGCATTGTGAAAAGAAATTTGGATCCAAACAAAACTTGGAAAGTCACACAATATTGCACACAGGAGAAAAACCATACAAATGTTTAATTTGTGACAAACGGTTTGCACAGAAAGCACATCTTACTTCCCATACGACGCGTCATACAGGCGAAAAAGCATACAGTTGTTCTGTTTGTAATCAAAAGTTTTCCCATTCATCAGCCCTGTTAAGACATCGGAAACTTCATGGTAAGGTTAACTTAATAGCCCAATTTTAAATTATCCAAACATTTTTCTCATAAGATCTAAACGTTGTTTTCAGACAAATCTGCAAATACTGTCGGCTGTATTTTCTGTGGCATGCATTTCCGAATATTAGGAGATCTTCAACAACATATTTTTGTGCACACAATGGAAAAGCCGTTTGATTGTCCTTGGTGTGATAAAAGTTTTTCTTGGAAGTGTTCGTTAAGATCTCATTTCAACCTAAAGCATTCTGATGAACGTTTGCACCAATGCAATTTGTGTGAAAAAGCATTCAAAACACAAAGATGTCTAAGAGCACATCTGCAAAGGCATTTGTGTGAAAAAGCTTACAAGTGCTCATTATGTAATGAGGGCTTCAACAACTCGGTCCAACTAAGATATCACAGCAGCAAACATAAATGAGATATTTTTGCAACATTTGCGGAAGAGAAATGTCCCGCAAGGATAGTCTCTAAGAACACATAAAACCGTTTTACACAATGTAAAGATTACAATGCGGACTCACCTATGATATTTTTTACTGTACCAAAATAAAGTTGTTTTACATCGTTTGGAAACTTGTTTCTTTTTAAAATAATAGAAGACGTTAGAGATTGTACATATCAGCAGTGAGGTTAGAACGTTTCACTAGTACTGTTATTAGTACTACGTCTCCATTATATATTTTGTTAGGGCAATTCATTGAAACATTTCTACAAGTTCAATATTTCAATTAAGTTTCGATTTACCTACTTTGTACACTATTCATTAGTGCTAACTTGTACCATTTTTTATACCCATTGGCATGCAGGCATCGACCTAAACAATTAACATTTTGGTCAAATCGATATTTCTCAAAGCAGAGAAGATAAGTATATATAACAATAAATATTATGTTATTTGTTACGACACTACCAGTTCTAGCGTGCTTAATGTGTACAATCCTGAATCTATATACCAGCAAAAACATGAATTTAACAAGTGTCTATTTATCAAAACAGTGAACAGTATGTTTTATTTCCATGCGTAGGTAAATTGGTGCAATATAACAACAACCATATACCTCATACCACATACGCATGAGAACTCGGACTTAGGTACATATTTAGGATATAATACACCACACAAGTGTATTTTGCTTCATTACTTTAGCTAATTACGGAGAGATTATAATACTATACAAAATGTGACTGAGTCTCAGAATTTCATTTATAAAGAGTCATACTTATGTTTTAGCATAAAAAAGAACAAATCAGGCGTAACTTATGAATTTATTTGAATTTGAGAGGTCGCTACTTGTAATGTTTGCAACAAAAAAGCTACTCTGATTAATAAACACAGCATTGTTCCGGAATAGCAAGGTTGTAGTAAATTTAAAATGTAATTGATTCAAAATTTACAATCGTTACCAAAACAGTAAAAAGCTAAGACAAATGTACAGCATCTTAGCTTTGCATGTTGCTTTGTATCGCTTTAACAATTTTCCAAAGGTTTAAAATTTCATCAAAAAAAGCATTTAGGTTAAAAAACGTTATTATGATATAATGTTAAATATTATTGGGAATTCTAATTTGAAACCTCTAAAGTTTGCGTACAAGCTTGATATGTCGTTCCAAATGCCGTTTTCTTGATAGTACTTTTTCACAGATCTTACACTTAAAAATTACGCTTGTGGCGTTGGTCATCCAAGTGCTTATACAGCATGTCCAAGAAGTAGGATGACAAAATTCAATTTCCTATAAAAATTCACAAACACGTTTTTAACAAACAATCTTAGTACATTATGATTAAGCTATCCTTTGAGTATAAGTGTAAAAAAACGTCTGGATCCAGTGACCTTCCGTTTTCCCATGATGCCATTTTAAATTAAGTGACGCCATCTACGAAATTTCCCGGTACTAAAATTTTTGTGTACTGCGTGTACTTATTCTTATATTGCGGGTTCCAAAAAGCTTATGGCTACAAATCGATTTCTACAATATATTTACAATTCATTTCTCTACAATCTTAGACCAGAACATTAGTTTCATCTTCCTTGCATTTTTGTGCACAGACGATATTTGATCAAGTGATCTGAAATTACGAGCTTTTGCTTATTTGTGGAATTTTTTCTACAATGCAATCACTACAATTACCTTTCTTTGCCCAGTCTGGAGGCTAAGAAAATGGGCTACAAACAATGCTTAAACAAATATGATTTCATAACTTGTATGCTAAGTTTGACCACTTCAAACATTTGAAAGAACTTTTTAAAAAATTTTACTGTTCATTCAAAAATGGCTAAAAATTTAATTTCTCATAATTTCCATGGTACGAAATTTCAAAGTAAGTTTCATAGCTCATTTGAATGCCCATCTTTTGCGGACTCTTTCGTAATCCATAACTGTACAATTACTTTTACGGGAGAGAGTAGGTAAAGGATTGAATATGATCGTTCTAAGAAAAATCTGGAAAAGTGAAAATCGACATTGCTGTACTCAACACCAAGCTACTGCAATATCGTAATTTTTTTAGAAAAAACTTATATATCACAAAACTCTACTAAGTTTAGTGTACCCAAGCATAACTTTGTCTGCTTGAAATTGCGTTTATGTAAGTTATTATAAATGCATACATTTTGTCATCCTACTTCTTGGACATGCTGTATTCAATGTGATGTGTTAAAGTACTCTTGTGAGCAAAACTATTGTCGCATGAGAAACAGAAAAAGGGTTTTTCTTTTGTGTAAATAAAATTGCGCCTTTGTCAAATCTCAAAGTTTGAAATCAGAAATCTTAGAAAACGCAAGAGAAGGATATATTTCGTTTCTCTGTACAACGTTTAATACAATTTAAGACGAATTCTTCAAGAATATTTTTGCATATTAAAATTTGTAAATGTTTACCATGAAAATGTTTTCGGTGCGTCAATAGGTTTGATGGCCGTGAAAATTTCTGATTACAAATCTGACAACTGTAAGGTTTTTCGCCAGTATGACTTGTCGTGTGTTCAATAAGAACTCGTTGTTACGAAAAGCGTTTGTCACAAATTGAACATTGGCATGGTGTGGGAAACACGTAACAGCAGACACACAACATTAACAACCTCTTGTGTGTTGCTTTCTTTTTCCAATTGAGAGAAATATAAAGGAACCCCTTCTGATATGAATTCCTAATCCGTCATTTTCTAGAGTACAGCAGGATAAATGTGCCTTGCGAGCATATGTTCATGTAACGTTCAATTCGTAAATACAAGCAACTATGCTGGGAATACGTTGATGGTATGCCTTTTCAACAGGACAGGTTCTAGTTGAAGACAGACTAAAGACTTGGTTGAGGTGTACATTTTTTCGAAGAAGACATTTACGTTTTTATACGTAGATACCTAATTTGCTTAACACTAAAAAGGTCTTTACATAAGTAGCAAATTTCTACTATTGTACTAAACCGTGTCCAGAATTTTTTCAATGTGGTATAAGGACTGGTAAATGCCAAAGGCTAATTAGATATGAAGGCCTTGAATCTCCTAATTCAGCATTGCTTGAATATTCATAAAAATATACCCGAATGCTTCTAAGTATTAGTGCAACGAAACTGAATGAAACAACTGCTGTATTTATTAAAGGTTTTGCATGATTGTTGCTTATGAAAAGATATAATCCTGTTATTTTTCCGGTTGAGAACCAGCTCTTGCTATTTTAAATTTTCATATACGTATACTAGTTATAGGGCTTAACTAAACACGAATATTTAGAATTTGAAATGATGTATTACTGCATAGGTATATTACTAAATATTTGAATTGCTTAATGCTAGAACATTGGACACAAATTAATAATTGCAGAAATATATACCAAAAATGATAGTTTAGCATAAATGAGGTGTGACATGTAAAGCCTTGTTTATATTAAAAGTTTACTACTATATACAAAGAGATATTCACAGCTGTTGAAGCATCAAAGGATAGAAGGTAATATCCATGCCGCTGTTTGGCAACTAATAAATTATGCAACCAAATAAAAGGTATGTAATCGTGTGTCTCCTTCTGGTTTCCTGTTATTTAAAAACAACCTGCTTCTAAATTATGGTATATTACTAAAAGGTTTGTTGCAGAAAAGAGCAAAAACGAAAAAAATATTTAAAAAATCAAAGTTATACAAAGAATTTTATTCGGTAATTCCCGCTGAAAAGTATGAGTTACTTTAATTCATTTTGCTCCAATATTTTATTACTATATACCTATTCCAAACAAGTGGAAGCTCCTTTTGGTTCCCGATCAATTTGGAACGTTGTAAGAATGCTTATCTACCATATCAAGTATAGGTACTGTAAGTAGCGTACAATTAAGATCAGAGTAGACGAAACCCGCGGGTGTTTCACAAAAAATCCCTTCCCCTGCTTATCTGGATTTTTGGGGTAAAGTAAGTATAGGTGGGTATTGTAGTATCCAATAAGCCAAGCCAATAGCAGCCAGTCAAAACTTCGGCGTCAAAAAAGGTAATACATCAGTAAGAAAATCACGCAATTATTGAAGCAAAAAGAAAAACTATGTATAGCTTGGACAATTTCGATATTACACGCAGCAAATGGTCAATTATTTCCAAAAATTGTTCCAAAAATTCTACGCGGGACAACTAAACGGTTTTTGATTAGTGTGAATAAACATAAGACTCCCAGAAAACGCAGAGTCAAGATTGAGCCGGTTTGTCTGAAAAGCAGCCTGCAGAATATGTTAGAAAGATTCATGGACAGTTAAAGAATAAATTCTAGATTTTAACTTACCGGGAAGTTTTCGTTTTAATCACAAAACAGACAAAAGCGAGAATGCATGATTACAAACTTTCAAGCCATATGGTTTACTGCCAATATGACATGTCACGTGATTAGTAAGTGTACCTTTTTGGTAAACCATCTGTCACTAATCGGACATTTTGTATGATTTTTCTCCTGTGTGTAGTCTTTAGTGAAATTTTATTTCATGTTTAGATCCAGTTCGTTTTTGAAAGTTCTTTTGACAGTGCTCACATTTGATAGGTCGGTGGCTTTCGTGAACATTCTTAGCGCCATACGAGGGACAGCCAAACTGTTTTTCTTTTGAGTGGACACAAACATGACTAAGGATACTTATGGAGCATTGGAAAACACAGCTAAAACGTCCACAAGCCGCCCCTGGAAACCATGTTACGATATATATAAAAATAATGTGTGGATAAACAACATATTGATGTTAAATGACGTCTCCAATGTGATGAAAGGGCTGACGATTGAGAAGACCTTAGACCAGATATTTTGCGGCTGTACGGTTTTGCGCCTTTATGATATGTTATGTGGGCAGTAAGATCCTCTTTTCGCGCAAAGTTTTTTGTCGCAAATTGTTCATACTATTATTTAATAAAAACAAAAAGTATTAAGCACAAATAGTGATCTAAATTAATTCCCCACATGCACCCATCCATGTATTTACACGTTACAAAAATATAATGCTTGTAGTTGTCAATCAAAATATTTAAACTTCAATACACTCGTCACTGTTAATATTTTGGCAAATATAACAATAATCGAGAATTATTTTCTAGCGTGAATAATTTCATAAAAAATCGTGGTTTGATTATATTTATATTTTTGCTGACTACTGCTACAAAAATGTCAGTATCTTCCTACAAACAGCATAGTTTATTTCAAATAAATTTTTTAAAGTAAATATAATTATTGTACAAACAAAGCAACTTGTATAGCACGATACGTGGTGTCGGAATTGGTATATACAATTTGACATGCATAGTTTTGAAAGTTATAAAATTTTACATATTGTGTTTACGTTTCATGTGAACTTTTAGACTATTCATGCATGTCATTATTCCCTGTCCGCAAATTTTACAGTTAAAGCGTTTTCCTGAATTTTTCTGTGAGTGAATGTTTAACTCATAATTGTTGAAAAAGCTCTCATTGCAAATAACGCATTTGTAAAGTTTTTCACCCAAATGTCTTTGCAAATGTCTTCGTAAGGTAGCTCGTGTTGTCAATGTCTTTTCACATAAACTGCACTTGTGATTTCGGTCATCAGAGTGCTTATGACTGATGTGATTCTTTAAATTACTTTTCTGTGCAAAACTTTTGTCGCACGAGGGACAGCTGAAAGGTTTTTCGTTGGTGTGAATAAAAATGTGACGTTGTAGTATGTCCAAATTTTGAAATCGGCAATCACAAAAAACGCAACCATGGAATTCTGCTTTATGTTCTGCACAAAGTTTAAAGGAAATTTTAACACCAAATGTATTGCTTTTCTCAACATATATTTACAAAGTACAGATAGTACGTTTTTACCATGATAACGTTTGCGGTGTTTTCTAAGGGATGATGAGTGAGAAAATTTCTGATTACAAATCTGACAGCTGTAAGGTTTTTCGCCAGTATGACTTGTCATGTGCCTAGTAAGATCCCCTTTCTGCGAACAGCGCTTGTCGCAAATTGAACATTGGTATGGTTTTTCTCCTGTATGCACCCTGGTGTGAATATTCAAGGTTTGCGCTGATCCAAATTTCTTCTTACAGTGTTTACATTTGAAAGGTCGGTGGTTCTCATGAACTGTGCTGATGTGACGTTTTAGATTGCACATGCTTGGAAACCGTGTGCTGCAGACACTACACTTGTATGGTTTTTCTTTAGTGTGCATTCTCAAATGATAATTAAGTGTACTCAATTGTTTTGCCTTATATTCACAAAAACTGCACTCGTGCTCTACCCTGGCCATTTGTGAACTGTCCATAATTAGAATTAGCAGGTCTTTGACAAGAGTTTGCAGGCTCTTTTTTGTTCGGTAAAAGTGCACAAAGTTTTGTTGGACAAGTAGAATGCACAATTGGAATTGATTTTAATAAGGAACAATATTTAAATTTTTAAATCAGTAAACTGGCTTAAAACATTAGCACTGGATTTCCCAAACGCGTTTACACTTTTATTTTCCTTACTGACATAGGAAGCAAGTTTGCAGACACGACGTATGAATTACGAACCAACTTTGAATGTATTCCACAGCTGCAGTATTATGCACTTAATGTAGTTTGTTTATGAAGCAACAAGTACCTGTTAAAATTTCATGTTTTACCAGCTTAACTTGCTGCATAAATTTGGTGTAGCAAAAATAGCTCCGGTGGTACAATTTGGTATATAATTTTTATACAAATAGAATTTTTCAGACCTTTGGCTCAACCGGATACCCTAAAGTTCTGAGAATTTTAAGTATTTACTAATCGTATTATTTCTCGCAAACAGATCACAGGTACCTACTACATGTTGGGTATAGAATCGATTGTGAATGTTAAACTGCTTTTATCAGAATGTACACACACAAATTTTTATAGAACAAGCGCATACGTGTAGAACAAAGTAACCTTTTATAACAAAAGTATTCAAACATTTGTGCAAAGCTGATTACTGCAAGTGATTAGCGAGTTCCAAGAATAATGCAGAATTTGACTACTCCTAACCAAACTCTTTTTAGGTTTTTTCATTGTGCCTATTATAATTGGCATTAAATACTATGTACCGCATACTGCGTGTTGGTTTCAGAGGACACGTACAGGTACTTTTTTGTACAATCCTTAAATATGTAATATTGAATCGCTGTTAGGTAAATTCATAGAAATATTTGTTCAATGTAAGCAGAGATAATGCTTAAGGCATTTAGAAGGAGATGAATTAGGAACTCACAGGTTTACAATCCGAGAAGTTGTACCACAAACCCTTGTAACCAGATTTTTTTTTTGCTTAATGACAAATAGCTTTTCTGGTATATAGCTCTGCATTCTTTACCTGCATACATAGTAGTAAAAAAATTAACAAAATCTTAATTTGAATATGATTTCAAGAAACAGTTTATCCCTGAAATGCCAACCAAAGAACGTATATGTTATTTTCAGTCTGAAGACCGTGCTAAGCAACCTCATACACTCTTAGTTGCACCATCTATGCAAATTTCATTTTGAGCAAGTTTCATGCAATATTCTTACCACATTTTGTTTAATTAATTGGAAAATGCTAGAAGCCTAAATAATTGTTTACGTTTGGCAACACGTAATAATACGTTTCTCGAGTACGTATCTGATTGTCTGAGTGGGAAAACGCACTCTTACGTCGACCCCTAAACGTTTTGCGATTGGAAAAACGTTTTTATTCGTAGCCCCTGCTCGATCAGCTGAGCGGTGAAACGGATTTCTCGCGTGCTATTGCGTGCTGATCATCACATCAAGCAAAAACACTCTGATGACCGGAAGCATAAATGCAATTTGTGTGGAAAGAATTTTAAAGTTGGAAATCTATTACGTTTACATTTGCAAAGGCATTTGGGTGAAAGATGTTACAAGTGCACTGAATGTAGTGAGAGCTTTTTCACCTTGAAGGAGTTAAATAGACATAAACACAAACATATTGGAGAAGTTTACAAATGTAATGCTTTCGGAGGAGAACTGGCCTCCAAAGATAGCTTTAGTGCACACATAAAGCGTTTCCACAAAATATAAAGCTTTCGTCCTGAAGTTACCTCTATTTTTAAAGCACTACATTTATAAGTTTGCGTAGAATATTTCAGTGTTATAGTTCAGCGCGTTTTTTAAATTGTCTCTATAATCAAATTGCATAGTACATTAATTATGACATGCGCAGTTGTTTACGTTTATTCAATAGTTAATTTAGTTCGTGTAACTTCTAAGCATATTTATTACTTAAGATGCACTAATAACTCTTTTTCTCTGAAGGGTCTCCATTTCAATTAAAGTATGCGGTAAGTTACCACTTGTGGACACGAACAAAAATAATAATTGAATAGTTTTTTTGTTGGCTTGTTGCACAATTGCTTTAACAAACATATATAGGGTTTTGGCCTCTGGTTGGCATTTTAAGCATTAATTGGTCCAGACGCATTTAGGGTTAATTATCTGAACAGGTAAATGCCACTTCACTGTGGAATTTAGCAGTTTTCATAGTTATTCATGCACATATGGACAAAATACGCTTGCTTAATGTTGACCAAACATTTACAATGCATTGCAAAACGTAGTTAGCGGTACTAAGGGTGGCTCGCGATATTTAAATCGATTTTTCGAAACGCGTATATTTTTAACCAAAAACTTCCTGGACCATCTGATCATATTGTGTGATAGCCCGATTCTTAATCTTTAATTCTGTACCACTTTGATTTCATTTTGTTCATAGTTCGCGAAGTTGTGTGAGGTCAAATGTCGCACTAGTAGTGACAAAGTTTCCAAAACGCACTTTTCATTTTCGGAAATTTTTCAAAAAAACATGGTTTTAGGTGTTCAAATTCCAAGAAAATTATGTGTAACATTCCTCAGGAATCTAGAAATGTTCTGTGGTAGCTTATATTACGCTACTACTGTTACTTTCATTTTCATGGCAAATAATTTGAAAAAAAGTTGCGTTGCTAAAAATTTTCGACTTGCTAACTTAAATTGTTAATTAACTGAAAACCGTTTTCGTTATGTGGTATAAAAAGATGCATAAATAAAGAAAAGAGTCCAAAAAATCATAATATTAAGGTTTCATTCCAAAAATATTTGACTATGACATGTTTTTGCACCAAGTTTGTAGAGTCGATTTAAATATCGCGAGCTACCCTTCGTATTTTAATATTGATGTTGTTGGAAAACATCTTTGAAAACAAAAGCCTTACTTTGAATACATTTGCGTTTTCACCTTTAAACGAAATAGCACTTTAAGAATGTCAAGAAACCTGTACTTTTTAGTTTAAAACGCTCTTCTAGTGTTCTAACTGTAGATCTTGTGCAATATCTGATCGTTTCTTCAGTAAAGTTAATTTTGATAACTTGGCATTGAACCATGCAAAGAATAGAAAAGCCATCCTTCTAATTTAATAAGCCGTCCGATTTAGTAGCATATTAATTATATATATAGCCGCAACACTGCAGAAGTCATAAAAGCAATAAATGGCTTATAATATCAAACTCAAGGTTTTATTTGGTGCGATGACATTGGCAGACACAATATTGAGAAGACATTCATAACAGGATTTACCCAGCAAATCAAACATTGAATCCTTTCAAGAAAACCTATTGAGGGTAATCGGATTATAATTTTCACACGTACATAATATTCCAAGAATGCATTGAAGCACTTTACGTATTCAAGCGGCTTCAAAAGTCTCTAGTGTCCATGCCTGCACATTTAAATACAATTTCGTAGTACCAATTCAGCATTGAACGTTGGTTTTTTGAACCAAAATACTCGTATATAACATGTACCTATAAAGAGCTTGTACTACAGCAGCTATTATTCATATTATACAGATTTATACGTTTTGTGTTTAGCAACGTTGTAAGCTTAGCATACACATTTTAGTATAGTAGTAAAAATTCACATTATAACAAAGCTTGAAATGGGCAGGCCTTGTCAGCTTTAACGTTCCCCATTCAAAAACCAGTCACAATGTATAGAAATTCTAAAATATTTAAATTTCATTGTTTGTTCGTCTTGGTTTTTTAAATATTCTAAATATTTTTTACTAAAATTGCATCGACTTTTGCATTGTCCCAACGTGTTTTGATCTTTGTGCCTTGCTCTTTGGCAACTAGGACTGTGAACTTTTGCCATAAAATACCAACACATCTAGAATTTTAAAAATGCTCAAAGCAGAATATAAGTGCAGTGTTTGTAACTTTAAAGCACAATTCCTCAGTCGACTCCAGCGCCATATGAGAGTGCATACAAACAAAAATCCTTACAAGTGTGACGACTGCAACATGTCGTTTCCAAGCAAAGTTAATTTCGTTCGGCACCAAAGCAGAGTTCATCAAAACGAACGACCCTTCAAATGTCAACACTGTGAAAAGAAATTCGGATTCAAGCACCATTTAAAAGATCACACAAGATTACACACAGGCGAAAAACCATACAAATGTTCAATTTGTAACAACCGCTTTACGCACAAAGAGGTTTTAACAAGACACATGACAATTCATACTGGCGAGAAACCTTACAGCTGCGAGATTTGTAGTCAAAAGTTTTCCTGGTCTTCAGCCCTGTCATTACACCAGAAACTTCACGGTAAATCCAAACTAAAAGTATTTTCTCAAAACATCTATAAATTCACCGTAAATTATTTATGACGATTTGCAGGCAAATCTACTCAATTGTTTGGATGTGTTTTCTGTAATATGTCATTCCAACATTTGGGAAATCTTCAAGCTCATATTCTTGTCCACACAAGCGAGAAACCGTTTAGTTGTACATCGTGTGACAAAGAGTTTGCACGGAAGAATTCGTTATTATGTCACGTCCAGTATAAACACTCTGATGAACGGCATCACAAATGCAATTTGTGTGAAAAGGCATTCAAAACCCAATTCGACTTACGGTCCCATCTGCAAAAACATTTGGGAGAAATCTCTTACAAGTGCTCTAAATGTGATGAGAGCTTTGCCAATGCACATGAACTAAAGAACCATAACAGGAAACATAAAGCGAAGGTTTTCAAGTGTAATATTTGCGGAAAAGTACTGACACGAAAAGACAATCTTACACGACACATGAAACAGTTGCACAAGCAGGAAAGTTATCTTTAAAAGAGGCACCTATTTTTGTCCACTCCACCATAATCTGTGATTTTGCAGATTTTTCTTCAAGTGAGTTAGAAATTTTTGAAGGTTATACGTGTTAGCATGTGAATCTAATATGTTTAGTTAGCATGTTGTCCTGATATTTTTGTATGGTTAGTGTAATTAATGACAGTTTTGTACCAGTTTTTTAAAGATCGGCTAATTTATATGTACCTAGGTAATCACAAACATGCTAAAACTGTAATATAAAAGAGGAAATGATGATGTTTAGTATTTGATTCATTATACCAGCGTCAGATCAAGTTGAATTGATTACTTTGCGTTTTCAAATTGAAATTGAACTAGATATGCTGTAAGGAGGTACAAAAGTATATATGTTTTAATGTTGATTTTCGCAGAATATTTTTTATGCTTTTCGCTACCTTAAATCTACAATTTAGATCTTTATCAAATTCTTTTCATTAACCAAAATAACTTTGGCGTGGAATATATGATGTAAACTGGTTCAAACTGAACGTTTTGTAAACGGCGACAGTGAAGCTCCCTCAAGTGTTATGCACTGTCGTCAGAATGGAGGTGAGGATATGGTCATTGGTACGCAAAAGTCCAATTATCTATTTAAGAAAATGTATGTTCGGTGGTTAGGGGTATTTGCGTCGTAACTTGTAGTTATAACCATATTCAAATTTGATATTACAAAATTTTTGTTTCAGATCTTATGCATGCAATAAAGCAATATTTACTCAAAATAACCACATCTTGGTGTTCCAAAGTTTTCTCTTATTGAATGCTAGCAAGTTGCATTGTTATTTCTGCTTGCATTCAACAAACATTTCTATGAAATTTGCTAATCACAGTTTAGTATTAGAATATCGATTTATTGAAGCTTACCTGCGCGTATGGTCAAAAACGAGCTACTTCTGTAGGATACTTTTACAATAAGCGAAAAAACGAGTCTAAAGAGGTGTGCTTGCGAGAATCGGAAGGTAGCATTTTTTCTTAGAACACAGTCGTATTAATCAACTAACATCAATTTTTGGTCCACTGCAAGCGACAATCGAATGACAACAACTTAAGTATTGAACGTTTCAGACGTAACCCTTTTTGGGTAAACAGGATTAAAACTTGAATACGTGAATGGTAATAAATTCAAAAGATATCGAGCAACTAAGTAACTGCAAAATTTAAAAATAGCTGAACGTAAAAAATATTTAAATGCAAAACAGCATTTGTATGTAAATGCCAATGTGTTTTAAGTGATGCTTGGCAAAATGTGAATTTGTGCTTATAAATTACAACGATATATTTCCGTTTGACTATAATCACTGGCGTATGCAGATGTGCAGGTAAATAAAACCAAAGAATCAATCGCAAATTACAAATACCCGATTTTATCAAAGAATTTGCTATTCCACAACATATCAAACCATTGGACATTTTAGAATAATTATCAATGAAGTTTTTTGAATAAGAAGGGTGTATTTACTATTTCATTTTTAAACATTTTTATTCCGTTTCTATAATTTGCACACTTCCATAAATAAATTAAAAATTTTCGAATTATAACCTTTCGAGTAGTTTAACGTCTGGCTGTGGACAAGGTGTCATGCATACAGTGTATCTCTATGTGTTGAACAACATAGGTTTAAGAATAAAAATACATATTTGTGCAACATCTGATAAATAAATTTATATTATTTTGAAGTTTGAAGTTTTATATTCTATTTGTTGATTTCATGTTTACTTCATGACTTTTCTCTCATGTAAATTCTGTTCATCAAATATTACAATTAAAAGATTCTTTTGGATGGTTGTGGGTATGTTTAAATAATTCCACGGCATTGCAAAATCCCTCGTTGCATTTATTGCAATTGTAAGATTTTTCACCCAAATGTCTTTGCAGATGTCTTTGTAAGTAGTTTTTGCTTTTAAATGTCTTTTCACACAAATCACATCGGAAGTTTCGTTCTTTGAAATGCTTATGCCTGATGTGGGTGGTTAAATCTTCCTTCGTTGAAAAATTTTTAACGCATAGAAGGCAATCAAAAGGTTTTCTTTTGTGTGGACAAAAATGTGACGATGAAGATGTTGCATATTTAGAAATACCATACCGCAAAAGACACAACTGAAAAGCTTAGCGGACGCGTCTGTAAATATTCAATATAATTTCTAAAGGCTTAAATATATTTAAAAAATATTTCACTTAAGTTTTTTTACGTTACCATGAAAACGAGTGCGGTGCGTTGCTAGATTGGAGCGTCGAGAAAATGCTTGGTTACAAATCTTGCAACTGTACGGTTTTTCGCCAGTATGACATCTCACGTGATTACTAAGACTCTCTTTACTCGAGAACCGTTTATCGCAAATTGAGCATTGGAATGGTTTTTCGTCGGTATGCAGCATAGAACGTGCCTCCTTAATTCTTGTTTTGATCCAAATTGTCGTATGCAGTATTCGCATTTAAAGGGTCGGTGGATTTCATGAACTGCGTTGTTGTGACGTTTTAGCATAACGTTTTGTGAAAATTGTTTGCTGCATATTGTACAATTGTAAGGTTTTTCTTTTGTGTGCGTTCGCATATGGGTGTAGAGTATACTCAAGCAATTTGTTTTATATACACAATTGCTGCATTTGTGTTTTGCTTTATCCATTTTTAAAATCTTAGTAGACACGGGGTTTCTAAATAAGTGTTTTTGTCCAGTTCCAATTCTCAACTGCAATAATCGAAAACAGTCGTGCACATTAAAAAACCGATAAGTGCAACTTTAATAAAACACTACAAGTTTGGCTCTCAACTTATCAGCGTGTAATAACTATGCCAGATAGGCGTTGGTAAAATTTAAACAGACTTGGTTCCTTTTTCAAAGTTGGAGCAGAAATACAAAGACGACTTGCTCGTATATTATGCAAATTGTCGGTGCTTGTTTGCTAGATGTTTATTCTGCTTAAAATCAAGTCTTAATCCGTCAATTTCTCGTAAAACGGTTTCGTTTTAAACGTTAAATACTTTTATTGCTACGTAAGTGATGTAGAACCAAGTCGGTTACTGCAAGAACTTTCTCAGTAAAATACTCCGTGGGTTCGTTCGATCCTAACCACAACTTAGGTTCCCAAATTTATTTGGAGTAATCCGCTTTCGCTAACCGCAAAAGGTTTTGCAAATGCCTGCTTGATTCAAAGTATACGCTAGGTATTTGTATACTGTTTCATGGTGGATACAATACTTAAAGCAGGATGGTATCTTGCCATGAGCAGAATGCACACAAATCAATGTTAGGCGTAAACCCTGACTATGAATATGAATATTATGAGATTATAAAAATTTGAGATGTTAGTATGCACAGGTATGCGTTTATATGAAATTCTTAATAGTGCTTTTGCAGGTAATAACCCGCTTAACATCGTAGTCATATAATCTAGGAGTTTTATTACTTCAGATGTTTGTTGAGAGATTAACGCTGTAATAATTGTGGTCGGACCACGAGGTGTGGTAATCACAATCGTTTGTACTAGTGCTGACTACTAATATTGAGTCTAATTAGGTTTTAATTTTGCTAAGTAAGTTATACTCAATTTGAAGCGTGAAAGAGAGCAAAGCAGACGTAATGTATGATTTTCAGATTTCAATATACCGTTGAAATACGAATGTACTTAAATAGTTTGTGGTTGGTGCGACTTGGGTGTTAAATTGTCCCCCCAACCAGTATTGTGGTTCTAGAAAAACGTTTGTATAAGGCTTTGGCTAATCGGATTAACGTTTACACACGTACATTCAATTTCTTAGAATCCGGTGAGTAACATCTTATGTTTCCAAAAAGAGGTAAAATCGTCTATGGTATGTGCTTGTTATAAGCAAGAATTTGTGGGCAATTTGCCGAGTTTGAATTTGAAATGGTACATTTTGCTAGGTACTATTCGTACCTTTCTTGCGATGCGGTGAAATTTGTGTACAGCATATAACGTTATACTAGAAACTTACATCCACTGAACGCATACACCTTGTCAAGAAGAAGCAGAAAGACAAATTTAAAATTAATTCATAAGCAGAAAGACTTGTCAGATTTATTGTTCTCAGTTTCAGAAAGAAAGCTAAAGTGTAAAAGCTTTTTTGGGTTCCAGTGTGCTGGTAGTTAGTTTTATGTAATAAATTTAAATAATGATTAGTTAAACTTCTTTGTCAAAGTTGCATCAAGAGAAACGTTGCGCACGATAGTAATGTTATTACAATTATTACAATTATTATTCCAAAGAAGGTTGACAGAATTATTCCAAAATTTGCAGCATTTTTCTACCTGTAACAACTGAAATACGATTGAGAGTTTCATGCATTGCTCGTCAGCATTTTGAATTTTGTGTTGTTATTGTAAATTGTTAGAAGTTTTACAACTTATGCATGTAATCTTCAGCATACTACGAACCACGGCAATTTAGTGCTGTTTGTTTATTTCACAAAGTCCATCGAACATTTTAAACACACAAATTTTTAATGGATATTAAACAAGCAGAAAGATTTCTACAGAACAATGTCCTTACAATATTCAATACTTGGTTAGGAAATACTCAACCAGCAATTAAGCTTCAGTTCCGGTAGATACTCAATTTGGAGTTACGGCTAAACTGGTTAGGTTTTGCTTCATAAAATAGTATCAAAATCAGCATTTGTGCATTTGAAAAATGCCTTACCGCTCTAGGAAGGCACAAAATATCCCGCCATTGATTAAATATATATATCATAGAAAGCATAGGAAAGTATAATTTTTCCCGTTGGGGTATTTTATATGTACACCTTTACGAACACACAATTTTCGAGAATATATATCTCTGTAGTTAAACACCTTTATGTTTCAAATGTACGCATTTATTCATTCAAAACTGCAAACGTTTGTGTTCAAAACGAAAAACTTTGGGATCCAAACCAACTATTGTTTCAGAGACATAATATACATACACTTCTGCCCTGTACTTTCAATTCCACATCAAACTTGCAAGGAGTTGTGTCACGTAGGCTAATTCTTTAAAATGAGCAGACCTGCATCCCTAGTTTTTGTTATGAGTGTTTTTATTCAGGACCGGTCGAAAAAAAATCCATGTTTTCGGATTTGCCCCATTTTTTCACAGTAGTTAGGCCCTCACTAGAGACTCTTAAAACCGCAGTTTGGAAGGGCTCAGTTAATGGTATTTAGAAAAAAAATCAAAAACATAATTTTAAAAATTAATTTAAGTTTAGTCGAACATATTGGCTTATAACTTTTCCGTGTTCGTGCTTAGAATCTTCTGCTTTTCGCTAATTGTTAAGTGCATTAGTATTGTTCTTTTAAAAATATCACTTGCCATAATTTGCATATACTGTGCAAATTAGAACGGCTTTTATGATGTCTATCGAACTATGTCCATTTTTGGTGACCATGGCAACTTTTATATTGAGAAGCGTACGGTGCTGAATTTGCCACGTCCGTGACGACAATAACTAAACGGACGTCGTCACGGACGTGGCAAATTCAGCACCGTACGCTTCTCAATATAAAAGTTGCCATGGTCACCAAAAATGGACATAGTTCGATAGACATCATAAAAGCCGTTCTAATTTGCACAGTATATGCAAATTATGGCAAGTGATTTTTTTAAAAGAACAATACTAATGCACTTAACAATTAGCGAAAAGCAGAAAATGCTAAGCACGAACACGGAAAAGTTATAAGCCAATATGTTCGACTAAACTTAAATTAATTTTTAAAATTATGTTTTTGATTTTTTTTCTAAATACCATTAACTGAGCCCTTCCAAACTGCAGTTTTAAGAGTCTCTAGTGAGGGCCTAACTACTGTGAAAAAATGGGGCAAATCCGAAAACATGGATTTTTTTCGACCGGTCCTGAATAAAAGCACTCTATTCAAAAATATTATTTTTCTAAGAAAATACCCAACACAGCTAGATTTTTCAATATTGTTCCAGTATGTTAAGTAGCATATAACCTTTATGAAGCACGCTTAGGTAATCGAGTTTTGGATGCAAACTTTGTGAGGTTAAGCGGATTAATACTTAAGCTGGTAAATCCTACTACCAGTGCCTTTAGGAAGTACCTATATTCTGTTAATTTTAAGATTCATTTGGGCAAAAGCTTATGTTTGAACGCATAGACTGATATAACGTTAACGTGTACATCTAATGCAACGTTTACAGAAGCGTACAATTGTCTAATTTATATACTTAGCAAAATTAAAGTGAAAGGGCACAAGGAATATTTGTTCGCAGTTAGCAGGTTCAGTCTTGTTAGCACGTTAACGTATAAACTAGCAGCGTAAAAGTTATCACAAAACTAGGTAGCTTAGTAGTTGAAATAAACAGTTGTAAGTTATAAAACATTCACATAGTTGTTGTAAAAGTTGCACCAAATTAAAAAATTTAAAACCTGAAATCATGTTTTGAGAAATTAAGTACTGCTTTAACACATTTTGAAATTCATGTAGCATTGCTTGACTAACATATGCTGCCAACAACCATTCAACACCAGTTGACCCTAATGAAAACGATTTAAAAATGACCAACACAGAGCACAAGTGCAGTATTTGTGACTATCAAGCAAGATGTTTGAGTGAGCACAAGATTCATATGAGAGTGCACACAAGAGAAAAACCCTACAAGTGTAGTATATGCAACAAACTGTTATCAAGAAAAGCTTATCTAAAGCTTCACATTGGCACAGTTCATGAGAAGCAACGACCCTTCAATTGTGAGCACTGTGAAAAGAAATTTGGATCGAAAGAAGACTTGAAACGTCACAAAAGATCACACACAGGAGAAAAACCATACCAATGTTCAATTTGCGACAAACGGTTTGCACAGAAGATAGTTCTTACTAGGCACATGAAATGTCATACAGGGGAAAAACCGTACCAATGTTCCATTTGTAGCAAACGCTTTGCACAGAGTTGGCATCTTACTTCACACATGACATGTCATACAGGCGAAAAACCATACCGTTGCAATGCTTGTTACCAAAAATTTTCCCATTCATCAAACCTGTTGTCCCATCGGAAACTTCACGGTAAACTTAAATTCTCAAAATCATTCTTAAAATTATACAAGGACTCTTGCCATCAAGCAAATATGTTTTTTTTAGAAAAATCCGATAAAGCTTTGGGTTGTGTCTTCTGTGGCATGGCATTCCGACAGTTAAGAAATCTTCAAAGACATGTTCTTGTTCACATAAAGGAAAAACCGTTTGGTTGTCCCTCGTGTGATAAAACGTTTGCTTGGAAGGGTTCGTTAACATCTCATATCAAGCACAGGCACTCTAGTGACCGCCTGTACAAATGTGATTTGTGCCAGAAGACGTTCAAGACGGGACCAAACTTACGTTTACATCTGCAAAGACATTTAGGTGAAAAGTCATACAAATGTTCAACTTGTAATGAGAGTTTTAACAATGCGCAAGGATTGCATTTTCATAATAAGAAACATAGGTAAGAAGTTTTCAATCCTGGCCCTGCAGCGCTTGCTCTTGCTGGCAATTAGATGCACAATAAGAGACATGCAGCGTTTGCACATGATGCTTTTTTTAAATTAGACTTAAATACGTGCAATTGTTTGTTGCTTAGCAAATGTTGTTCAAATATTGTTTTATACAGCAAATTCATGTTTTTGCAAAATGAACTTTTGTTTTCATTAAAAACACTATTACACACTTATGCATGTTAGTTTGTGGGTTTAAGTTATTGTGGCCTGTATTTTAGTAAAAGACAAATAATAAGTACTACTTTGTAGCTTATTTACAACAATTTACAGGTCAAATGGTATATCTGGTTGCAGGTCAGCATATTATTATCAGTCCAATACTGAATACTGATTGGCAAGCAAGCCGCAACAGGAAAGTACAAAAACTACGGAAGAATTTATTAGTTGTAATGAGATGGGTAAGAGTTTTGTGAATCTGTACTAATTTGTATTGTCATAGTGAACTTCTGTAACTGAACTACATATAACATGCAAATTTAGAAAATAATGTGTTCCATGCGGTTTATGTTCCGTTGTTGTAGTACCTTCAGCGAAGAATATTTTAATAATTTTAAATTCACAAGTAAGCATATGAACATAATTTTTTACATTGTACGTTGTATTATGAATCAAATATTTAGTTTAATATATGTAGGTGTTAAGGTTCTGTAACATTCCTATTTTTTAATAAACAAATGAATGCTTTTGCCGCAGCATAGTCCCTATTAGAAAGGAAACCTAATCAAATATACATATTCGAATGATCAACTTGGATTGAAACTATTATAAAAAACGAAATAATTTTTTTTTACAATTTCTTGTGAGTTGCTGAAAGCAATGGTGTAAATATTGCTCTGTTCACCACACATATTTAACAGCATAAAATTTACTTGTAATCATTTTGTACAATCATATTCAAACACAGCCCATGTGGCAAAACAACAAGTATCCGAAGCCAGAAAAAAAGTAATTTTATGTGCCTACCACATAGTATTATGTATTAATTCATTAGGCATTTTCCTGACGAAGAAATTAGTAAAATTTCGAAAGCTTGAGTTACCACTACTTCCCTGCATCCGCGAAACCCTTACTCATTTCTCATGAAATTGTAATTTGTAAATATATTTTAAAAGAAAGTAATACATTTTCTCATGAACTTTTGTTTAAACGTTGTACAGAGTACAGATCAAAATCCCATGGTTGCGTTTTTTGTGATTGCCGATTTGAAAACTTTAACACGCTACAACGTCACGTTTTTATTCACACAAACGAAAATCCTTTCAGCTGTCGCTCGTGCGACAAAAGTTTTGCACACAAAAGTAATTTAAAGATTCACATCAAGTATAAGCACTCTGATGTCCGAACTCACAAGTGAAGTTTGTGTGAAAACACATTTAAAACAAGAACTACATTACGATTACATTTGCAAAGACATTTGGGTGAAAAACTTTACAAATGCTGTATTTGCAATGAGAGTTTTTTCAGCAAACAGGAGCTAAACACACATTCACAGAAGCATACAGGAAAACTCCTCAAATGTAAAATTTGCGGAAAGGAACTGACACGCATGGATAGGCTAAAACTACACGTGAAACAAAAACATACTATGTAAAATTTATGACTTTCAAAATCATGCATTACAAATTGTTGACCTTCTATTACAAAAATGTACAGGAAAGTTTTTGTAGTGGAGGCATGTACTCTAAAAAGGTTGTTATTTGAATACTTAAGGTGCATAGACGAATGAATGCATTCTTAGAACTTGTATGCACCTGAGAAGTTTTTTAATCCGACTACCACAAAATCGGTTTCATTTTTAAGTCTTCAATGTTTTATTTTCCACGTAAATATTCATATGAATGTTCTCTGAGTAGAGCAGTACTGATTTAGGTATAGAATTTACCATCTTCATAGTTGGATGGCAAAATGCTTAAACTTTTCTTTATTTCAAAACGAGCCTTTGGTTTTTAAAAACTAAGGTTCACTTGAAACAATTACTTCATTATTGGGATTCCATAATCTCCTTTTCATTGGAAACAGGTTGCTACGATAATAATAATTTTACTTGGCTTGCAACATTTATCATAAACCAAAGCATAATACTACAACAATGCATACTAAAAGCAATAAGTACATATGTTTATGTGCACATTTCTTAAATCTTTCAAATAATATGCTATTCAATGATAACGTTTCTTAGCAATTGTATTTAAGTCTTCCTAATTTAATCCGCTTAACACAGAATACTTTTTTTTACCAAATACCATAGTTTTATATTTTCTTACTAAAATTTGACAAGACGGGTTTTAGTAATTGATTACCATGGTAATGTTAAAATTATTTTCCACAAAAATGTGTGTCCACGGTACAAGACAGCTTCCACCCACAATTAATAGCAACCTTTCATTCTACACGTAGAAGTTCAGCTTGACACCTTGGAACAGCGCCAGGTCTGCTTCTTTCCCAAGCATTTCCTTCATCCTACTAATTTATCCACACGATGCAGAACGAACCTCCTACGTGGTAAGAGTACCAGTGAGTCACTTGCTGTGACCATGACCACGTTGATGCTCTTAGTTCCAAGAGTAGCAGTTCAATGTCTTCTGATTCTCAATAAAAAATATTTTATAAACATATTTTTAAACAGGAACTTTTAGTTACAAACATTATTCTTAATTTATTACACACTTGCACAACTCAATCTAAACAAATGTTACATTATTCAAGTATTATTAGTTAATAATGCAAAATTTAACACTTCAGTAAACATGGCACAGTTGATAATATGACAAATCTAATAAAAACAACCAAAAATTCTCTTCTAGCGTGAGTAATTTGAAAAGCAAATGCAGGCATGTGATTACGTTTACGTTTTGCTAATATTATAAACCACAATCACAAAAATGACAATACCTTGCAACTTACGATACTTTAATTCAAACAAAAAATTAAGTATAATTATTGTACAAACAAAACAAATTGTAAGGCACAATATATGTTATTGGAATTTGTACCTACAATTTGTTTCGCATAATTTTGAAAGTTATAAAAATTACATATTGTGTTTTCGCTTCATGTGTACTTTTAGACTTTGCTTGCATGTCATTTCACTTCCGCATAAATTGCACTTAAAAAGTTTTCCTGTATGCTTCTGTGAATGCGTGTTTAGCTCCTGATTGTTGAAAAAGCTATTATTGCAAATATAGCATTTGTGAAGTTTTTCACCCAAATGCCTTAGCAAATGTAATCGCAAGGAAGCTCCTGTTTTGAATGTCTTTTCACACAAACTGCACTTGTAATTACGGTTATCAGAGTGCTTATAATTGATGTGCTTCTTTAAATTACTTTTCTGTGCAAAGGTTTTGTCGCACGAGAGACAGCTGAAAGGTTTTTCGTTTGTGTGAATAAAAATGTGGCGTTGTAAATTCATGAAATTTTGAAATCGGCAATCACAAAAAACGCAACCATGAGTTTCTGTTTTATATCCTGTACAACGTTGAAAGGAAATTTCAAGACAAAATGTATTACTTTCTTTCAAAATATATTTACAAATTACAGATATTTTTTACCGTGATAACGTTGCTGGTGTTGCATTATAGATGATGATAGGGAAAACTTCTGATTACAAATCTGACAGCAGTAAGGCTTTTCGCCAGTATGACTTCTCATGTGCGCATTAAGATGTCCTCTCTGTGTAAAGCGCTTGTCACTAATTGAACATTGCTATGGTTTTTCTCCTGTGTGAAGTCTTGTATGTTGTTTTAAATGTTGCCTGGATCCGAATTCTTTTCCACAATGTTCACATTTGTAGGGTCGTTGGGTTTGATGAACTCTGCTAAGGTGATGGTCTGAATTGGATTTGATTGTGAATTGCTTGTTGTAGATATCACACTTGTAGGGTTTTTGGTTTGTATGTACTCTGATGTGGCACTGGAGGCCACTCAAATATTTTGCTTTAAAGTCACAATTAGTGCATTTGTAATCCGGTTTGGACATTTTTGAACTTTTAGACATGTTGGGATTTTACAAATGTTTACAAGGTTTATTGCCAACTAGCGTTGGAATTCAAAACACGTAAGAACGACGCTCAGGCAGATGCGCTTATACAATGAAAATTATCAATACTGATTTAACTAAAGCAAACGAATACAAAAGCTTTAGGTTTCTCAGATCTTTTTACCTTTTAGTTTGATTTTTTGAAAAATTGGAATCACCAATGTAGGCAAATCGTTCTTGCAAATAATTTTCAATGTGCCTGGTTGCTACTTTACAGCAGATTGTATGCTAATTTTACAACATTGCTGGACACAAACTGCATAAATATTTTAAAACAAAGGTACCACAGAGCGGCGGTACAAAATATTTTCGGGTGCATTCTATACAGGTATTTTATGATGGTCATAAAATCGATTTAAAAACGTTGATTTGCTACTTCCAAAATATATAAGAATATTGTTTGGATATACCCAAATAATTTTTAAGCCAACTGGACTCATAAAGTGCTTAAATGCGTTCTCAGAATATTATGTACGTGTGAAATTTTTAATCCGATTACCCCTGTTAGGGTTTCATTTTAAGTATTCAATATACTACTGGTTATGCTATGTTATAAGCGTAAATTTTATTACTGAGTACCATATTTTGACATTTTTAAAGCTTTGTGTCAAAAATATTTAAGAGGTTGCAAAGTTTATAGGCTATTACTTAATGTCTATTTTGGTACTAAAGCTTGTTTCTAGAAAAAACACAGCTTGATTTAAATAAAATGCTGACTCCATTGTGAATGCAAGTATCTGGAAAATCCAGAAATAAATAATTCATCGCACATGAGTTTAAGAAATTACCAAGCTTTCTGTTAGTATTTCTTAAACAAGGTACATCAAAGTGTTTAGTTTTTCAAAAGTTGGTCACGGTTTGAAATTAGAATACTATACTGTCAATATACTACTTTTTACTCTTTTGCTAGCTCTACTATAAGAAATGGTCATATACAGTGCCTTTAAAAAGGGAAGGATATTTTTTCATTTTCCTGTTATTTTTTTATGAGACGTTCAATCCGTGTGATTAATATGTGCGTATGTAGAGTAGTTAATAGCTGTTATACGTGCCAACTTTCCTGACATTCTGTTGAGCAACGTAGTAGCTAGGAGAAATTAACCAAAAGTTGACATTTCAAAGTGTTCAAAAATCTAAGGATATGTAGTTTTCTAGCGCTCAGATTTGCTTCCATTGATCTTATATTCCACCAAACTGCCTTGAAATGATCATAAATGGATACCGAGCCGAGCTTCGATTTCTAACGAATGTCTACTCAAATCGTATTTCCGGCCAATCTTTTTTACTTTTCATTCAAAATTTGGCAATTTTAATGAAACACAGGCAGGTTGAACGGAAACATTGGTACCCAAGTTTATGAATAATAGTACTAACAAGGAAATACTAGTGTTAGAGGATAAAAATTCTACAAAGTCAGCATTTTTTGTATTAATCATGCTTAATGTATCCATTTATGATCATTTCAAGGCAGTTTAGGTGAGATATAAGATCAATGGAAGCAAATCTGAGCGCTAGAAAATTACATATCCTTAGGTTTTTGAACACTTCGAAATGTCAACTTTTGGTTAATTTCTCCTAGCTACTACGTTGCTCAACAGAATGTCAGGAAAGTTGGCACGTATAACAGCTATTAACTACTCTACATACGCACATATTAATCACACGGATTGAACGTCTCATAAAAAAATTACAGGAAAATGAAAAAAATATCCTTCCCTTTTTAAAGGCACTGTAGATTAGTTTTAAAAAGCACGCAAACGGAGACTTCAAAGTTTAACTTAGTAGATACATGTCAGATAAAAACAAACAAATGAATTTTTTTTAATTCTTTGCTATGTTGCTTGAACATTTACCAAGCAAATTTCTGTAGGAAATCTATTGAAACAAAGTATGCACAACCTCGGGGTTTTTGAGTAAAAGGAACTATTTAATAAGGTATTCAAATAAAAGTGCTTCAAATGTTTTGGTAATGATTGGTATAAATACGTAGCTTCATGAAGTTTTTGGTGTTTATTTAGTTTTTTCGTGCAGTAATTATAATAGTTGTTAATAGACCAGTGTTGAAATAAAAATCTGTCGTATATTGCAAGCAATGTTGTAATATTTCCAGAATGGCGTATCTATGCAGCAGTTTCTACATAGCAATAGTAAACAAAAATGTAATCAAAATTCAACCTTTTTTAATCAAATGTTACACATCTAGAAAAGTCTAGATCATTTTTCTTTTCCGTCGTATATGTATCAGCCCCAGGTCTGATGGTCTTTAAATTTTTTCATTATCCACCATTTCTGTAATATATGTTTGCATGGCGGATGGAGATGGGACATGATTTAAGATTAATGTTTAACCTTAAAGTTTCTTGTTTATTATTTGTTTTGTTTATGATTTTAGAAACATTTTGAACGTAATAAATTTTTAAACGTACTTGTGTTGCTACTATTTTTAATCTTATCCTCAAAGTTGTCATGTTTAGTGGCAGTATTACCGCGCACCTCGTTCATACATGCTCTTTGTAAATCTTTTGGGTAAATAAAGAGGATGAACTGAGGGCTTTAAGCTGTTTTCCACAGACCACGTAGGCATTATGAAATATTGAATGTCATGGAAGGGAATAGCAAGTTAGCTGATCACGTTGCGCCCTGCAGTATAAACAGCCATGTCTTTTACCAATTCATAATGTCCCGCGAGCTTTGTATGAAAGCATAAGTTCTCAGTAGCTTAGTGCAGCTAACATGCGGTATGCTAAACGGACGACAAGTTCCGACAATTGAAATAAGCTTCGGATAGCTGCAAAACAGAGTCAATACGCTGAATTAAAAAAAAACATGTAACTTCTCGTCCCTAGAAAATCTACATAATTAAACTTTGTTTTTTTGTTGCTTTATCCAACCTTGAAAAAAGGAATACTCATTTATTCCAAAATGATTTTTCAGGGATTAAGTAACTATTTCGTTAATGGATGAACAATTAGTCCGAAAAGTCGGCATTCTTTTTTGGATATGCAGTCGGTTGTTTTCCAGACTCCAACTTGAAGTAAATACAATGAATACAGTTAAGTCTGTCTATGACTCTGGGTGCATTTAGTTTCCTGCTGAATGACGAATTGTTCAATGGACAATGGCCATATATTTCAGTAGATGCTTTACCCCCAGACTGGGAAAAATGGAAGTACAGTTTACAAACGGGTGATTTAGCTTATCCTTCTGGACTAAAAAAGTATTGTACTGGAAAGTTGTAGAACAAAAATAATTCTGACGGAGTTGAGACCTTTGACCATAAGAGTCTGCCTAACATTTTACAGTAAACATCGCAAAACTGTCTTTGAATTAACATACAAGCAAAAAGAACTTCGAATAATATCTTAATAATTTGCGGAAGCCGTAAGTCAAAGCGGACAATGTACGCAGCTAGCAGGACTTAACTACTTCTTTCGTTATTAAATGAACCAACAGCTTAAATGCTATTACCAAACGAGTTTAAGTGTTTAACTAAATAGTTCTGAGTTTTAACAACGCTGACTTCTACATTTGCAACGGATATTACAGGAAATAAACTCTTTGTGGTTAAGACTACTTAAGTGGTTTATTCTTTCCTGAACCGTATTCAAATTGTTATTCCAATATTCTAAGTAACGCAGCATTATATATTCAAAAAGAAATGTCTCAGTTTTAGGAGAATTAAAATAAACAAAAGAGCATTCATACAATTTCTGAGAACGGACGTCCAAGTGCTCTAAAATGTTGTGAATTCATATGTCAAGAAAACTCTAAAACATTTTCGGTAGGTGCACGCACATAACATTAATCTGTTTGCTTTTTGCTAGTAGCAGTTAAGCTTTATACTGCTGGCTCCTCATCCAACATGTTAAATAAGTTCTTGTGCGTATGGTCTGGAACAAGCAATCATGTTTGGACACCTTTCTCAGTAAGCGGATTATATCTTTTATTTTAAGTTTTCAAATCTTTTGCAGGGACTAACAAAAACCAGCATTTTTCTGAAAAACGCTTGCAAAATATATATTACCAATGGGCATTTGTAATGAACGTTCAGTACAAAACTCTTTTTTGGATTAAGAGGACCAAAACCTGAACAAATAAATAGGATTATGTACACAAGCTACTTTTAGATTGTGTGCGTTTGGGTTTCAATGTTGTGAAATTTTTATATAAACAGAACATATATTTACTAAATATTGGCCCAGTACACCCACAATGTACAGCGGAACATTCGCCGAAGACGTGCGTATATTCTGATGTATGGTTTGCCATGCCTATCATATATAGCCCAGAGACACACAAAAATGCTAGGTGTTAACCGAATCTTGTTTATACTTTTGTAATCACTCTGAAAAGAAAAGCGCTCGTTAAGCAGCTAAAGAAACTTAGGTACGTGAAAGATAAACTTTTTGATGTTCATCGGATTAAAACGTATCAAAAAACCTTTTTGAACACATTCATGTGAATTTTAACATCGTATGCGATCAAGGGTCGTGAAACCTTTTTGTGGGCTGTTATTGCTCTAAGCAAATATTCGCACTAAACTATTTCTTAATAGTTGTTCACCATCTTAATTAAATGCCTAGCACCAAGCACACATGTTAAGTACTGGACTCTACGACCAGATCTTTTGAGAAATGTAATCCGGCACAGGTACGTGCGGATACATTTACCAACTATATATTTCGGGAATTTATTTATTTATTTATTTATTCATTTGGAAAGAGTACACAAGTATCTTGCGCAGTTTAGTTACACGTTAGCTAAACTGGAAGAAACAAGAGGTTGCAAGCAGCCAATTAAGGTGCTATGCTGCATCAATACAAACTCACAAAGGAAAAGTTACCAAGATGAAATTTAACACACAGGGTTAACATGACGCGATATGACAAAAAAAGGAAAAGTTAACATTTTTCACGTATTAATCTAACAAGTGTCGGTATTGTAGATCTTCTATACCTTTCATATCTATATTTAACAAGCACATTTATTGCTTTATTTGACTTATTAAGCTTGTCTATAACTTGTAGGTAAATTCTTTCGCACATAAAATCCTCCATTACCTTACTATAAATATTGGTTTGGGTAATTGGCCTTCAATTTCAAGATGTTATCCTTTGGCACGGGTGTCACATAACCTTTCTTCCATTCACTAGGAACTCTATTTGTTTTAAAGCTAAAATTTATATTGTGGGTATAATAGGGGACAATGTGGATTGCTGCATATTTAATAAAGCGAGCTGGCAGAGCACCGAGCACATTAGACTTTTTTGTATTAAGATTGTTAAACTTTCTAAGAACAAGAAATTCATTAACATATAAGCATTCTGAGGTTGGTTTAATGTGATCATGGTTCTCTATTGCTGGATATCTCTTATTTATTTCAGTGAAGTGTGAGTTTATCTTATTGAGTACAGTTGTAATATCAAGATTTTCACTGATACCTATTTGTTCTACAGCAGAAGTTTTGTCCTTTAACCCACATAAATCATTAACAATGGTATGTATTTTAGATGGTTCATCTTTTAATTTAGCTTGAACATTTTTGTGGTAAACTTGCTTAGCACATTTAACCTTTTCAACTAACTCAGCTTTGAGCTTATTATACTCTATTCCTTTCTTCTTTGTCTTCTTTAACTTCCGAAAAAGTATAGATAAATTTGGCGTAACACATAAATTATTATTTAAGCTCACACGTTTTTCTTTCTGTGGAAATGCTACTTCAAACGCATTCGATAGAATATGATTTAAGTAGGCTACCTTAAAATCAATTGAATCAGAATTGAAAAAAGGTGACCAGTTCGTTTGATCAATGAGACAGCCAAAGTCAAAGAGGTTATCTTGTGTGTAGTCTCGATGTTTTATAAGTCTAAAATTTTTATCTATTCGAACATATCTTGTTTTGGGCTTATACTCAATACCAATATGGTAATAGGTGGAAATTTTCAGTGGAGATACGTGTTTAGGGGATTCATACCAAGTATAAAGGTTTGTAAAAATTAAATCTAATTTAGACTGTGATTTACGAGATGTATCATAAAAAGTTGGGAAGTTTATAATTTGCTTCAGGTTAGAAGAACCACTGAAAACACCAGCATATTTCCACTTGTTGAAATCCCCTAATATTACAAATGCTGGAGATACATATTTCTTGTTGATATTTTCAAATGCATTGATAAGGCTTTTGTGCAGCTTAAATTGGGCTGCTTTGTCAGAGTTAGGAGGTAAATAAACGCACGCTATTGCAATAATAGAAATCCTTCTTGGTAAGTAATGTGGTCTAACAAGCACCCAAGTAATCTCAAATTCAGTGGAATTGTTATGGATATAATTTTTAAATCGTGTGCATTGAAATGTGTTACAAACAAAAATTGCAGTACCTCCACCACACTTTGATTCCCTAGTGGTTTCATATACATTGAAATTATTAAGAGATATATTTTTACAGTCGCTTCCCCATGTTTCAGTGATTGCTATGACATCAAATTCTCTGCTGAATGCATGCAACGTGTCTAATTTATCTTGGTTTATCGAACAGGCATTTGTATAATACATACTTGGAAAGTTGTATGAATTTTTAATTGGAGTAGTTTCTATCATAACTGTATTTCCTTTATGCTTTGGTCCACCACGCTTCCCTCTTTTCCGTTTCTTTAGTTTTAATCCGATGATGTTCCAAAAGTCAGCCAAGTACTTCTTCATCCAGTAATTCAAACCGGTCATTAAAATAAACAGGAATGGCATCACATACATCACTAATGTAATGTTTAATTTTTGCGTTGCTAACGAGACCTGAGAGAGCAATTAACTGTTTGCGCAATTCCTTTGGATTGTCACTAAACTTATTAGTAACCGTCGTGATTTTTTCTACTGAACTGCATCCAATTAATAGAAGATCAAGTAGCTCTTCATTATTAATGTGACAGTTGCCGACCGACAAATCCTTCCATTCCACTTCAAACGAGCTCCTCAGATCATCTGCATCGACTGAGTGGATTTTGACAGTTCTTCCTCTCATCCTGGGGACTGGTACTTGATGAGGAATCGCTTTCTGTGTTCTCTGCTGTATCAGTCTTAGAAGCCGGCTTTTTTCTTTTATTCATGGCTGTGGTCCATTCCGACTCAGAATTACGAGATTCTGGTTTGCCAATGTCCGGTTTTTGTACTGGTGGCTTTAAACTTGTGTTTTCCACTGGGGTAGTTTTTGACATTGGCTCGGATACTGTGATTATCTGCGAAAACGCCTTACTGTTGTTTGGGCAAACATTTTTTTCATGTCCTCTCTCACCACACTGAAAGCACTTTTTAGAACCATGTTCAATTTTTACATTGAACACATCACATCCAAAGTCAATTTTAGCAAAGCTAGGAAGAACAGTGTCTTCCTTATGGAATAACATTTTAGCAACCAGTGTATGAGACATGACATGAGCGAATCCATCGGGGAGATCTTTGATTGGTAGTCTCTGAAGTTCACCTTTCAGTTGCCCAAAAGTGCTAAGAAAATTGGCCAACGGCTTACACTTAACTATTCCAGGAACGCCTTTAATAAAGACGGTTTTTAATGCCGGTGCAAACGCATGGATTTCAACTATGATCTCTTTGATTGATAGTTTTCCTACATTAAGGATACTTTCGCACACTTCAGCGCTGCTGAAGAACACACCGTAATTGTTCCCATTAATTTTTCCAATCGATCTTATGAATTTTGGCATGGTAGTTTCAGCTAGTGCTAACAGATAGTCACCAAGAACTAGTTCTTTGTGACACTTTAGCACAACGCCACACAGGTTGGATTTCTCCATACCTGTCATGTTGAGAGGATGGGAGAGGTAGCAAAGCTACCTAAAGTGCTCAATGAGCTTAAGAAATAAAAAAATCTTTAGCCAAGTTAAGAAGGAAAGAAAGAACGAACCTTCCATGCTCGTTGCTAGAACGAGAATCGGGAATCTTGTTTTTCAATGTTATGCAACCATATGTTTAGCTCCGAGCATTTACGTACCACTCAGTATGTACACTGGCAGCTCGTAACCCTCAACTGACTACCTGCAGCGTAGTATATAGAATAAGTTCTCGTTATTTGAAGGTGTTGTCTGCATTATACCTTCCAATTGAAAAAACAAAAGTAAAACCAATAAGTAATTTTTTAATCCTATTGTTTTTTAAGTAAATTGTTATTCTGCAAATTAGGCACTAGTTACTATATAACGTAAATAATACATATATTTCAGCACAATTAGTAAATAATTTCAATAATGTGTACTATAGTCTGAAAACATATCCTGTGTGCGCCAATTAGTTACCTGTATGTTCATGAACACAAAAATGTCCAAACCACAGCACAAGTGCAGTGTTTGTGAGTATGAGGGAGGTCGTCTAAGTAAACTCCAGCGTCATATGAGAGTGCACACAAAAGAAAAGCCTTACAAGTGTAGTATTTGTAACAAAGGGTTTTCACACAATGCTGATTTAAAGTTTCACATTACCAGAGTTCATGAGAAGCTAAGACCTTTCAATTGTGAACGTTGTGAGAAAAAATTTGGGTCAAACCAAGAGCTAAAAACTCAAACAAGAATGCATACTGGAGAAAAACCATACCAATGTTCAATTTGTGAGAAGAGTTTTGCACAAAAACGCCATCTTATAAGCCACATGACCTGCCATACTGGCGAAAAACCCTACAGTTGCAATGCGTGTAGTCAAAAGTTTTCCCAATTATCAGCCCTGTCAAGACATCAAACATTTCACGGTAAACTCAAAATTAAAATATATTTTTGTGAATTGCTTAAATTGTTCTAATAAATCATGTGTGATGGTTTTCAGGCAGCCCCTTTAAAACGTTTATATGTGTTATCTGTTATATGCCATTCCGAAATTCGACAAATCTTCAACAACATATTTTTATCCACACAAACGAAAAACCGTTTAGTTGTCCCTCTTGTGACAAACAATTTTCAAGGAAGAATTCCTTAACACATCACGTTAGACATATGCATTCTGACAAGCGTTCTCACAAATGCGATTTGTGTGAAAAGTCCTTCAAAAGTCAGAGTTGTCAACGAATGCATCTTCAAGGGCATTTAAATGAAAAATCTTACAACTGCTCTAGATGTGATGAAAGCTTTAATAATGCCAGAAAACTAAACAGGCATCGCAGAAAACATATCTGAAAAATAGTAAATGCAGTATTTGCTAAAGTGGACAGGTAATCTGTAATGCTCTCAATGAAAACATGAAGCTTTTATATAAAGTGTAGAGATCATCTATAACATTTAACACTGTACCATATTATGTTGTTTTGTTTAAAAACTTTTCATGGAGTTTTTAATTGAAATAATTTTTACACATTTTTAAAACTGCCTAAATAAACATGTAAAGCCAGTATTTTAAGTGTACTAGTATTTGGCTAAAACACTTAGTTTTGTTTTTAGAATTTGTATATAATTTCTTAAAGTTCTAAATTTTAATAAACTTGTACATAACGTATTTTGTAATTGTTAGTAAATTATGTAACAAATAGTTTACCTAGTGGCAAATTAGTTTATATGTACACATTTGCACCATGCTTAGATGGAAATTTGTCATGACAAAATAGAAAAACGATTTTTTTCTACATAATTAATTCTGTTGTAATTGGGAAATTCAATTTTGCAATATTATAATGTTGTAGACAACGTACTTGAAAACATGCAACACTGGACAAGCAATACTTGCATTATCATGAACATAGATTTTACTTGTATTGCAACACTTCATACAATAAATAGAACCTGGCATGGAAACATGCGTAAAGCCTTTTGGTGTTAAGCTAATTAAAGTTTGAGTAAGTAAATCCTACCACCGACCACGGGCACCCTGCGATACTGCAAACTTTATCCCGTGAAATGATTACACTGACAGAATTCAACCAAATCGAACAAAACTGCTGCTCGTTTTTGGTTGACCAAATACTTATTCAAAAAATAACCTAATAATAATAATAATAATAATAATAATAATAATAATAATAATAATAAGCATATGCTAGCAGTATGCCCACACAAAGGTGGAAAGCAATACACAACCTTAAAATTCTAGTAAACGTAATCATATCATAGTCAGATTTGCATTTTTACTTTAACAGTGCACTTAACAGAGGTTAAATGGTTACAAGTTTTGTTAGTTCCACATTACAGATATTAATTTATTTAAAATCGCTAGTATGAACTTTGCATATTCTGCTAAGCAGTAAAAGTATTTTGAGCGAATACATTTATTTAGTATTGTCCAACTTACAATCAAACCTTCCTGTGACTTTCAATACACAAAAATGTCAAGCTCAAGTACTTGTTATTTTTGCTCACCGTCTGTAAGAGGTTTCCATGCCTTAAGGTTACGGCACTGACTTTTTGCATCGGAGGGCACGAGTTCAAATTCGTGTTTAATTAGTTGGTTTTGCTATTATTTGTAAGAAAAATGATTTTAACATTACCATGATCATCAATTATAGTAAGAGGAATTCTGTAAAATTGTAATGTATCAACTAAAGACGGGAAGTACAAAAGCCTCAGTTTTTCAATCTGAAAATATACCACTGAATTCCGGAGTTTAACAAATATAAAATAGTTCCAACAATTTAGGAGTATTTTTGTAAAACAGTAAATGGCTTACGTACATTTAAACTTGTAAAACTGCAAATGAGCTAATAAATTTTGTCAGCATACAGTTACCGTAAGTTGTGCTATTTTTGTCGCGAAACCTTAAAAGATATTAAGTACATTCGAGAAACAGTTTTCTGAACATCAGGAAGTAGACTCACCCCGGGTGAGGGCCAGAAATACTCGTTTCGAATGTGTTTTTATGCATACAGTCGTTTCTTGCTTGAACATAAATACACATCAGGTACATACTTTACATGAACACCTCATATGATAGTCAATTTTTTAAAAGAATTCATGCCATGCCTTACAAATCAATACGTCCAATTATGAACAAAACACACTTGGTAAATGTTGGCAATACATAGTGTTCTGCAAAATATAAGAGGCAAGAACAATTTGCTAGTTTTACTGTCGTCAACCTGAAATTTGTGTAGCACTCTCAGGTTTCAAAAATCTGCTTAATTAGTAAAGGATTCAGATATTTTGTGGTTACGAATATTTGGCTGCATTGAACTATTAAGAGGACGATTAAATTAGAGCCTGAGCAGGTAACGAAGAATTGAATATTTAAAACGAATATCATTCGGTGTTAATCGGATTAAAATTTACAAAGAAAATGGATTTTTAAGAATGCATTCATGTACATTCTAACACCATTTATTACCTTATGGTGTAGAACCTATTTATGAATTGTGTTTGCTATAAACAAACATTCTTATGCATTTTGGTAATAACTGCTTACTATATCGAATCAGCAGCCAATAGCATGCAGGCAAGTTAAACACTGAACGTTTAGGACGTAAGCTTTTTACGGATTGATACGTGAAAAGTACGTTCTGCTTCATTTAACAATTACCTGTAGATTTTTTGCATCTTGTTTCTCGGCGCTGCGGGACGTGTTTCTTGACACACTAGAACATTTTCTAAACATTCAATTTGTACTACATGCCACACTTGGTCAATGAGAAATATGGTATTTTACAAAATAAAAATTATATCAATCTCACAATTTTATGCATAACTTTTTAATGTTTTGTACTGTTTGAAAATAAATATTGTGAATAGCTACAACATATTTTTTTGTAAAGTTGAAAAATGTATAAAACGGAGCACAAGTGTAGTCTGTGAGAGTTTAAGGAAGATTGCGTGATTATGCTCCAACGCCATATGAGCAACGTTTTCATGCATATAAACACGTTTGCTATGAAAGTTTCAGGGCAACGTCATCAAGTTCTGCTGTTTCTCCGTGGAACTCCTAATGGAGCTTATTCAAACTGTCTAAGAATGCATAAATAATGGTAGATGAATGTTGACAAAAATAAATAGTTCATTAACAATTTTTACAGGTTTTAAGGTCATGCAAGGGTTGCATTGTTTTATGAATACCCTGTACTGTAGTTCTTGTGTATTATATTCGTTCACCTCAAAAACGTAGTTTGTTTAGGATCTAGAAAATTTACGCTTTGGTACTTTTTTACGTTAAAAATTTTAGAATTTGATCATATACTAAGTTGTAAACCGTTTTCAGGATAAAGCAAAAAATAAATTATAGCATAGTTGGTTGTTATAATCCGCCTAGGCTGTAAAAGGTTTATATGTGTGAGTATTGCTAATAAAGTGGTGTCTTCTCCAAATCTACACTGCAGTATTGAAAAGACTGTCAATTTAGAATTTACGCAGCAAATGAAAAATTGAGTACAAAAAACCTTTTGAAGGTAGTCGAATTATGTCTTCTTGCGCAAATAAGTTTCTAAGAATGCATTTAAGAATTCTACCAACTCACGGTTGAGTAATTTGGAACCTAAAATAAATACTAGCCCCTGTGTTTTAGCTTCTTACAAAAGGCTGCCCAGATTTTGCATCCCCGCCTAAATCAGCATTGCGGTAACGAGAAAACAAACATCTCTGGAATAACGTATCTACAAAACCTTTAGTGTTTAAAACGAAAATCTTTTAAAGATAATCCGATTAAATTTTTCTACACGTACATAATATTCTGAGAAAATTTTCTAAACCTGTTTGTGTCCAAATGTCTTCAAAGCTCTTTAGGATATATGCATTCACTAACTAACATATGAGTGCATTTTTGTAGCAGCGGTTCACTTTTGTAACCCACATATACCTACGCAACATGCACCTGAAAAAGCCGTGCACCACCGCAGCAGCAATTATTGTTAAAACGAATTCATACAGTTTTGTGTTTAGCAACGTGGTACGCTAAGCATACAGTGTATGGTTCACACACTTCTGTAAAGCGGAAGAAAGACGGATTGGACATCCGTTTGTCATAGGAAAAACCTGTATGCATTAGGGTTTCAAATTTAAAATATCAAGTTAACGGTACGCGAGCTTTGTAGTAATCTCAATGTTTTTGTACTTCTTTGGTTGCTTTGAATTATTACAAACCACTAAATTTAAGTACTAAAATCTAAAAGACTTGAGCGCTGTTTTTAAGTTATAAGTGTTTTGAATTTTGTGCTCTACGGTTGAGCAATAAATTCTGTGAGCAATTATACACAACCATGTCGAAACCGGATTATAATTGTGCTTTTTGTGAGTTCAAAGCAAAATTTCTGAGTCAACTCCAGTGTCACATGCGAGTGCATACAAAAGAAAAGCCTTATAAGTGTGACATCTGCAACAAGATGTATACAAAAAAATATAGCTTAGGCCAACACATTAGCACAGTTCACCAAAACCAACGAAGTTTCAATTGTGAACATTGTGAAAAGAAATTTGGAACCAGATATAGGTTAAAAATTCACGTTAGAGTACACACCAGAGAAAAACCATACCTATGTTCCATTTGTGACAAGCGGTTTGCACGGAAAGAAAATCTTAATGCCCACATTACATGTCATACAGGCGAAAAACCTTACAACTGCAATGATTGCAGCCAAAGGTTTTCCCAAATCCCAGTCCTGATAAGACATCGAAAACTTCACGGTAAGGTTAAACTAATAATCCAATTTTTTAAATAGCCAAGAACTCTTCTTACTATATTTATATATATATATGTTCTTTTCAGAGAAATCCTCTAAATCTTTTGGTTGTGTTTTTTGTGGTATGCAATTCCTACGGTTAGAAAAACTTCGACATCATATTTTTGTTCACACAATGGAAAAGCCGTATGATTGTCCTTCGTGTGATAAAAGTTTTTGTTGGAAGGATTCTTTAGCATCTCACGTCAAGCATATGCATACTGATGAACGTCTGCACAATTGCAATTTCTGTGAGAAGTCATTCAAGCTCCAATCTTCCCTGCGTTCTCATCTTCAAAATCATCTGGGTGAAAAAGCGTACAAGTGCTCTCTATGCAATATGAGATTTAATAACGCGCAGCAAATAGCTACGCATATTAAGAAACACGAATAAAAATATTCTACATTTGCGCATAATTGCGGTAGTATTTGTGGAACAAGACTGTCCCGCAAAGATAGATTCTAAGCACACAAGGAAGATTGAGAATTAATGTGTTAGTTTCAAATTTAAATCATCTAAAATTTTGAGTGCTTTTCAAAAATGCTGTTCTTTTTACAAACTTGCGTGGCTTCTTTCTACTCAAATTAAAAAAAAATAATTTAGGAAACTGTACAAATAAATAAAGTCGAGTAAAACATTTCTTTTGTGTTGGATTTATGCCTCAATAGTTTAATTTGTACATGGATTTCTATAAGGTAAATATTTAGTAAGTAAATGATATATATTATAGGTAAAAAACCGTAGAGCTGCAAAGTTAGTTGCCAATCGTTGTCTTTATTATGAACCAATTTTTTATAATAAATGTATCCTTTAAAAACCAATAAAGTTTTTTTAGTATTGTTTGATGGTTTCTAGACAAATTCGTTAAACCTTCTCTTTTGGGTGTGTTATCTCTAAAATAGCACTTGGACATCATCATCATGAGAAATCATCAGCATCATACTTGTATCACAAAAACCGTTTAACTGTTCCCCTGTTACAAAATGTTTTCATAAATGGATTTGCTAACATGTCATACCACGGCATCAAACGTAGACGAACTAATGAACGCTTGATTAGGTGCAATTTGTGCAATAAAACTTTTAAGACTATGCAATGCAATTGCTAGCAAACGCATATACAAAAATATAGGTTTGAAAAATCATGCATATGCTATGTCAGTAATAAATGGTTCAGCAGTGCGCAGCAACCAAAGCTACTTACTTCAATAAAATTATACCTTACCCAATTTTCAAGGTAAGGCAAGTTCGCATTTAATTACCGTTTTTCACAAAAAGGGTTCTTCAAAACACACTTCATGTGTAAAAACTTGGAAGAAGAAAGCTTCAAGTAGCAAACTGAGATGCCAAACCCAATACTGCCTACGTATATACTTGTAAAGACAATTTGGTAAAAAGTTGCTACAAATTTGCTAGTTTGGTAACAAGGGTTCTAAATAAATTGAGTGCTCACACATAGCAATTTGGCACATGTATCCAGAAACACATAGACATGTATATTTCGTCCACAAAAAGACATTTACAGTCTGTGTCAACTGATAGGGGCCAAACCAACCAAGTTGCGTAACTTTCTATGAAGTCCGTCGTTTGGTCCGGTATTACTACATATACATCCTGATACTTTTACAAGTATAACCACCAAGTTTCATAAAATTCCTACATGCTATAGAAAAATAAGAATTTTTTTAATCTGAAAAAATTAGATGTCTCAAAACCAAGGGCCACCATAATGTACTAAAACTAATTGGTGCCGTACATGGTTAGAATAAATTTTTTGAGAGAGAACTCATAAATCGAAGGCTGCTACACTGGTTTATGGTTGTTAAAAGCGGCATGAACAAGTTAAAAAAGGCATATTTACTTACGTTCAAGGTTCGCGCATATTTTGCTAAAAAAATAGCCACCTGAAATCCCCAAAATGCATCCAAAGTTCCCAAATTTTTTGTAGCTAATTCAGTTTGATGTATTTTGTTAATAGATTGTCTATTAAAACAATTTGAAAAATATTTACACTTGATACATGATAAATACCCGGTACTGCTTTATTGCATTTTGTCGCTCTGGAAGGTTTTGCTTTATTAAACTTATTAAATGCGAGCAATTATGGTATTTTAAAAACAGTGGTGCCTTGAAATGCACAAGGGTGAGTCAATGTTGACTTGAGAAATGTCTGAACATCAAAAAACAGCAAGACAAATGAGTCTTAGACATTTGTACCATGTCACCCTTTCAGTACCTTACGGACACCGTATAAACCCATGTAAAGGACATTACACAGTTACATTCGTGTTTAAAACAAGCATGTAGTCATAAAGCATATTTGTTCAACGGTGGCCTTAGAATACTCTATCGCTGTAACTGAAAATACTCAGTAATATGCTTAAAGTATTAATTTATAGTAATAATTTGTGAGTAATATTGAATTTTAAATTTTGCTATTTGTGTACATAGCTACAAGAAATAACATGCAAATGGATTTTTTACAAGACTTAAGCACAGAATCAGGTACGAGACCGTCCCTAGTCCGAAATCATGCAACTTTTAGTAATCCACTTATACATTTTAGGAAATATTCATACTGTGGTCACTGAATACTACTTTGGTGAATAAACTCTTCCCTATGCGAACCACAAGGAGGCATTTTGGTACTGAAAAGTTGCTTGTATCCGATCTGTTCAGAAAGTCTTTTTGGAGTTAACCGGATTATGAGATACATGCACACGAACATGCAATTTCAAATGTCATAAAACCCATACCGTTTCATTTTAACACCTTGAATTTTTCGATGCACTCACTCATTCAGTGCAGATTTTATATTAAAAATGAGGACCTTTCGGTTTAATTACGGCTTCTATTATACCGGTAACAGATACAAAGTGTTTTTGAAAATAAGTATCTTTACGTCCTCGCAATTTCTGGTTCCATGTATTATGGCACCTTGAAATTGTTTGTGATCACACTAAAGAAACATTTTGTTAGAAAAATATCTGCATTGTAAGTACTATGTTCATTTTAGCCACCTGCTTATGTTTTTTTGTCACGTAGACTATTCCTCGTAAATGAGCTAATCCGCACCTTTGGTTAAAATTGTTCATAAAGATTTTTTTCAAGAAACGTTCCACATAAACTAGTTGTTTACACTGTTGTTCTAGTATTTCTACCTGAAGCCAAAATTTATAATGCAAGCTGGGCAAAAGTCATTTTGGATAAAAACTTTTTTAAGTTAAGCGGATTAATACTTTAGTTGTCAAATGTTTCTTTCACTACCTATAACATCTACCCATTTTCTGTGCATTCCAATTTTCATTGCGGTACAAGCTACCTACTAGATAGTATATAGTGACTGAAAACACAAATTGGTTAAAAATTAACATGTTCGCTTACAATGCAATGCACTTCTTAGCGCAACCACGCTGCAAGAAAATATTCTAGAGTATTTATACCAGTAAGAAGACAGAACAAAAACTTGCTGATAGTAAGCAAGACGTATCTGCATCATCTTCCCTCTTTGAAAGATTAAACCACAGTGTGAAAGTTTGTGTTTTAAATTAAGAAGTTCAATTATTTAGATTGGCAGTTGGAAAACGTAATATAGTCGTTTCAGAATCTGCAAAAGATGCAAAAGTTATGGATTAGCAAAAGTTTGCAGGCGGAGAGAATCGAACCCACCGTCTATCTGAAAGGCCCAGATCGTTATACCACTATACTACGACTGCAACGTATGCTAATCTCGGTTTCAGAAGGGATAATGTCTCGCTGCTTGATTACCTAATTATTATGACGCGTTACTTATTACTAGAGCAGCTCGACATTGCTAGGCTGGTTGACGAGTTGCCACACGTCACTACTACAAGTAAATATAATAATTAGCAAACAAATTTACGGAAAATCCTTGCCACATTATCAAATTCAAGAAATCCAAGCTGTTATGTCTTTTGCCTCATAACATGTAAAATAAACGATGACTAAGACCAAGGTTATCGTTTTACTAGTTTATTAATTAATCTTAATAATAATGTACAATTTTAGTTAAGCACAGCAAGTCAGTCAGCCGAACTCTCTCGGACCCGAACAAGAATAGAATGACGAGCTACTAGACAGCTTGACTCTCACAAAAAGTACTAGAACATTCTGAAACGCAACGAGAAGGACAACGTGCTGCTGACTGAACTTGCTTCTCTTTCAAACTCTATGACACGACAAGTACCCTATTCTACACAAGCTAAAGATTTGTATTCGCAATGTCTATCTAAATGAGTCGTATTCTTGAAACAGTCAATGCATATATGCACACCAAATAGTCTTCAGTTACAGTACAGAGAAAATAGTAAAAATGTGTGGCTCGACTCGACTTTATGCATAATCTTTACAAAGTACCCGACGCAGCCGACCCCACAGTTGTGAGCAGAACGCCGCGGTCAGACTAATGCGGATCAGACAAAGAAGCTGTACCCAACTACATAATAAATGTTTCGTTATTTATAGTTATAAATATCTAAGAAATTTATATTTCTGGGTTAAGTCTGAATTACAGGAGTCACAATTTTCTTAAGAACATGCAAATAGTTGTCTTTCTAAGAGCCAATTTCTTAGTACCTAAATCAACATTGTAAAATTCCGGGAAAATCTGTTTACCCGATTGAATATTTTGAATGTGCAGTTTACTAAAAGTTCAGCATAAGAAAAACTTTAGACTTTAAGCGGATTAAAGTATGGAAAGGCAAATACAAATACCGAGAAACAGAAAAACCTGTAGTATGGACTAAATTAAGTACACCGATAGTTGTTGCATACATTCGTATTCGTGCCACATTTGCTACCAGTTAAGTGCATTTACAACATTATGAAACGTACGGTTTCAAAGTGAACATACCCTGCTATGTACCAGCAAAATCGAGCAGTAAACAAACTGAAACTTGGTAGCTTATCAAACATAAATTTTAGTTCTCATTTAGAACAATGAGGTAGTAGTGGAAACGTCAAAAACTTGCACTTGATTGTAGCCTAATCCACTCAACAGTTTTAAACATTGCTTTTCAGTTTACGTTGCTTAATACCATGTACTGCGGCGTGTCTGGGCGTAAAATATGGCAAAAACGGGGAAATTTGCATTCTCTATTTGTAGTTTTAAACCAACGAAAACACATGATGTTCAGCGTCATTTGACAGTGCACACAAAAGAAAAGCCTTACAAGTGTAATATCTGTGACAAAGGGTTTTCAAGGAAAGGATGTTTAGTAAGTCACATAACGACAATTCACGAAAACCAACAGCATTTCAAATGTGAGCACTGCGAGAAGAAAGGGCCATATTCCTAACCTTATGGAGAGTGGGCTAACGATGCTCCGCATATATACATATACCATTCGATAGCTCTTGAGGAGCTTATCAAAAGTGTTGCTGGGCACAACTCCGAAAAACGTGATCTATTGGCACTTTTGGCTAAGTGAAGTTCGGAGTTTTACATACAAATCCTAAGGTACAATTTATTAACGAAAATAAAAAACTCAGAATACAGATAGAAATGCCTATAAATCGATAGATTATGGCTTTATGAACAATATTTACACAGGCCTTTTAATGTTTTACTTGTTACATGTGATTCGTGAACCAGTAAACGGCACCTGTACATAGGTGCTTGATTGGTTAGGATCCACTTGTCGGTGTTGCTCCTATGATATTGTAACATTGAAGGGCCCGTGTAAATATTGTTCATAAAGCCATAATCTATCGATTTATAGGCATTCCTATCTGCATTCTGAGTTTTTTATTTTCGGTAAAAAATTGTACCATAGGATTTGTATGTAAAACTCCAAACTTCACTTAGCCAAAAGTGCCAATGGATCACATTTTTCGGAGTTGTGCCCAGCAACACTTTTGATAAGCTCCTCAAAAGCTATCGAATGGTACATGTGTATACGCGGAGCATCGTTAGCCCACTCTCCATAAGGTAGGGAATATGGCCCTTTGGATCAAAGCAAGCCTTAAATCGTCACACAAGAGTACACACAGGAGAAAAACCATACCAATGTTCAATTTGTGACAAACACTTTGCACAAAAATGGAGTCTTACTAGCCACATGACATGTCATACTGGGGAGAAACCTTACAGCTGCAGTGTTTGTAGTCAAAAGTTTTCCCATTCATCAGCTCTGTCATTACACCGGAAACTCCACGGTAAACTCAAATTAAAAAGATTTTAGTGAAGAATCCATGTAAGCTTCTAATTGTTTATATATATTGATTTTTTCAGACAAATCCGTGAAACTTTACGTTTGTGTTTTTTGTGAAATGCCATTCCAAAATCGGATAAAACTTCAACGTCATATATTTATCCAAAAAAAGGAAAAACCGTATTGTTGCCCTTCGTGTTACAAAAGGCTTCCACGGAAGAATTCCCTAACCAATCATATCCTATATATGCACTCTGCAGAGCGAAAGTACAAATGCAATTTGTGTGAAAAGGATTTCAGAGCCAAAGATTGCCTACGGAAACACCTGCAAAGGCATTTAGGTGAAAAATCTTACAAGTGCTTTGTGTGTAATGACGGGTTCACCAATGCTTCAGACCTAAGCTGGCATAGCAGGAAACATAAGGAAAATGTACTACTTGCGGAAAAGAACTAACAGTGTTAGTCTAACACGCGCGTTAACGCATAAAGCGTTTATACATAATTTCAATTTACAAGCACTTTACTTTTTAACCGTAATATGATATTTTATTTACGAATCTGTGTTGCTTGCTTCTACTTAAACTTTTCTACAGCTTTTAAGTACTATGCATACTGGCATATGAAACTAATATATTTAACTTGTGCTGTAATTATTCTTTTATCTCAAAATATAATTCTGTTTATGAGATTCATTCTGGTTGCGGTAAATTCCCATATTTCAATAAAATTATACTCTACATTTTTAACACTAAAACTCCCTGCTTCTGCAGAGGTGCTACTAAAATATCGTGTCCGTTTGCCCTTCAGTGTGTCCATAGATTTTATTTTTGGGTCAAGGTCAAATGGGTTCTTTGTCGTACAAAATGGATTATAAACCAGCCAATTGGGTCAGTTTATTGCTGGTATAGTCATTGTCAGCGAGCATCTTGAATTGATTACCATTGATTGGTTAAGGGTTGTTTAGTAGTATAATATATCTGAATGGTATACAAACATATAATCAGTTGCATCCTCCTCAATTTGAAGTTTCCTGAATTAGTTCTGCCGAAGAACCATTTATGATGTTATCTAAAATTTTGCTTTATCAATTTCAATATCATTAAAGAAAACAACGCTCTGTATTTCAAATTGTTGAAAAGTGTGTACCACCCTAAATTGGCAACTTATATTGTAATCATTTACTGTTTGAATTAGTAGTTAAAATTGATTTGAATTAAAATTTGTGAAATGTGAAAAACAGGTAGCTGTTACTTTAGTCATCTTAACAGCATTAGATAGCCTATTACTATTACGAGCTTCTAATAATTCATGTTGCATGTTGCAATACCACGCGAAATGTACCACTGCGAAATTTTCCAGTTTGGAAGGTCTTACGACCAAAAACGCATGAAAGGCAAATCCTGTTTATCAAAACAGTGGTGAAATTCAGCATTTAAAGACATTGATTTGCTCACCTCTTAATTTTGGTTGAAAGTTTTAAATAATATTAAAGTGGTTCAATGCTTTAAATTTCTACGACCAGATGTGGTGCATCATAACCTGCCTAGACCAATGCATGTATACGTTTCATGAACTTAGAGGTCAAAAATGAGTTTTAGGTACTTTATTTCTTTAGCAAAATGTCTTCACATGAAAACAAAGCAGAAATTTTAATCTAAACTAAAACCATTTGTCGTAAGTACCTCTTAATACTGTTGGTATTGGCTTAGTCCTCAATAATTAGACTGCAACTTTGCAAAATTAGACCGATGGTGATTGAAAAAAATACTTATGTACTTATCCTAAGCGTATATACTCTGAGCCTGGAAGGATTAAAGTGTGAACACTAATACTGCTTTAGCAGCCCTAAAGCGTCTATTCAAGTATAAAATATTCAAACTGGAAACATTAGGTTTTAATGCTAAGTGGATTATAATTAAAGCAGGCATAAATGACCATTTCTCTTATTACAAACCTGTGCATTGTAATAGTTTGTGTTTCGTAACTTAATAAGACCTTTGTATTATTATACAGTGCTTAATAAAAGTTAAATATAAGTGTCGAGCTGAATTGAGGTGTAATCAGTTTTATTTTGCATGGCCACACACGTCAAGTTTTTATATATCAGCCAATCAGAAAATAGAATACGATGTATCATCAGCTGAACGCGCCGAACGAGCGGGCACCACACCGCACAGAAAACGTTCAGCTGATGCGGATGATGCAAGCATCATTTTTCTATTTTCTGATTATCTGATAAACAAAAAATTTACGTGTGTGGCCATGCAAAACGAAACTGATTACACCCCAATTCAGCTCCACACTTGTATATTTAACTTTTAAAAAAAGTCTTTTATTAAGCACGGTACTGTAAGAAAAGCCTCCTGCATTGTCAAGATTTCGTGTGTCCCTCCCTAGATTGTGGTTTACTCACATGAGAATTTTAGTTGTATGTTTATAGATAGGAAGTACTTGTTTGGTACAAATAAATACTTCAAGATGAACTGAGAGTTAAGGTAGATGAAGACAGTACGTTACTGTGGTTACTGGGAGAAATTTTAAATTGTATTTGTATTAAGTTAATTCCACTATTTAAATCTTACCAGACTTACTTGACAATCATCTCATCGTCAACAGTTTGAAGTAGTTTTCAAGGCTCATTTCACATGACCACTAAACGGCTTATAACATTACTAAAACCATTTAATAATTAAGCTTACCGCAAATAAACCGTAACTTACGACTAGATTGGTGAAAAATTGCTTCCCAAAATAGTACGTAAATCAGCATTCTGGTACCTTAAATTGTTTTTACAGGAAAAAAACCTACAAAAACGCATAAAATATTAAGTTGTGGATAAGAAGAATGACTTATAGATTTAAATTGGGCAGTTTTAATTTTTCAAACTTAAGCTGATTATAATGTACTCATACAATTCTGCATTTTACGTTCCTAGCTTGCTGTGAGAAGCTCCGTCACGTAGACTTATCCTCTTATTTGAACAAACCTTGTTCCTGATATCCAAATAGATCCTGATTCTAAGAAGTATCTACGTCAACCATTTTGCTCACCATTATCCATTATTTTTACTGCAACCGACTGAGCAAATAGTGTTTTGGAGGAAACCTTGTGAGGTTAAGCGGATTAGTACTTATGTTGGTAAATACTACTACCCCTGCCTGCAAGAAATATCTATATACTGTACACTTTAAGTTTCAATTTGATAAAACCTGCTTCTTGACTGAACACAGCTTGGTTAAAAGTATCATGAACACTTATAATGCAATGTTCTTTGGAGCTGTACACAGGTTGCAAGTATCGACTCTGCGAACATCCAATAGGACTACACGACTAATACTTCTTGGCAGCAGGAAGCCAGGTTTGTCTAAAGTTCAGTAACCCCCTTTCCTTATCGAAGGAACCGAGTAAAAGTGCTATTGTAAACATTATTTGCCAATTTAATTAATTTGTTTTAAGTTATAAGAGGCTGACATTGTTATTTCCGAATTCGCAACATTTTGTAATTTTTGAAGCTAATACAAGGTTTGTAGAACTCAGGCATTTTGAGTTTTGTGCGCAATTGATTGACAAAGAACTCTGCTAACACTCATCCAAACTCTGTAAACTGTATTGACGATGACTTCGAAAATGACCAAGGCAGAACACAAATGCAGCATTTGTGAATATAAAGCAAAATGGGAATATCTCCTCAACATTCATATTATGAGAGTGCACACCAAAGAAAAACCGTACCAGTGTAATGTCTGCAAAACACGGTTTTTAAGAACGTCTAACCTCAGGCGTCACATTACCACAGTTCATGAGAACAACCGACCTTTTAATTGTAAGCACTGTGAGAAGAAATTTGCATCAAAGCACAAGTTAAGTGTTCACACCAGAATACATACAGGAGAAAAACCATACCAGTGTTCGATCTGCGAAAAGCGCTTTACACATAATGGGGATCATACTAACCACATGACAAGTCATACTGGCGAAAAACCATACAAATGCCCGATTTGTAGTCAACAATTTTTCCATTCATCAGCCTTATTAAGGCACCGAAAACGCTTCCATGGTAAGAACTTCCTGCTGTATTTATTTTGTAAACACATTTTCAAAGAAAGTAATAATTGTTTTACGTTCAACCTTGCATAAAGGAGCAAGCTAAATCCTTCGGCTGCGTTTTTTGTGATCGCCAATTTCAACAGTTGGTAAACCTACAAAAGCACATTTTCATTCACACAAAAGAAAAACCTTTTTGCTGTCTCTTGTGCGACGAAAGTTTTGCTGTCAAGGGAAATTTAAAAGGTCATATCGAACATAAGCACTCCGATGACCGACATCACAAATGCAGTTTATGTGAAAAGGCATTCAAAGCAGGAGCTTCATTACGCCGACATTTGCAAAGGCATTTAAATGAAAAACCTCACCTGTGTACTGTCTGCAATTCGAGGTTTATTAGTAAATGCGATCTAGTAAGGCACACCCAGAAACATACGGGAGAAATATTCAAGAATTGCTAGATTTGCGGAAGAAACCTTATACGCAAGGACAGTTTTAGAAACGCTTCAAAAGAAATAAAAATGCTTGCAAGGAAATCGCCTGTAGTATATAGCAATTTAAAATTTAGTGTGCAAATTTTTTAAAATTGCATACAACGTATTTGTGGTACAACGTTGTGTTGTCTCTCTTTGTTAATCAATTTACAGATACTCCAAAACCATGCTTATAAACATGAAAGTTTACATAAGAAGTTACCGTTGTAATTAGCATCACAATTCGAATCTTTAAACTAGTGTCAATGCCGCAAGTCTATTAAAACAAAATATGAGCAATTTCGTGGTGTTTTATTTAAAGGAACTAATTTATAAGGTATTGAAGTAATTGCATGTCAAATACTTGATTATCTTTGGTATAAGTATGAAACTTCTGGTATTCATTTATTTTTTGTGTAGTAATCCTAAATGGTCTTAATGGGCCTCTGATTAAATAAAGCTCTGCCTTATATTTCAAACTGCTAGCAATACTGCAATATTTGTAGAAAAGCGTTTAAAATAATGTTTCATATCAATGACATGCAAGGACGGATAATTGCATAGGAAAAAGTGCTTGGTCTAAATTATTATGACGGTCACTAATTCGCTTAAGCAATAACAACTTTTAGCATTTGACTTCTTAAAAGGAGAATTGTTCCGCTTGAATCAGCATTGTAGTATTACAAAAACGTTTATATCCTAAAAACACAGCTAATTAAGCATTTATAACATCCTAAAGTAACACCCAACCCGCTGTTATTGGATTAAAACTTTCACACGTACATTCAGTTTCTGAGAATGCATTCTATTAGAATGATTCTAATATGTTCAAGGTATTTACCCAACATCCTTTGGCATGGCGTGAAACATTCTTATGCTCCTTATGTGCTTTTTCAAACAAACAGACTTATTCCTAAGTACCTGTAAACTAATTGGAGATCGATAGGTTTTTAGCTATATCGATACGTTTCTTAGAAAAGTTAATCAGTTCATCCCAAGTGTTATAGAATTTAGTACTTTCACAACCATTTTTGTTTCACAACGTTTTCGTTAACTGTAGCATTGAACGTTTAAAACAACAAAACCATGTCGGTTTAAAAACTGTGTACCTATGTGCATTTGGGTTTCCAGTTTGGTATAACGGCATAGTGAAATAACAAATTTGGACCATGTGGACTTAAAATGAACTGCGAAACATTTATTTGTAGTACACATACATTGCACCTAATGCTTTAGCACTAAGATGCTTAAACTCAGTGGTCATAAGAAAGGTATTTGCTCCAAAGATTTGTTGGAGTGAGTAAAGTAAGGCGTAAAACGCGTGAAGTGTGTATAAAATAGACAGGCCATATTTTTATTTTTCTTCGATGGGTCGCCTAGGCTCAACAATTTTATTGATTTTTTTTTCGGCAATTAAGCTACACAAACAACTTTGGCTATCTTGGATGTGTTTTGGTAACCTAATTCTACTATTTAAAACTTAAATTTTCGAAAAAAAACTTTAATTAAAGTTAATTGCCATGTTAATTGTTACCCTAATTAGTTCGTTTCCCATCAGAGTGCTAAGAGATTTTTCATCGTAAATCGAGTCTACATAGAAAGTTCTATCAAATCCGCGTTACAGATCTTCTCGCACTCTGATGGGAAACGAGATATATATTTAGGGTAACATTTAACATGGCAATTAACTTTAAATAAAAAATTTTCGAAAATTTTAAGTTTTAAATAGTAGAAATAGGTTACTAAAACATATCCAAGATAGCCAAAGTTGTTAAAAATGCTTAATTGTTAAAATATTTTGCTAACTGTCGTATCATAATTAAATTTAAATTGCTCATAACTTAGCTTTTTGAATTGAAAACCAACAAGATAGTGGCATAAGGATTGTTTCATATATTGAAACACTGAATTCTAATGATTTCTAAACAGCAAAGTTAAGCGGATTATAATTTCTTTCATCAGACATATACAGCTTCGGAGAATGCATTAGCATGCAACCGGCCATTTTATGTGTCCATACTGTGTGATACCTCCGCATGATCTGTGCATGCAATATATGAACAAGTGTACGCATTTTGATAATTCTTCCTCTATATTTTCGGATGCATTCAACAATGAAAAATCTTGAAGTACCAAAAATGTTTTTACAACCGCAGCTATTCTTCGACAACTGGCATACTAGACGTATGTTGAGCATATGAACCCGTACAGCTGAAAACATAATTTACTAGTTTTTTGAGTTGAAGATAATTGTTGAACATTTTATGGCATGATCAGTTTTCATAAATCCAGCTAAAAATAGTGAATTTAAATCTTTTCTGGCTACGTCTACTTGTATGGACAATTTGTTTCTTCAACATTAACATTCTTTTCATTTTGGCTTCAGCAAGACATTTATATCAAAATCCACGCAGCCAATGAAACCATGCCAACCCAAAATAAAACCTTTAGAAACGAAAAATCTTTAGATTGTTCCTCGTATAAATAAAAATAAGTTCGTGCATATTCTTTTCAAGATGCGAACACTTGAGTTCCAAATCTTTTCTTTCTAGATGCAGCTAAACCGCATTTTACCTCTTTTTACATTAAATTTCAAATATCTTGTGAATTTTGTTTACGTTTAACTTCTGGTTCCATTCAGCATGCTAGTACCTGCACGTAAGCGTTGAAGGAAGCAACTTCTATGTGATGTGATAACTTTTACAATCAGACGAAAAACGGAGAATAAATACTTTTTTGGTCAGGATTACCCAAACGGAGCATTTTTATTGGACGAAACTCGCAGTAATCGGCTTTGCTCAAATGTACAAGAAGTTTTACCTCGAAAGGTTGCTTCGTTTTACATCAATTAGGCAGCAACACAAGAATTTGGCACTGGGTATGGAACCCTTTTTGGTTAAAGAGGATTAAAATTTGAGTACGTGACTGGTACTAAATACAAAAGCAAGGTACTAGATACATTGTATGCAATTTGGGTTTCAATGGTTTGAAACACGTTTATTGAAAAAAATGTTTCCTTATTTTAAAGCGTGTATAAGTATGCTGCAAAACGACTGTTAACAGCTTCCAGATACGATATTATTCTAGAACAGCGACAACTAGAAAAACACGTAGAGTTTGTTTTCAAGCGAGCAAGCTTTGTCTGGATTTTTGTACCCACTCTGACAAAAAAGCAACAGTGCAACTTGCTGTTACTTTACTTTAGGATTACTAGCCAAACTATAAAATTCGAAAAGCGAATTTTCTATTAAATCGTTATTTATTTACTATTTGTGCATTGTGCTTAAATGTTTTAGTTTGTTCAGTAATGCTTGACAATACAATCCACGAACCCCTACTGAATACCTGCATGCCATAAATCTCCAAAATGTCCAAGTCTGAACACAAGTGCAATATTTGTGACTTTAAAGCACAATTTCCAAGTGTACTCCAGCGTCATATGAGCGTACATACAAAAGAAACACCTTACAAGTGTAACATCTGCAGCAAGCAGTTTACAGGCCAGAATCATGTTAAGCACCACATAAGCACGGTACATGAAAACCAACGCCCTTTCAAGTGTGACCATTGTCAAAAGAAATTTGGAACAAGGAGTGCCTTAAAAATTCATGTAACCAAGCACACAGGAGAACGACCATTCCAATGTTCTATTTGTGACAAGCGATTTTCGCGGAAAGAGTATCTTACATCGCATATGACCTCGCACACTGGTGAGAAACCCTACAGCTGCCAAGTTTGTGACCAAAAGTTTTCACACGTGTCAAGCTTGATTTCACACAGGAAAATTTACCATGGTAAGTTTAAATGAACCTGTGTTATTGCTTTAGTTTTGGCAGTTGTAAAATGAATTCTTTTTGTTTCAGGAGAATCCACCAAATATTTTGCTTGCGTCTTTTGTGACTTTCGTTCTCGAAAAATGAAAGTTCTTCATAGACACATTTTTATCCACACAACCGAAAAACCTTTTGATTGTTTGTTATGCCAGAAAGGTTTTGCTCAAAAGAGCAACTTAACAGCTCACATCAAACATAGACATTCTGCAAACAGAAGTTTTCAGTGTAATTTGTGTGACCAGACATTCAAAACCAACGCTTGTCTGACAAGACATCTGAAAAGGCACTTGGGTGAAAAATCTTACAAATGCTCTTCATGTAGCGAGAGCTTTTTAAATGCACTAGACTTAAAAATGCACACCCGAAAACACACAGGAAATGTTTACAAATGTAATGTTTGCGACAGAGAGCTGACGCGCAAGGATAGTCTGAAAGAGCATATGAAGCGTCTGCACAATTTGTAATATTTAGGAATTATTTTATTATTAAAACTCTGCCCATAATATAACTAGTTTTGCATAAGAAAAGATGTTCTGTGTGCATAAAATATTTTGACTATTTCAAGAAAACGATTATGTTTTTCAAAACATCACAAATACAAACCTTTGGCTTGGGTTCCTTTAATTTGATAATGTGGCAAGTATTGTGTATAAATTTGTTTGATAATAAATATCTTTACTAGATTTGTAAAATTGTTGTTAATTTAGTACCAGTTTATCACCATTTTAAATGTTAAAATGCTCACCAATTACACACAAGATATCAATTAAACAAACAAAATTTGTATTACTAAAGGACTTCAGGAATCGGGTTTTTGATAATTTTTAACTTGTTTATTTCGGAAATACCGATTTGTTCACCATATTCTTAACAGTGTCTGGTAAATAGCATGTTAAAAGGTATCAAGCTGCACCACAACACTTGTCATGGAAGCATGTAAGTGGCAAATGAAACCAAAAATGCGGTATTTTTTTCTGCACTTGTTTAGCAGAGCTTGTCAGCCAGCTAGATATTTTAGTTTATACATTAGTTTAAGTTTTTCAACGTATTTGTGTAAGCTTTAAAATGTTATGAAATCAAATCTTTAGCTTGATTTGTTTATTTCAACTCAACAATTTATAGTAAAAAATTGGAAAGTGCAATCATTACAAGATTTAGTTTTTAATTCAAAATGTTTTTGTGAGAAATGCCTTATGGCTAAAAAGATGAAATTTTAGTAATGCGTTTAATAATTCTGTGTGTGGTTACTGGTATATTGGGGGAGAATTTCTTGCCAAAATTTTACCTAAATTAGTATTTTGGTATTTGAAAAAAATGTTTTGTGCCAGGACTTAACCAACAAAAATTGCATAAAATATTCAGACATGTATTAGATAGGTAGTTATAAATTATAAAAAGGTATATAATTATTTTGTCCTTTCAAGCGGATTAAAATGCACACACATACAGATACACGCCTTTAGAGATTACATATCATTTTAACACCTTCAGGTTCAATAAACATACATTCAAGGTTTGTGTTCTTCCATGTGTTTAAGGCATTTTTACATTTTTACATGTAAAAATCATGTAAAAATGTAAAATGGAAATATTATGGAAAAAGTCAGTTTGTTTCAGGCAAAAGGACTGACTTATTTGTCCAGCTCACATGTTTAAAAGCTGAAACATGACAAAACTACTACAAACGTGGTTTTAAATGTGCTTTTAGTTCCGTTGTAACATAAATCAAACATATGTTTTTTCATGCTGTTTTTTCCATTACCTTTCTTTTTTTTACATGTAATTACATGTTTTTTTCCATACTTTTTACATGGTTCATGTATTTACATGTGCACACGTTGCATACATTCATTCCTTGATAACTGAAACGTCTCTATCCAAACTGAATATCTGGATAGCTACAGGAGTTGTAGTCAGAACATTTTGCAACCATCTGCCGTACCAACACATTGGGTGTATTAGAACGTAACACCACTCTCATAATTACCCTGATGACGGGAATCACATAGCAGTTTGTGTGAAAAGGCATTCAAAACCCAAACTTGTGTACGTTTACATCTGCAAAGGCACTGGAGTAAAAAATCTCATAAGTGCTTCTTTTTTAAGCTTTAGACACACACGAGCTAAATAAGCGTACACTGGTAAGAAAAAGAAATCTTACGTCGAGAAGAAGTTTTTGCAGAAAAGAACGGACACGCAAGAATGGCCTGAAAGAACACATGAAGCCACTACACAAGATGTAAAATTTTAGGATTTATAAAATCCTATTGGAGATACTATATCCAGTGCACTAAGAGATGGTGAACATCATGCATAATGATAAATATTACATTTGTTTGTAATTGTTAATTTTTTGCTGTATTCTTAATGCGGTACGCTGATAGTTTCTTGTGATAATTCCTAATGATTTTCCTAAAGCAATATGCATGCCACGGTACTGAAAAGGCCAGACAATAAAGATCAAATTCAAATGCCAGAATTGTTACATACGTTGTGATTCCGGAAAGGATTACACAAAATTATTTAAGCAGCACGTATAAATGCATTTACAGTAATCACGGTATTATTTATAGTATGCTAGGCATATTACTTACGATTTGTGTTCAAAACCAATAATCCGTTTTTGGTACTCATATTCCGGGTTTGCTCTAACGTTTCAAAGTTTCACGTAAAATTATAAATTAGATATCGCTTTGCTTATAAATAAAACACAAAAACTGTATATATTTATAGCGTTTATCTATTATGTAATTTGATTTTTTATTAATTTTACATTTAGGAAAATTAAGACTTTTGCATTCTAGTGTAATTAGTTGTCTAGAAACGTTGCAAACCATTGATATTAGTTTCAACAGAAACTGCATGTAAACAGAATTTTCACGTTGATACCTTAAACTCATGAAGTACCAAACAAAAACAAAAGGAAAATAGAAGATCAAATGAATTTTACATGCAACACGTTTATATTCATGGTTTGTGATACAGTATAAATTGGCAAGCAGCCAACGATTTTTCTTTAGTTTAAATTTCTTTCTTTTCTTTACACACAATACACTGCTATCAACTTCTTGGAATTTATTTTTCAATATTTTATCGCAGCATGGAATTTCGTTTAATTTCCAACAAAAGATTTATTTGGTAAATTCAACACTTCTCTGGCTTCTTTGAATGTGCAAACAGTAAACATGGGAGTTTTGTGTCTTTTCGTCGTTCAATCCGATAACACAACAAGCCTTATTTGCTGCAACAAAAGTTTTTTTAGAAATATCATTATCTTCCTAGACAAAAAGAATAACTGGCAATGTTTTTTCGTTTTTCAAGTTGTGATATTCATGTACCTTACTCCACTGATTAATATGCAAGCTGAAAAAAGTATAAAGGATGTATGTATGACGTAGCAAGCAAAACCTTTTTAAGTCCAGTGGATTATTGCTGGACCATTTAAATTCCACAACCTAATTTCTGTACACTTAAAATTGTTTAGAGCGCTGTGTGAAGTGTTGTATCTACAGTAAGATTTTTTCGAACACATAGGAGTTAAAAGGGCATGCGCAGGTATATAGAACTGACAAATTAGGCTTATATGGAGGACAAAAACTTGCACTCAAAAATGGTCTTAAAATACATGCAACGAGTGTACAATATTTTAAATTTCACGATTTTAGGAATCATATTGTAGATACAAGTTCTGGTACATTGTAGTACTCTAAGTACCAGGGTTTGGGCAGAATACTTATATTTGATATTTTAAATTTAATCTTCAATTGGAATGTTTCATTTGCATTTGAATAGAAAAAGAGAGATGATATAAAACTAAACATTTAAGAGCCAAAGTTCCAAAGAGCATACACCGTGTTCAAATGTGTCATGTCATACGTATTTTTGCTTCTGATTTGAGCACCTGAATATTCTGTTATAACATTTAAAAATAAACTCGCTTACCTACTTGCGCTTTTATATGAAAATGGGTTACTTTTGTAAAACAAAGTTTATCTAGAATTAAAACTAAACCTTTCTTGGGAAAGCCACTGAAAGCCCCGGGAGTAGTTAACTACAGTAAGTATCGATTTTGCAGTTTGAAACATGCTTAAGTAATAAAAATTCAAAATACCTTTTCCCCAAGAACTCTATTGTTCTCAACCCAAAATATGTTAGCGATTATGGGGAAAATGAATAGGGTAAGTTATATTTGAACTAGCAGCCGTTGTTCTTAAAAATACAAATAATTTGTACCAAAGCATAATACCTTGAATACCTCGGTACAAGATGTATGCACTTTATGCACTAAAAGTCGTCGAGTTGAAGTTAGTATACTTTTTATAATACGAATGTAAAATAAGAAAAACGAACATTTTAGAGGTGTTTAAGCTCTCTATTGTTAACCGTAAGGCTACGTCTGGGTTTCGATTATTCGACAAAGAAATTGCAGAAACGCATACTCAAAAAATAAACTTTTTCATCTTAAGCGGAATAAACTTACGCAGATAAAAATATAACCTGTCTAGGAATTGAAACCAGCGAGTTTTAATACCTTGTGTTTTCAAACATACCTAAATCTACTTTTGTTGTCTCCACGTACCCTGAACAATCTATGTGTGCATTCTGTTATTACAATCTGAATTTTTAGTACCATTTTTGTAACCAAGGGGTACACATAACCATATATACCTAGGTCGACATAGGCTCCCAAACTTGCAATATCAATTTACAAAGTTTTTTTCTTATAATCAAATGTTTGTTCAAAATTATTCCCTTAACTTGAATTTAGATCTAGTATTTGTTTAGTGTTATTGTGTTATTCTTAGTAAACTTTTAAATTAACTATATAAAAATAACCTTCCGAAAATCCACAAAAATGGCAAACAGATCAGAGCATTCCTGCAGCATTTGTAATTTTAAAGGCAGTTGTTTAAGCAAACTCCAGGCCCATATGAGAGTCCACACAAAGAAAAACCCCTCAAGTGTACAGCGTGTGGCAAGCAATTTATAAATAAAGCTAATGCACAACGTCGTATAAAAACCGTTTATGACAAGGTAAAAGCTTTTAAATGCGAGCATTGTCATAAGCAATTTACTAATAAAACAAATCTAGGACCCCAGACAAGACAACATAATGGGGAAAGACCATATTATTGCATTTATTGCAACAGCACGTATATACGAAAACATCATTTTGTTGAACACATGAGACGTTATACAGGAGAAAAGCCTTTCACCTGCAAACATTGTAATCAAAAGTTTTCGCAGGCAGCAGGTTTGGCGTTACATCGGAAAATTCATCAAGGTAAATCTACATATTTTTAATTATGTTATAAGGAAAATTTACACAAATAAGTATAATGTTTTTATTTCAATTTTACAGAAGTATCTTCAAAAACATTTCGCTGCGTTTTTTGTGACTTTGGTTTTCGAATCTTGGTGCATCTTAAACGCCACATTTTTATTCATACAAAAGAAAAACCTTTTGGATTGTCACGGTTAGATTTTATGATATTTCATGTAAAATGGATGTCGGTGCATTACTGGACTTAGTCCCAATGTCGTGACTTATGAATGCATAAAATGGGTGGATGTAGTAAGGTATGGGGTAAAGCGAGAACGGTAGTTTAGGACTAAGATTTATTCATGACTTCACAAGCCAAGCTCCAAACCAATTCTAATCTCAAAAGGTACAAGCATAGTCATATCATATAGCCAATTCCATAAGGTAAAAATGAGGTAGACATATTCAAGGACATATTAATTTAGCTTAATAGAAAGTGGAGACGGTTCTAGGAGACATTACTAATTTAGGAAGGTGGCGTGAGTACTACATGACATGATCACATTTTTTAGGATCATATCGAATATTTTAATAGTGTACATTATATACGTGACAGGATGTCCTTCATGCGATAAAGGTTTTCCGTGGAAGTGTTCCTTAGCTATTCATATCAAGCATAAACACTCTCAAGAGCGCATTTTTAAATGCAATTTGTGTGAGATGACACTAAAGACCAAAACGTGTTTACAACGACATTTGAAAAAGCATTTGGGAGGAAAATCTTACAATTGTTTGACATGTAGTGAGAGATTTTACAACGCACAGGAATTTGGTAGACACACACGAAAACATACCGGAGAGGTTTTTAAGTGTATTATATGCAACCGAGAGCCGAGAGCTCACCCGTAAGGACAGTCTAAAAGGGCATATGAAGCGTTTGCACAATATGTAAAAAACAAGCCCTCAAACTAATTGTATTATAAACAATTTTTTGAAAAATAATATATTTGTGTTTATAAAAAGCATTTTAGTGCAAAAAATGTACATACAATTTTCTAGTATCGGTAGGTTTGTATACATTTTGTCTTTGTACATGTATATTTTAATGAATTGTCGCTGTCTGGAAAGCAACTGAAAAATACCTCGTAAAACATCAGTTAATTTTTTTGTACTGTGCTTATGTGGGTGGCGTTCAGTACGAAACATACGCTAAGGTTTCAGCAAAAACAGCTGAAAACACAATTTTTACCTTTATTCCACAACTCATGCAGTTGCAAACAAATACTTAGAAAAAGAGACTACCCAATGAATATTGTATTAAACATGTTAAAACATTTATATCTATTGTTTGTGATACATGTTATATAGCTAGCAACCAAAAAAAGTTTTGCCTCAATTTAAAGCGTTTGTTTGTTACACATACGGAGCTTTTAGTTCCAAAGCCTGACATTGTTTGTGGAATCCAGTTATATAAATACGTTTGTATAATTTTGATTTTTTTATTTGTTGTCGATATTTGGAAAGCAATTGAAAAATAGCTCTTAAATCGTCAAATTGGATTGAAAACTTTTATTCTTATGTATAGTGTGGTTATGTATCCGTAGTAAACATGATAATTGGATTTACCAACTTATTCAAATAGGGTTTTGGAGAGTCTGAGATATTAACGTCTATGTAATAAACACTTAAGCATTTCATTATTTTTCTGCAGCTGTTGGTTCTGTTCATCTACTTATATTATTTATTTTTCGCAAGTGCTGTAATATTCCTGCGATAATACATAATGCCAGCAATACCGTGGTTGAAAAGCTCTTGAACGATATTTGCGTCAGTATTAAATCGATATTCTTTAAACCTACGTGTTTCTAAAGTTCATCGTACACTTTGTTCATGAATACGTAGCATTAAAGTTGTATGGTAACTTTGTACTAGTTCAGATTCAATACCCTCAGAACATTCAAGGTTTGCCAAAAACTCTGAAACAAAAGCTCATTTTTGAATAAAAGCAGAAAAATGTCGAAACTTATTACAAAATTGTGGAAATTCCTGGGAATTTATTTATTATTCTTAGCATCTGCGCTTGCACAAGGTATATTACGTACTGCATATCCCCCATTGTATCGCACCTCGACAACCACGGATGTACCTAGAACAAACGAAACATTCACTGGCTACTCTCCAACAAACGGAACAACTACAGAGTATCCCCCAACGAATGGAACAACAACCAAATATCCTCCAATTCGTACGAATGGAACTCCTACCAAATCTCCCGTAATTGAGTCTCCAACAATGTCACCATTGGACAATTATGTGCATTATGAGCGTTTAGATGTTAGCTCACACAAAACTGACTTTGGCTGGTTTGAGTTTGCTGGTAAGAAACAAACAATTGCAAACTTGCAATTTTTTATGCTCAACAATATGTTTTGCCATATTATTACAGCAGGCCAATTATCTGCCCTTGCAATTCTGTGCGTTGTCAAGCTAATTTGGTACGTGTGCAAATGTAGCCGAAAATCTAGTCGGTTCCGATTGTAAGACCAAATTGTGAAAACGTATTAACAATTTATTTATCTTAGTGCGGCATATTATTATTCAGGCGCCATCCACTAATGACGTAACTTAAAAGTCGCTATTTTTGGGACCACTGACTGACTCCTGTCATTATGCTGTCACTTTTTCAATTTACCACTGACCCTACTTGTGATGTCACCTGAGGTTAAGTGAGGTCATCTGGCACAAATTGGAACCTCAAGTTTTTAAGATTGATTGTGATGAGTTGTTTCAGAAGTTAAGAGTATCTTTTTGCAAAATATTTTGTTGTTAGATACCCTCGAGACTTGTGATTAAAAGGTAGTGTTATTTCTGAAAAGCTCAATTGCATCGTCTGAAGGTTTGTTGGAGAGTTTTGTAGCAAAGAATAAATTTCAGCATGCTTTTTACCATAATTACAGGTTTCAAAACAGGCTATTTCTGTCACATTTTAAACACTTAAATTTGAAATTTGCAAAAATAAGTCAAACCAAAAAGGTACATACAAGCTTTAGTGCTGAACGTCCAACATGGAACACAAAAATGACAATAACATATTACGTTGCATAAAAATTATTCTAGAAACAATATGTTTTGAGATTTAGCATAATTACAAAGAGGATGAGTATGTGTTTCTTTAGATGAATTCAGTACATGATGTTTAAATCTTTGGTGGTACGGTAGTAACGTCACTTTTTCCACTAGACACCCACCCACCCATGTCACTAGTCGTCACTGTTGCTGACAGACCACTGAGTCAGTGGCACTGACTGACCCTAAAAACTGACGTCATTAGTGGATGGCGCCTCATTTGAAATAATCAACGTTCATATGCTTTAAATTTTTATTCTTGACTAAATAATTTTACAGTCGCAAGTCCTCCTACCTGACTGACTTCTTACCACCCGGACATGACTACTTCTGCTCTCAGACAATAGACAATAATTCAATATTTCTTATAATTAAACCCATAACACGAATCCCACACACGAATAAAAGTAAACTCCAGGTACTTTAAACATTATAACTACATTTTGGATTTTTTAGTTTAACAGTTATAAAAGTTTAACTTTTTGTAAATATTTGAGTTGCAATATTCTTTTCGGCGTTTCTACGTGTAATTATATCTATACGCAGTAATTGTTTAAGGTTTTGGAAAACTGAACCCCAGCTTATTTAAGGCAAAATATGCAGGCATCTTCAAACAATTTACTCGTCCTCTTGCAAAAAAAGCTTTGACTTTGACCGATTTTTTCAAGTCAAATATTCTTAAAATATTTCTTAATATCAGCGACCTCGTTTCTACTAAAAATGTGCAAATATCAATCAAAAACAAAACCAGTAGCATTAAAAACACAACCGCTATATTGTCCTTCATTTGCAACGCTTTCACTTTTGGTGCGTTCATTTTTGCAAGCAACTTTGTGTCGTTTAACGTCTGCGTGTTTTCGTTCCATTTTTGCCATAACTCAACAATACCTGATTGAATAAGTGAGTGCACTCTTATAACCAAATACTCAACGTCCACAGGTACTAGTAAAAACGTCCACACCAAAGGTATTTGTGCCAAAGGTGTTTTACTCCGTGTTACCATTTCCTCCTTTCTTGTTTTTCGAAGTTTCACGAACATTGAATGCGTCTTTGTGTATTCGTCAACAAACGCATTTGTTGTACATTGATTAACTTTCTTTTCAAAGTACAATGGATCATTAAAAATTTCTTCCAAAACCTCGTAGTCTACGCTTGCATTCATTCGCTTCCAAATTTTGTTTAAAAGTGTGAAATTTTCTCCGGTCGGCCCAGAATATATACGAAAAAATGTGTAAGAGTTGAACGTAATATTCCAGTCATGTATGTTTACGGAGTCCGCCAAACTATAGTGCTTCATCCACTTTGCCAAACTACGAAGCTCAGTGGTCCATTTGAGAGCATCTCTGAGTTTCATTGAATTATAAAATGTAAAGTTATGTTTTAGCAACTGAGTAAAGGTAACTAGCCTCGTTGACTCTAGCGGTGCTGTTAGTTTTTTTATGTTGTCTCCTCGGTAACCATTCGACAGAACCAGTGACATTAAAACCCATACAGTGGTTAGAGCTTTCATAGGATGTTTATCAAACATACTTGCCGATTGTTCTAGTATCGTAGACAAGCAAAACCAGGCACCCTTCATACAAGATTTTGATATTTTCGTTGAATCTGTATGCATTAGTAGAACTTTTCCACACATTAAAGCAAACAAAAATATTAATGCCCAGACGATGCTATCATAAGAACTTACAATTGTAACAAATGACAAAAATTGATTTGTGTCTCTAATAGCAGTACAAGCAACAAAGTGAAAACCGCTAGTCTCAAATCGAACAAACTGAAGACCTACTACGCCCTTGGTTTCGGAAAATGCTGGAAACATTCCTTGATTTAAAATTGCAAGGTCGTCATATATAACGCTTGAATTCGGAAATATAGCGCGCAGATACACATGCTGCAATAACCCAGATGCCTTGGATATTTTTTCATTCAGAAACATTCTAAGAATACTAAGCGTGCGCACGGTTTTATCAAGTGCAAAACTATCAGACAATGCACAGTTGTCGCCGAGAATTGCCCAAATGGTAAACATGTGAGGATTCTGATAGTTTTGTTTAAACCAAATTAGATTCCTAGAATTATTTTTGAATGGAAAAGCGTAATCCCTAAAGTGAAAGACTCGGCTTGCAAATGTGTTCATTACGCACAATTTACTGAGTGCAAATGAATACAGGTTGTCTGGTTTGGGAAATATTTCGCAGCTATAGAGTGCATTAAGCATACGTGGTAAAGTTGGTAAATCAACAAATGCTCGAAATGCAACTTTCCTTCCAGATTTTAAATAGACTGCCCAAAACATTGTGATAGGAATGTAAGCGTTTACTATCTGTGATTTCATGTACTTATCTGGCAATGAATTTATAGCATATAATACATTGCTTGTGAAAGGTACAAGTGCAGAGTATGGGTTTGCGACAAACACAGAAAACCTAGCTGTCCTAAATATATTCATGACCCAACCACGTGACGCAGGTAATTTGATGTATGGAATGCTAAGGTCAAGAAAACTACTAGGAAGTATAGTCAGGAATTCACCAGGTTCTGATTTGCCCTCGACTTGCCAACGTGTGCAGTGAATCCATGGAGATATGTAAATTGTAGCCGTGCACTGAGTTTTAGGATAAAACAACACGTACCCTTCCATTTGAATTTGCTGAATAATGTAAAGAGAATAGTCACATTGCATATAGTTACTGACGAGAAAAAGGAACCTCTTTAGTGGATTGTAGTTGACTACCCAACGGGTGACAGGAATTTCGATTGGAGACAGGTCCAAGTACTTGATTTTCTAAACGTATTTATAAAAAAGTGGATGTAAACAAGTATATTTACACATAAGAAACTTAATTTTATTAAAATACGTACCTTGTCCGACAACGCAGCTTGTAATACATGAACAGTGCAACTTTCAAACAGGTTGACGTCATTGGAAATGTCGAGATCATAGCTTGTTTCGGGAAAAATGCGGCAAACGCAGGTTTCAAACAAATACGTAATCACCAATATGAGGAAGGATAAGTGGAATTGATTCATTTTAAGAAGAAACAGAATTCTTTTACTTATCAAGTTTAAGTCACTTACACTTCTTGGTTCTTTGGCAGGTCCAGTTTTTTACTCAGACGAGTTTTTATGTATACCAGTACACCAAGGTTTAGTGAAAACGTTGGAATATAGCTTTTTCTTCTGTAGCACTCGTCGAACTTCAATATGTATTATTTAACAAAGATTAAGTGGGTAACATTTTTTACTCACTGAGATAAGATTGCTTTGTCAGAACACCTAGCCAGGATTCGCGTTATATTGTAAATGAATATTTTCTGAAATCTTGCGGCTAAGTGTTATTATAGTTAAGTTTGAGAAAATTATTTTCAAACACATTAACACGGGCAGTTTTGTCTGATTCTGAAATGCTTTTCACCCTCTTTAACAATGATGTAGTTCAAAACATAATAAACCATTTTTGGAATTTCACAAGATTTTTTTTGCTTGCACAATTGTTTTTGTGATGTGTTGTGGTTGCCTGTAGGGACAACAGCATTACTACAAGTGCATGTTGCACGATATTTTTCAATTAATGTTATTGGTCAGGTTGTTTTTCACTTGTCTGTAGATAAAATACATAAGCAATATACATAGTACGTCAGCAATATTCTATTAGCATGATTGAATTTTGTTTGTCTCCTATTTTAGGTAGCACACGTGCGGCCATTTTTAGATTGAGGGACGTATTAGAGTATAGAGAAATAAAAAGCGAAAAGAAATAAATAAAGCTTAAGACTATAGTCAGCTTTAAATTAATCACTTTAAATGCATAGACTGACATAAATGGAATCAAGCGCTTTATAATAAGCAAAGACTATGGTACTTCAGCATTTGAATATACACATTGTTTGATGCTCAATTATAAATGACATGACTCAACTGGAATACTGCAGCTAAAATGAGGGAAGACAAACATAGAGCACTACTTTAAACATACTAGAGGGCAAGCGTCACTACGTTGACGCGAGGGCCTGATTCAGGTGCATATAACTGTGCCGGATGCTGTAAGGATAATAGTTAGATGTTTGGTGCGGTTGTAATAAATTTTTTGCTATAAAAAGTTTAGCAAAAATCTTTTGTTTCTAGAATAAAGCAAGCCAAGCTTTGCTTGTTGGTTTAGAACTGTTTTGACACCTCAACTTCGGGCCTTAGACGGTATTTGTTACACTCAAATTAAACGGAGTTACCTGATGTATGTGTATGCAAACTTTGACAGAAGTCCTTCAAGCCAAGCTCGAGTTATGGCAGTCTTAAACTTAACAGCAACTGAATTAGAGTGGCTGTTATTTAAAATAAAACTTTAGTAAAGTTGTAAAAGTACGCCAAGCGAATAATTTTGGGTGCCAATTTTAGCAAATATGAATTCCCCACCCTTTAATTAAAAAACTACCCCTGGGGGTGGACCTTTCTCCCCAGGGGGAAATGGTTAACTTTGCTGAATTCCCCACCCTTCAATTAGTCTACATACCGAATTTGAGCTCAATCCAAGCAAAACTGTAAAAAACTACCCCTGGGGGTGGACCTTTCTCCCCAGGGGGAAATGGTTAACTTTGCTGAAGTCCCCACCCTTCAATTAGTCTACATACCGAATTTGAGCTCAATCCGAGCAAAACTGTAAAAAACTACCCCTGGGGGTGGACCTTTCTCCCCAGGGGGAAATGGTTAACTTTGCTGAATTCCCCACCCTTCAATCAGTCTACATACCGAATTTGAGCCCAATCCGAGCAAAACCGTAAAAAACTACCCTTGGGGGATGAACCTTTCCTTTCAGGGGTAATTGGTTAACTTTGCTGAATTCCCCACCCTTCAGTCAGTCTACATACCGAATTTGAGCTCAATCCGAGCAAAACTGTAAAAAACTACCCCTTGTGGAGAACCTTTCCCCCCATGGGTAATTGGTTAACTTTGCTGAATTCCCCACCCTTCAATCAGTCTACATACCGAATTTGAGCTCAATCCGACCTCAGATTCGTGAGTCTAGTAAAAAAACTGGACCATAATCATGTGTCGCACAGTACAGTCACTTAAAATTTAAAATTTAACCATTAAGGGCCTAATTCAGGGCCTGCATAATTATGTTGGGTATTGTAGATATAATTGGTAGACGTTGGGTTGATTTGGGATAAATTTGTGGTACAAAAAACAAAGCAAAAATTTTTTTTCGCAAGGGTTGGATTCGAAGTCGTGACCCTTGTGTTAGTTTACCGAAGCTACACCAGGTGTCGTATCAAAGTGCGGCGGACTACATCACCGCTTATTATATATAGATTTTTAGAACTACACTAAACAACTGACAACAAAAAAGTAGCAGCAAACTGCAAATTCTTTTCCCTATATATAGCACATTTTCTTCTATGTGACCCAAGCCAGCAACTACAGCTTGAAGCTAAGTAAACGTAACGGTAACAAATACGACAGCGTCATTGAAAAATTGTCTGCAAAACAGGGTGCAAGTGATTAAACAAGTTAGAGTAAACAAAGCCAAATCGACGGAATTGTACTGCAAACTTTGTTTTCCTGTTTTTACGAGGACCGCTGCAGAGAAATGATAACACGCTATGCGTCAGGGTCTTTCTCCAATATCGTACATGCAAAACCGGTCGGTTCTAAAATATCGTAAATGGAATTTCGGCCTGAACTAGGACCTCGTACATGCATTTTTGGCCAGAACTAGAATATCGTAAATGCTTTGGTCAGTCGACTGGAAAAATGTCGTACATGCAAGTTTAGCGATTTTGAGTAATTCAAAGAAAAAGACAGGACACATTTATTTCAGATTTTTAGGACTAGTTATCGACTAGTTATTAAAAATATTAATGTATAGGAACATATTTGGCAATATGAATGCAGGTGAACACACTTATGCTAAATTAGCTGGAAAGTTTCGGGATGTTATTATAGAAATTGTGGTTTTCTGACGGAATAACATGTAGGAGGTCCTTCAAATCCTGAAACTTCCTTTTGGGAATAGGGAGACGCTTGGAGTACAGATTTTTTCTTTCAATTGCCTGTACAACGCTAGGTTTTCGTGGCAAAATTTTCCAGTCAGTATCTTGATTATAGTCCAATTTGTAGAATATTGTACCATCCGGATTATACTTTAAACATCTGATATCTGTAACACAAGGGTCACCAGTTTTCGATCCAGGACGTATACTTGTATAACGCAGGTTGTAAGTGAAATCCTTGAATTTGTCATGGGTCATGTACGTAACAGAATAGGGTTCAGGTTCAACACGAGCAGCTTTGAGAACGTCTACATAATCTCCTGGAACATAAATTTTGGCATTTTTCAATTTTCTTTCTATTGCGCTGTGAACAGAAACAACCTCCATTTGAGTATGCCCCTTCTCCAAAAATTTTTGGTACACAATTTTGCCATTCCTTGTAGCGAATTCCAAAAGAGCATTTGATAAGTAATGATTTCTGTTTTGCGCTGTACATCCATCACTATAAATGATGATTGGTTGGTTATCATCGTAGTGTTCTATATAATCCAGGATACAAGTAGCAAAAACTGAAGAAGCCAGTTGTCCTTCAGATTCATCCCAGAGATAACAGCAAACGTCCCTTGTATCCAAATCATATATCGTAAAATTATGTACTACCAGCTTGGTTTTGTAGTATAATGCACTAGCGTTTAGCATTGGAGCCAATAAAACGGACTGCAAATCCATGGTAATAGCATGACATTTTCCAGCCCTTGAGTCTGACTTGTCCTGCTCCTTTTGGGCTCTAGCGGAATTCTTTTTTAAAATGTGATCCTGGTAAACTGTTTCCTCCAAATTTCCGGCCTTGTAACTGCTACATAAATCACATTCATCTTTCTTAGGCTGATAGAGAGAAATGTTTTTCTCTTCCATTATTGACAAGAAAGCTGATCTGACCAAAGAGGGATATCCATTTTCTTTTGACCATTCCTCATAAACTCGAAATAATTGCCGCTTGGAATTAAACATAGTTTCAAGGTACAGTTTTGTAGTAGATTTCCTGCAATAATGACTGGGAAGCTTGGGCAGGGAATCCAAAAATTGTATTGCGTTCTGTCGCTTATCACTTGGAGGAATGAGTTTCCGTTGCTTATCTTTGGGATGACTCTTTTGTGACAGCCATCCATAAACTTGCTTTTCTTTTAATCCAAGTGTGCTCAAAAACATTGCTTTGCAGACCTGTCGCTTTTTACCTCCCAGTTTCAGAAAATAGCAGTACGTATCCTGGCGACGAGATTTCCCTTCAGTAGTCTTTCGAACGGATTTGTGCTGGTCAATGTTACTAGCAACATAGGTTTTCTTCTCCTCCCAACTCATTTCCTCCCAAAACTGCTTGAAAAGTAACTGACGATCACTCTGCACAAAGCGGTCACAGTATCGTGTATTCCTGTTCTGGCATAATTTAGAAGTACATGTTGGTCCCAAGGTCCGAGCAGGGCGCATGATAATGTTTGTAGCACTTTGACCTCCCTGGTTGCCGTTTGGAACATAGGCCTGATATTTTTCACCCCTCATACGGTTCCTCTGATTTACTATTTTCTTCCATTTAGACTTGTCAGCTTTCTTACTCCGCTTTCGTCCCATCGTCAGGTCCCCAGGATACTCCTCTTCGAACTTTAAATCAGCACCAAACAATTAAATTATTTGCAAATAAAATAGATTGTATTTGGTTTTAACATGCATTAAATTTTGTCTACCTCCTTATCATGATCAATGGCCACTGCAGTACTTTCGGATACGCCGTCACTGTCAACCACATTGTCACTGTCGGGAACCGTGAATGCATGTGCTAAAATACAGAGTTCATAATATGTAAAATTGGAATAGAATGATGTGGATCTTGTTATCAAAAGTATTATCAATTTAAATGACCATTACAATGAAATTGGATGAATTCCCTTACCAATATTAGTACCGGCACTGTCACACACTGCTAGTAACTCCTCCAAAGAAAAACTTGATTCCTCCATTTTATTTTCAGAAGAAAGTATTTTCACTTCAGAAATCGCAAAAAAGAGATATTTGCCTATTCCATAAAAATCTAACCAATTCTATTGATTCCGTAAAATTTCAGCAGAAAAGTATAAAAATCTCTTGTCAAACACCATAAAATCAAGTGACATTTTTGGACCATCAGGGTTTGTCGGTATAAAATGTGTTTGTCAACAATCGCATATCAAAATGCGCAGAATTTTACGGGTAATTTAATGCAATAGCAATCTTACAATGCCCCAGAATTGCATATACGACATTTTTCCAGTCGACTGACCAAAGCATTTACGATATTCTAGTTCTGGCCAAAAATGCATGTACGAGGTCCTAGTTCAGGCCGAAATTCCATGTACGATATTTTAGAACCGACCGGTTTTGCATGTACGATATTGGAGAAAGACCCTGACGTATGGCAACATAAGCATCTATTATATACATTAAAAATGTTTAGTGCTATGGCGTGTGTTTGAGAACACATTTAGAAACAAAATTGATACAGACGTTTCTTAAGCTGAAGTAGTGGAGTAAAACATTAAGTAGACAGGCAACAGACACACAATCCAAGTAGCTCTTCTAAAGAAAAGCAAGCTAACAAGGATTAAGGATTACTACTGTTTACTTTTTACGCCGTCTTTATGTCTGATTCAGCCAGAAAATAACAGACAACGGAAACACTGTGACATTGTTTCTCAACAAAAAAATACACACACGCAAAAACTAACTTGGATGAAAAAAGTTATGCAGAAATTACGAAAACTAATAAACCTTACATTGCTATTTCTACTTTTATTCAGATATTTTTAAATCCAATTTTAATAACTTAAAAGTGCAAAGCAGAGTGCTCATTGAGCACAAGTATATTCATTCCGTTAATTTTGTGCGGCAAATGCCCCACTGTTTACTTGCGGATCTATATATTTTGAGATGTTTGGATTAATGCAGGCGCAGCTTCTGATCCTAGGCATTCCTGTTGTACTGAATCTATCCACAGAAATTCCATTGTTTGCACAAAAATGTTGTGCAGAAAGTAATCAAATAAAGTTACCAAACCTAGCATTTTTATTTACCGTTAAAACTGTTTTATGAATACTTGAATTTTTGATAAATCGTTTTGGCTTACATGAAAGCATAATTCATAATCAGATTAATAAATATTTAAGTAAGCGTTTACAGAAAATTGTTGCTCAAGATTTGTCTTACATGCCACAAGCTATTCCACCATTATAGTATTTTAATCAAAAATCACAGCAACTCCTCCCTAACGTAATTATTGGCCATTTCTTGAAACTCACATGTTCCATTCACAAACATTGTTATAAATAACCAAATACACAAGGAATTTTTGAATACAACAAGTTAATAATGTAAAGCAAAAGTTAATCCGTTGTTCAGATTAGCTTTAACATCCATTATCAATACAGTTTGCAAAGAGTATAAACAGTACATAAATTAGGCCGATCTAAAAATGACTGGTTCCTAGTACAGTAAATTCTTATCGGGCAAAATATGCTATTGTACATTTTTAAACCACTTGATAACTTGGAAGCATTAGTAAATTAAAGTACATGAGCAATGCGTTTTGAAAACCTAAGGTTTTTGTACTTAATTTAGTAAATTGAAGCTTTTTGTGAATTTTCTTTTTAATTTTGCGTTCAAAGTAGTTCTGTACTTTAACTTAACTGGTGGGAACTTAATTTTTCTAAAAACTTCCGAAGTATTAGTTTTTACTGGTATGCAGTTTTATTTGCATAAGTAACGATATGCGTTTGATGGTACAATATTAGTATGACTGCTACCTGTTAAGAGACCATTTGACTGAATATCAATTTTGTTACAAGCTATTTTATATTTTTGAAAACTCTGTACATGTTGCAAAATGCTTTATTAAAGAACAGCCAATTCTCTAGCTTTTTTACTTTTTACTTTTAACGCTGATGCAAAGCAATAGAAGTTGTTCAATTTCTTGAACCGAAGTACAGAATCGACATTCTTACAATAACCGATTTATGGGAAGTCCTAAGCTTTACACATATTCTAGCAAATATCCTAAACAATAACATGCAATTGAAATGGTTCAAAGTAATTACCTTTTATGAAAAATAAAAGAAAAAGGTTTCTAAGAAAACAAAATGTTTTGGCAGCAAACCAATACAAAGTGTAACAATAGAAGCAAATATAAATTAACCCACAGGCCGCACATCATAATATTCCTGAGTCTCTATTCCGTATAAGATTTACTGGCACTGCACGATTTTGTGGTATTAGAGTGAATATCCGTTTCGTCTTAGTCACTTTCAAATATTATACTTTACTTTACATAACAGTATTCATTATTTTATGTTAAAATTCTCCCAACAAACAAACGTTGTTGTAAGTAATTGATAGCACATTAAATGTTGACAATAAACTAAGCACCGCAGCAAATACTATGAAAACAAAAAGTGAAAAGCATTAAAGTTCATTTACTAAATTGCCTTGGAAACATTACACTTGTAAGCTACTAGTCATAATTAATAGGAAACGTTAAACTAAAATTAGTACATGTGGTCAAACATGCGAACCATCAGAATATGATTCCAGTTAGATCGATTATCATGAACTAAAGTTGCTTTAATGCCTATTTGCAAAATCTGGTGAAAAGGTAGCATCATCATTTGCCTTTTCATCTAACCTGTTTACAAAATTTGGCTCTCCCTGTTTGCTAGCCTCAATAGACTATTTTCTGAGAGCAAAAGTAGTCATTTCCCGGTGGTAGAAAGTCAGTCAATAGGAGGACGTGCGACTGAAAAATTATTTAGTCAAGAATAAAATTGTAAAGCTTATGAACGTAGATTATTTCAAAGGAACAATAAAATGCCGTACTAAAATAACCAAATTGTTAATCTGTTTTCATAATTTTGGTCTTACAATCGGAACCGACTAGATTTTCGGCTACATTTGCACACGTACCAAATTAGCTTGGCAATGCACACAATTGCAAAGGCAGATAAGTGACCCGCTGTAAAATCCAGAGCAAAGCATACTGTAGAATACAATAATATCAAATTTTGTTTGTTTATTTTGTTCCTTACCAGCAAGTTCAATCCAGCCAAACTCAGCTTTGTGTGAGCTAGCATCTGAATGCTTATAATGCGCATATTTGTCCAATGTTGACATTGTTGGAGAATCAATTACGGGTGATTTGGTAGTAGTTCAATTCGTACGAATAGGAGGGTATTTGTTTGTTGTTCTATTCGTTGGAGGATACTCAGTAGTTGTTCCGTTCGTTGGAGAGTAGCCAGGGAATGTTCCGTTTGTTCGAGGTGCATCCGTGGTTGTCGAAGTGCAATACAATGGGGGATATGCAGTACGTAATACACCTTGTGCATGTGCAGATGCTAAGAATAATAAATAAACTCCCAAGAAGTTCCACAAATTTGTAATAACATTTAACATTTTCCTGCTTATATTCAGAAACGAGTTTTTGTTTCCAGGTTTGAGCACACTTCGAATGTTCTGCGGGTATTGATTCTGAACTTGTACAAAGTTACAATACAACTTAAATGCTACGTAATCATGGACAAGTTGTGCGATGAACTTTAGAAACACGTAGATTTAAAAGATATCGATTTATTAGTGACGCAAATATCGATCAAGGGCATTTCAACATCATTGAAGTAATATGGCAACACTTGCGAAAAATAAATATTACAAGTAAATGAACAGAACCAACAGTTGGAACAAAATATTGAAATGCTTAAATGTTTAATACATAAACGTGAATTTCTTAGACTCTCCAAAAACCTATAAAAATATATTGGTAAATTCAAATTATTATGTATGTTACAAATACATAAGCCTCTACGGAATAAAAGTTTTTAATTTAATTTGTCGTTTTGGAAGCTGTTTTCCAATTGGTTCCAAATATCTACATTAAAGTAAAAAATATATACTCACGTAAATTTGTAAATGGATTTTGCAAACAATCTCCAACTTTGGAACTAAAAGCATCGTAGGTGTGTATTGTAATTCAACACAATATTAAATATTCCTGGTTGGTGCTTATGCTTTGCGATATTTTAGATTTTATACCACCGTTGACAGAAATACTTCAGTTGGGTGTCATCCCGGAATTAATGTTTTACGGTACCGGAATTGAGGGTTTACGTAATACCCTAAAAACGGTACTATGAACCCTTAATTAATGGTTTAGTGTTTGTAAGACCTTAAATAAGGGCTTATATTACCAGAATTGGAGGTTTAATCAGTGATTTGTTTTAAAATCACTGGTAAGATTTTGTTTGGGGCTGTAAGATTCTAGTTTTTTGCAGTATTAACACTACATTAAATTTAGAAACTTTTGGCCTTGGCAAATCAAAAATCTATCCTGGCAATCAAAAGATATTTGCAACTGACGGTTTTAAACCCTTAATTCTGGTGGTATAAACTGTTATTTAGGGTCTTACAAGCACTAAACCATTAATTAAGGGTTTATAGTACCGTTTTTAGGGTATTACGTAAACCCTTAATTCCGGTACAATAAAACATTAATTCCGGGATGACACCCAACTGTACTTAGGTAAGTGGTCTACTACAAAATATTATTTTCAGCACTTGCAAAAGCTGAATGCGTTGTGTATGTGCTAGATACATAAACTAGAATTTCAAAAAACCCCAAAAACATATTGGATAAGTTCAAATAAATCATTATGCATTTTAGTAAAGGTACACAAGCATTGTAAAAATTAGTCTAACTTAGATTTACAGATCTATTTTTCAATTGCTTACCAAACAGCGAGAATCCATAAAAGTGTACATGTACGCAGACAAAATACAGAGACACCTTCCGCTAACGGAACATGGCAGAATACATTTTTTGCACTACAAAGCTTGTTATAAACACAAGTAGATTAATTTTCTAAATTTATTTATAATACAACTTAAACAAAGCCTACATAAATGATTTAAAAATATATATATATATATACATACTATAGCTCAAAAATTGCTACTTGGAAAATACCAAGGCATGCATTGCATACATTAGATAATGTATTTTCTCTAGTTTAAGGTTTGTCTTTTACCGTGTCCGGAAAAAAGGACAAATTTCAAAAGTCAAGCGGAACTGAGACCGAAGGAAAAAAAGGCAAAGCGGAAAGAAAGACAAATAGGAAAACAGGTCAAAAGTACAAAAAGTCAAACAGTAAAGAAGGACAAATGCAAAAAAAGCAAATGCATTTTAGAATAAGTGGAGCTACATTGCTAGGAAAACACGTACATGGTTGTAATATAGTGTCATCTGCACCAACACAAATTTATTACTAATAAATTATTAGCACAAACTGTTCCGTGTTTACGAATTTTGTCTACTATGATGGATTACGCTTGACATACCAGCACATATTATTAAAAGATTCAATTTTCATTGTTTGCAGTTAGAAAAACACAAAAATGCGATGCTAACTTATACATAACAAAGTTATCTGTAAATATATCTGTGATCTGTATAAGAAATATATTTCGCGTTACCCTTAGGTAAATAACAATTAATCTCCTGCTAACAAGTGATACTTAAGACAAAATGATCTTTGATATTTTATGTTCTTGCTTCTGTAAACAAAAAGACTTAGGTAAAGAATTTGTCTTTCTTTCCGCTACACTTTGTCTTTACCTATTTGTCTTTTTTTCTTTTTGCCTGAATTTCCTTCGGTCTCAATTCCGTTTGTCTTTTAAAATTTGCCTTTTTTTCCTAAGACCGTCTTTTACATATTGTGCAAATGCTTCATATGCCCTTTTAGACTGTCCTTACGGGTGAGTTCTCGGTCGCAAACATTACACTTAAAAACTTCTCCGGTATGTTTCTGTGTGTGTCTGCCTAATTCCTGCGCATTAATAAAGCTCTCATTGCATGTCTGGCAATTATAAGATTTTTCCCCCAAATGCTTTTGCAAGTGTCGTCGTAAACAAGTTTTAGATTTCAGTGTGGTTCCACACAAATTACATTTGAAGTTGCGTTCTTCAGAATGTTTATGCTTGATGTGTGTGGCATGAAGGAGAGTCAAAAGACTTTTCTTTTGTATGAATAAAAATGTGACGTTGTAGATGCATCAAGTTTCGAAAACCAAAATCGCAAAAAATGCAGCGAAACGTTTTTGGAGATTCTCCTGCAAAATTGGAAAAAAACTGCCAAACCTGCTGCCTGCGAAAAATTTTTATTACACAGTTTGCAGGTGTAAGGCTTTTCTGCAGTATGACGTCTCATTAGTTCAACAAAATGATGTTTTCGTATAAACTTCCTGCTGCAAACAATGCATTGAAATGGCCTTTCCTTTTCCTCATTATATTGTTGTGTGTGCAGTTCGAGATTTGTTTTATTACTAAATTGCTTATGGCAGTGCTTGCATTTAAAAGTCTTTACCTTGTCAGGAACGGTTTTTATATGACGTTGTGCAGTGGATTTGTTTACAAATTGCTTGCCACATACTGTACACTTGAAGGGTTTTTCTTTTGTGTGCACTGTGATATGATACTTGAGTTGACTCGCGCATTTTGCTAAATATGCACAAACACTGAATTTGTGCTCTGCCTTGGTCATTTTTGAACCCTCGGTTGTAAGGCTCGAGATTATTTTGATGAGTTTCAACCAGCAGAAGTTTTTTTCAAGCAATTAGATACAAGATTCAAAGTATATGACTGGTTTTCTTTTCAAATTACAGAAATGCTGCAAATTTAATAATAATGATGTCACTGATTTAGAGCTGGACGAGGAATTACCCTAACACGTAAACTCGGTTTTTTATAGCAAATGTACTGTCGTTTTATTTTTCAAAGAAGGAACAATGATTTAGATGATAAGTCGGGTTAGCTGCCAACTAATTTTCATTGTTTTCTTTTATCGGTATGGAAGGGTGAATGCTTGCAGCCATTGTGTGCTCCGCAGCGTACATTGCTTTGCAAGTGTCCACGGTAATGCTTTCTCCCTAGGTGTTTGGTCACTAAGTAGTTTTTCTAGCAATGAAATTTGATAATGTACGGAATGTAGGAAATTGGTACAGGAAGAATTTATCAAGTCTACTACTAGTTCGCTTAACAGAAATAAGACATTGCACTAAACGTTATTTGCATAGCGTCCTACAAAAACATTTTATGCTAGAAAAATATTAACTCAGTAGTGAGTAGCTGGTTTACCTGAATTTTTTAAATAAAATTATGTGCTCACAAGCAGTGTTACCTGTTTGCTCATTTAAAAGGATTAGTTTACGTGACAAATCTTGACTGGAAGCACAGCTGTGTGCACAGATGATATGGGAAAAAGAAGGTGTTGGTGTACATAGATACGTTTTTGATTACTGTATGCATATAATGCCTGTGAAATAGTACTGGGTTTGGAATGAAAACAAATGTTGGTGAAGGACGAACGCAGGACGATTTTGAGACTAATACCAAAATGCACAAATATGTATTCTCCGATTGTGTATGCATGTGTATGTTAATCCACTTAACTGCAAAAGATTTTAGGTTAGAATCTTTTGTGTTTTGTTGGCTGAATATGTCCTGGTACACATATTTTTCAAATATCAACTTTTTATAGTGCACATATTTCATAGTTTAGAGCTTGCGCATGTACATATGTGTATGGGCTTTACCTGTTACTAATCAGATTAACCATTTTTTTTTACTTCCCTGGAAATACAGGTGAGCAAGCTGTTCGCATTCTTTTTGGAAAACTCCACGTCTATACTGATGCAAAACTATCCTTAACTTGCCACAAACAGCATAACTTAATTAAAAATATTTTAATAATAAAAGACATAGTTATTCAGCAAACAGAGTAGACTATGAAGTACAATGCGTATTATTTAATTTTGTGTATATAATTCTGCATGCAAAATCCTTAAAATTCTACATATTGTGTAGTCGCTTCATGTGTACTTTAAGACTATCCTTGCGTGTAATTTCTCTTCCGCAAATATTACACTTGAAAAGTTTTCGTCCGTGCTTCTGTGTGTGCCTAATTAGCTCATGTGATTTGACAAAGCTCTCATTGCAGGTACAACATTTGTACGGTTTTTCACCCAAATGCCTTTGCAGATGCAATCGTAAATACTCTCCTGTTTTAAATGCCTTTTGACACAAATCGCACTTGTGATATCGATCATCAGAATGCTTAAGAATGATGTGACGTTTTAATTTATCCTTTTCAGCAAAACTTTCGTCGCATGAGAGACACCAAAAGGGTTTTTCTTTTGTGTGAATACAAATGTGGCGTTTTAGTTGCACCAAGCTTTGAAAACGGGATTCACAGAAAGTGCAACCAAAGGAATTTCTTCCTTCCTCTGTACAACGATAAAAATAAATTTAAGTATGGAGAAAAGTTATTTTCTAGCATTATTTCTTTGGAAGTTTAAAATAGTAAATTCTTACCATGAAAACGTTTTCGGTGCTTCAATAAGCTTGTTGAATGGGAAAATGTCTGATTACAAATTTTGCAGCTGTAAGCTCTTTCGCCAGTATGACTTGTCATGTGTCTAGTAAGATTTCCCTTATGCGAAAAACGCTTGTCACAAATTGAACATTGATATGGCTTCTCTCCTGAGTGTAGCCTTGAGTGAATTTTTAACTCTTCCTTTGATCCAAATGATTTTGTACAGTGTTTACATTTACTGGGTCGGTGGTTTTGATGTACTCTTCTAATGTGGCGCTTTAGATTTTCTTTCTTTGAAAACCGTTTGTTGCAAGTACTACATTTATAGGGCTTTTCCTTTGTGTGCACCCTCATATGATACTTGAGTCGACTCGCACATTTTGCTTTATATTCACAAATGCTGCATTTGTGCTCTGGCTTGGCCATTTATAAAGTCTCAGTCTATGTATAGGTGAGTTTTAATCTGCAGAATTTCTTTTTTGAAATCTTTCACAAATTTCAAAGCGCATATATATATTCAATGCAATGCAAGTATATAAAACCAGGTTTCTGTTTTAAAGTTACAAAAGCTATTTCACCTTTGACAACTGCAACACAAAATAAATAGACTGCTAAATTAGTCTAGCACTGTTTAAACTCGGTTGCTTGAACTTTGAAAATGAAAAAAGATAAGTCTTGTATACAGTCAAGCAATTTTCGTTGTGTACTCTTACATGTGTATTGCAGGGTATTTACTTACAGCCATGTTGCGCTCGGCAGTACATTATATTGTAGGTGAATACATTAATATTTAACCAATTTCTATGTTCGGTCACTAGCTAGTTTGTACTACAATAAAATTGGTACAAGCCGTAGGAACTTCTTACAGGTAATATTTCTAGTAACATTTGACAACTCCAGATTTAATCCGCTTAACCTACAACTGGAATTGTTCAAGTTGTATTATTGCTTAGCGTGCCACATAAATTTTGAATTCTTGTAGAAATATTAGAACAACAGAGAAAAACTAGTTTACGTGAGACGGTTCTGTGAAAAACAAACTATGTGACTAACCGCTACTAGAAGTGCTTAAGCTCATTTAAGAGGATTATTGTACGTGAAAGAAACGGGCAAGCTGATGGCAATAAAGTAGAATATACTTACACTGCAGAAATGCTAATACCAAAATGTTTCTTTATCCTGATTACTTACAATTTTAAGATGCCTATACGTATATAAAGAGAAGGTGATAGGTTCTAAAGTCGCATATTTTAAGAAACTTCATATTCGCTTTATGTACATACAACCGGTAAAAAGTAGTTGTTCTCAAATCCAAAGTTTTTCATTTTGACTTCAGAGCTTTGCTTCAAATGAATGAATGTATTTGCAAACTCGAATGTGTTAAAATCCACCAATATAGATTCTCAGAAGTTGCATGTTCGTATACGTGTACATTTTAATCCGCTTAACTGCAAAAACGTTTAGCTTTGAATAATTAATGCTTTCTTAGCAGAAAATGCTCTGCAACAAACATTTTTTTCAATATGGATATTTTTTTCTGGTAGATGGCATAGGGTAGCATTTGTTCATTTAAGTAGCCTTGATCACAATATAATGTATCCTGTAAAATATAAGCGGATTAATAATGGTTATACGACAGATTGACACAAAATTTTAAGACGCGTTTTCTTAAAACTTTGTTCCTTTTGTTAAGAGTTAATTTTTTATTACATATCTGTGTATTTCCAAGCAAAATCCTTGTCCTAATATTAGAGTTTGTGTTTGGTATTAGAGAAAAAAACCCCACCCAAGTAGTCCTACACTGTTGTGTATTATGTATTTTTTGCAAATTATCAAAGGCGGAAAAAGCTATACTATTTTCTGCCTAACGACAGTGTTTGTCAAACACATAGATCTGCACATATGATGACTACATAACGAGCAACGATTTTACTAGGCCAATTGATCACTTATGCGCCATTTAGTAATAAACTTATAAAAGGTTATCAAAAACTGCAAATTGTAAACTAAAATTTTATTGAAATATTTTCATGTAAGCTTATACCAATATATATTATAAGAAAACTGACAAAACTGAGTTCCTGAGTAATGACGCTGATTTCAGTACATGATAAATACTTTAGGTTTAAATGTTGACATGCATAGTTTTCAAATGTTTCAAATCAATTGAATGAAAACAAGCCACGGCATTTCACAAAAGCATATTAAGGCGCACATGAAAATAATCTGGGTTCGATGTTCTACAATTTGTATAAACGCTTCATGTCGCGATTAGGACAATATCGGTGGCCTATTTTTTCGCATATATTAGACTGAAAAACTATTCAATTATGTTTCTTGCGATGCCAGCTCAGATCTGAAGCATTGTTAAAGCTCTCATTACATAAAGAGCACTTGTAGGATTGTTCACACAAGTGCCTTTGCAGATGTAAACGTAAAGCAGGCCCCGTCTTGAACGTCTTCTGGCACAACTCACATTTGTACTGGCGGTCATTAGAGTGCATGTGTTTGATGTGAGATATTAAAGAACTCTTCCTAGAAAACGTTTTGTCACACGAGGGACAATCAAACGGTGTTTCCTTTGTGTGAACAAAAATATGTCTATGAAGATCTATTAACTTTCGGAATGGCATGTCACAGAACGCACAATGGAAAGATTTAGCGGATTTGTCTAAAAACAACATATATATTAATTGAGAAGAGTCCTTGGTTACTTAAAAAACTGACCTTTGTTGAAACTTAGGGTAAAGTTTCCGATGTGGTAAAAGGCTTGATAGACGGGAAAATTTTTAATTACAAATATGGCAACCGTATGGTTTTTCGCCTGTATGATATGTCATGTGAGCAGAAAGATGTTCCCTCTGTGCAAAACGTTTACCACAAACCGAACATTGGTACGGCTTTTCACCTGTATGACACCTCATGTGCCTAGTAGGAATTGTCTTCTGTGAAAACCCTTTGTCACAAACTGAACATTGGTATGATTTTTCTGCTGTGTGTAATCTAGTGTGACTTCTTAACTCGTATTTGAATCCGATTTTTTTTCACAATGTTCGCATTTGAAAGTCGTAGATTTTCATGAACTGTATTTACGAGGCGTTCCAGATTGCTTTTGCTTTGAAACCCTTTGCTGCAGATGCTACACTTGAAGGGTTTTTCCTTTGTGTGTACTCTCATATGACACTGGAGTCTAGTCAAGGTAGGTGCTTTAAATGTGCAAATACTGCACGGGTGTTCAGCATTGAACAGTTTTGAACTTTCGGACATACTGGTAGAGTATCTAGTAGTGGTTTAAGTGTTCACTAGATTTATCGTCATGCAATATTGTAAGTAAGACGAAAACTAAAGGTTATTGCTGAATTAGACGAGATCTTGAAAAAATATGAGGGTATTTCTGAAGTAATTTGGTTTCTAAAGTTTTTTGGCGCTTTTGCTAGATTCATCGAGTTTGGAGCAGAGAATTTGACAAGTCTTGCTTATTGCGAACTGATTTTAAATGTGTTCCGCCTGATTGTATTCGGCAGGGTATCTGTCATTATAACGGTTTTACCACATTGAAGCACAAAACGCGTAAAATGTACGAGAAGTTGGTTTTTGTAAGACAATATACCTGAACAAAGTTTTAATCCTTTAAACAGTTCGTCTTTATTTTTCAATGCTTAACTTGCTACATAAACTTTGTGTGAATCAATAAGCTGACGTGGCTCAAGGATTACTTACTAATCTTACTGGGTCTCACAAATATTTAGTTCTCAGGTACTTTTAACATGTGAGCTATATGATTGATTATATATTGTAAACCTGCTTTTGAAAATTATGTTCTTGCTGTATGTTGTTACCAGGAAAAGGTTACACTTCGGTTAAAGTTTCAAATAATTTCTTTCTCAGAAATTTTATGAACGAGTTTTAATCCGATTAGGATAAGGTTTGTACTTTGGGTTGTCAATATTTCATTGGCTACGTGGATTTTGATATAAACGTCCTGCTGAGGCAAAAATGTTGATGTAGAGAAAAAAATGTCTATGCAAGTAGCCGTAACCACAGAAGCTTTACATCCAGAATATTTAACCGGATTTATGAAAACTGATAATGTAATTTTTATGTAAATAAATATCCTCAACTCAAAAAACTAGTAAATTATGTTTTCACGTGAACGGTGTCACATGCTCAACTTACGTCTGGTACGCGAGTTGTTGAAGAATAGATTCAGTGGTGAAGAGGGAAAATCTTATTGCTATCCAAAGACTGAGTTAGCGGACAACAAAACCACCCAATGTCCGCTTAAAAGTATTTGGGAGACATAGCTTCTTTATTTTCAAGTAGCAATACGTACATGCCGTATAATTTAGGATATAGTTTGATTAAGGTGGCTATACAATTTAGTCCGAGTTTGTTGAAAACAGTTGATCACCTAAAAGTCGTATAACAATTACAGATTATAATAATTTTCTTAAATATTAAAGTACCTATATAATTTCGGGTTTCGGTTACTTGTGTTGTGCACTGCTTTCCCCAACCAGTATTGCAGTATTGAAAAAAACGTTTATTAAATAAATTTCGCAGCCACCGGATTAGTAACATGAAATAAGAAGCTTTCCGTGCTAATCGGATTAAACTCTGCACACATGCGTTCAATTTTTGGGAACCCAGGAATATCAAATGCTACCAAATGGCTCAGAATGTAAGCCTATGAGTTCCAAATTTTTCCCTTATAATGGATTTAAGCTGTCTTATTGCCTCTTCTCTTGGTGTATAAATATTTCCATGAATTTTGCAATCAGTGGGTCTGTATACTACCGACTCCATTCATCATTGAAAAACCTGCACGTAAGCATTAAAGGGAGCAACCTCTTTCTGATACTTGTTACAAAAAGCAAATTGACGGAATCCAAGACTGATTTGGTCAGGAGTAGCTGAACTGAGCAATTCTAAGACAATCGCTGTAATCATCTTGCACAAATGCACAAGTATTTTCATCCCCAAAGTTTGCTCCGTTTTACAAAGTTTAGGCAGGAACGAAACCCTTTTAGAGTAAAGAGGATTAAAATGTGAGTAAGTGATTGCTTGCAAATACAAAAGCTTTAAAAGCTATCGATAGATACATTGCGTGCATTTAAGTTTTCAACAATTTGAAGCAAGTTTATCCAAAAACATTAACTTAATATGATGCGTGTGCACTTAAACACCACAAACATGCTCCAGAGCGAATGCCAACAGCTTGCATAACCGATATTCTACCACAACAGTAACAACTAGGAAAACACGTAGAATTTGTTGTAAAGCGAGCAAGCTTTGTCAGCGTGCGCAAAACATGAAATTGCAAAACGTTTTACAAATTTGTTGTTTGCACTATTTTACACTGCTGCTGATATATTAAATATTGTATTCCTTAATGAAATCGTAATTTATTTACAATTTGAGTATAGTGCTTAATTGTTTAAGTTATGCTCATTATTGCTTGACAATACATTACACCTTACCTTACTAAATACCTGCATATCTCTGAGTTCAAAAATGTGCAAAGCTAAACACAACTGTAATATTTGTGACTTTAAAGCTCAATTTCCAAGTGCACTCAAGCGTCATATTATGAGAGTACACACAAAAGACAAGCCCTTCAAGTGTAATATCTGCAACAAGTCGTTTACAACCAGGTCTCATGTAGGACGTCACATTAGCACAGTTCATGAGAACCAACGACCTTTCAAATGTGACATTTGTGAAAAGAAATTTGGATTAAGGAGTGACTTAAAAAGCCATTTAATCATTCACACAGGCGAGCGGCCATTCAAGTGTTTGATTTGCGACAAGAGTTTTTCGCAAAACGGGAGTCTTACAGCGCATATGACCTGTCATACTGGTGAAAAACCCTATAGCTGCAAAGTTTGCGACCAAAAGTTTTCAACTGTAACAGGCTTGAATTCACATAGAAAATATTATCATGGTAAGTGTTAATTAACTTGTTTTTTGCTTCAGTTTTGAAAGTTGTAAAATGATAAATTTAAAAATATATTACAGGACAATCCACCAAATCTTTCTTTTGCGTTTTTTGTGGGTTTCGTTCTCGAAATATGCCAGATCTCCATAGCCATATTTTTATTCACACAACCGAAAAATCTTTTGAATGCTCCTTGTGCGAAAAATCTTATTCTACTAAGAACGCCCTAACAACCCACATCAAGCATAAACATTCCAAGGAACGAAGCTTTAAGTGTAATTTGTGTGAGAAGACATTCATAACGAGATTCAATTTAACGAGACATCTGAAATTGCATTTGGGTGAAAAACCCTACAAGTGCTCTGCATGTGGCGATAGCTTCTTCTATTTACAAGGCTTAAAACGGCACACCCAAATACACACGGGAGAGGTTTTCAAATGTAACTTTTGCAGCAAAGAACTGACGCGTAAGGATACTTTGAAAGTACATATGAAGCGTATGCACGATATGTAAAATTATGGAACTCTTCTGTCAAATTAGTTTGCCCAATGCTACTATTATTTTTTTGTGTAATTGAAAAGTTAATTGTATTTGCATATATGCCTTTATTGATTCATGAAAACGATTCATTTTAAGGAATAAGGCATAAAAACTTTGGCTTCATACCTTCAATTCGATAATGTGACAAAGATTATTGTTCACGCGGAATGACGAAGGAAAGGGATTTTCCATGAAGATTGGAGCTGGAAATTTCCAGGATTAGTTCGTGGCATTTCGTCTTCATATTATGTAAATATTATTGTCATTTTTGCTTTGTTAAGAAACGTTTCATGAAATTTGTCATTAGAGATTAATGATTGAAACCGGAAACGGGTTCTATTTTGGGTGCTTTCTTTGTCTTTATTTCATGAACTTTGACTTTGTTGTACGTGACCGGAAATGAGTATTGTTTCCAGTCATATTTTCTTTGTTCTTCAAAAACGTTTTTTTGTTATGATTTCGTACTTTGATCGAATGCTCGACTTGTGGGCATTCGAACTTTTGTGTAAAACTAGTATAAAAGCAACTGTGAATTTTGTTAAGATCATGAGTCCCCGACTGGAGGTCTGTTGTGATGAGTCTTCAACTGCTAGTCAGTTGGAATGGTAGATAACTGGGGGTCAGTTTATCATTATAGATATCTCTTGACATTGGGGTCTTGGGGTAAATAAAGATTTTGCAGTTACAAGTCTTTTTGGGGTCAATTTATTGGAATAATAGTATCCGGAAATTTCCGTAAGCATAAAAGGCAAGCGGCATTCTGGAATTCCTCCATCTGGAGGTGGTCCTTCAACAGGGGATTTGGGGAAGGCCATACCTGTGCACTCTCAAGTATCGTGGCGTGTACAATTATGTATAATTTTGTTTGTTTATTATTTAATTAATCGTTTTTGTAATAAAGTTTTGTAGTTAGTTTAGCAGCAAGTAGCAGGTTATTCTCATTACAAATGTCGAAATGCTCTCAAATGATAATTAACCATTCAGTGGAAATTGAAATGTGTAATACTATAAGAATCGATTTTTTGACATTTTTTAACACGAGAAGTTCGCAAGTACCGGTTTATTCATCAAATTTTCAACGGCGTCTTGTTATAGCATGGTAAATAAATATCACGCTGCACCAAAACAACTGTCGTGGAAGCATGTAAAAGGCATAGTATAAAACCAAACACGCGGTGTTTTTGTTGCACCTGCTTCGGCAGAGCTTGTCACTTAACTGGATACTTTTAGTCTAGATATTTTTCAGTATTGCAACGCATGCATATACCCTTTTAAATGTTATAATTTGAAGTCTTTTGTTTAACTTGTTTACTTCAAACTTTTTAAGAAACATTCCCTTACTATAAAAAGCAATGTTGCCAAACAAGTTAAATAGAGATTTCTCGGAAATAACGGTTTTAGTGGATATATTTGTTTTACAGAATTGGATACAAACTCGTTTTTCCTTGTTACAGTTACCAGTAAAATTTAACACATTCTGTGATCCACATAAAGAAGCATCCAAGAAGCTAGTGGAATCAACTTTTGAACATATCAAGGGCGTTGATGAGAAACAAATCGATATATTTTTACATACCTACACATTTCAGAATTCAAACTTAACAACTTCGCAATTACCAGAAGATGGGACTAGCATTTATGTTTCAGATGGCTACTTGAAATTTGCAAATAGGCATTATGCTGAATTTTGCACTCTACATGGAAATCCTTGAGGAAATTACAGTACGCATTCATGCCTTCGGACACGGGACATCAACAGAAGTAGTGTTTTTCATATTCGTCTCACATGCAGACATACGAATAGATTTCCAGAATCTAACAATTTCTGAAATGGAAAAATTTCACGCTAAACTGATTATCTTTCGGAAAAATCCAATTTATGTTTTTCTGTACTGCTATTTCTGTTCAGATGTTGCATTCATTGTGTCTAAAATTGCAACAATTGATTCAATTGGAAGACTTATGACACACAAGTATGCATTGGTTGTAAAACCGATTGCACAACGATGAAATTGCTGCTAATAAAATGCATTCAAATGTTTGTATAGTGTATGCATGTACCTAAAAGGAATCCAAAAGGCTACCCTAAGTTTTGAATACATTCTCAGAAAAATGTTAATCCGATTACACTCCAGAGGTTTCTATTTTAAGTACTTAAGGTTTCATTTGCTGCGTAAATCCTCAAGTAATGTTCTTCCAATACTGATTTTAGGAGTACGATACACCACAGAAGTAACCATACTTTCCGAACATAACATTTGACTAAACACTAACCTGTAAACTTATAATACAATACTCTGCGGTGCACACGCAAGCTGCAACTACATACTCCGGAATGCACAATTGAAAGAGCACAACAAAAATCGGTTGACGGTAAGCAAAACTTTGCTATATATTCTTCGCTTTTTGAAAAATCAACAAGCTATTAGAAACATAATTGGCCCGTTAAAGTATTTAGTTTTGCAGTTAAAAACGTTAATATTAGTACTTTACACTGGACAAAATCTTTGAAAATGTCTAAAACTAAATTCCAAATTCAGAATCTTGGGCATTGCTCACCAGCATATTACATTTTGTTCACGATTGCTTGAAACAAAGTTTGCTAACCCTAATATAAAGGACGGAATATTCAAAATGACCAAACAGGAGAACAAATGCAGCATTTGCGAAGATAAAGCAAAATGTTTTAGTGCACTTCAGCGTCATATGAGAGTGTATACAAGAGAGAAGCCCTATACGTGTGGTGTCTGCAACAAAGGATTTCCAGCCAAGTCGGATCTAAACCGTCACATCTCCAAAGTTCATGAAAAAAATCGATCTTTCAAGTGTGAGCACTGTGAGAAGAAATTTGGATCAAAGACAGAATTAAATAAATAATCTTGCAAGAGTGCATACAGGAGAAAAACCATACCAATGTTCAATTTGTGACAAACGGTTTGCACAAAAGACATATCTTACTAGGCACATGAGATGCCATACAGGTGAAAAACCGTACCAATGTTCGATTTGTAGTAAACGCTTTGCACAGAGTGGGAGTCTTACTGTATACATGACATACCATTTTGGTGAAAAGCCTTATAGCTGCAATATTTGTATTCAGAAGTTTTCCAGTTCCTCAAATCTTGTATCACATTGGAAACTTCACGGTAAATTTAAAAGGCCAGTTTTTTAAATATTCATGGGCTCTGATAATCAAATCTATATGTTGTTTTTAGACAAATCCGTTAAAACTTTGGGTTGTGTTTTCTGTGGCATGCCGTTCCGACAGTTACCAGATCTACATAAACATATTTTTGTTCACACAAAGGAAACACCGTTTAGTTGTCCCTCGTGTGATAAAACGTTTTCTAGAAAGAGTGATTTAACATCTCACATCAAACACAGGCACTCTGACGACCGCTTCTACAAATGTGATCTGTGCCGGAAGACGTTCAAGACAGGACCTTTCTTACGTTTACATCTGCAAAGGCATTTGGGTGAAAAATCCTACAATTGCTCTTTTTGTAATGAGAGCTTTAACAATGCTACTGATCTGAGCAGGCATCGTAGGAAACATAATTGAATAGTTTTTCGGTCTAATATATGCAAAATAGGACTTGCCCACAGATATTGTCTTAATCGCGACATAAAGCGTTTACACAGTTTGTAGAACTTCGAAACAAGATTATTTCAATATGCGCCTTAATATGCTTTTGTAAACTTCGGAGGCTTTGTTTTATTCATTTGATTTGAAAAACTTGAAAACTATGCATGTAATTATGTAAACATAATGTATTTGTCATGTACTGAAATCAGTGTCATTCCTGAAAAATTCTATTTTGTTAGTTTTCTTATAATATATATTTGTATGAGCTTACATGATAATATTTCAATAAAATTTTTGCTTACATTTTGCAGTTTTTGATATTTTTTACCAGTTTTTTACGGAATGGCGCATAAGTAATCAATTGCCAGCCTACTATAATCGTTGCCTGTGATACCAGGAAGGAAAGTTATATTATATTCCTATTTAATTTGTGATAACAGCTTCAGTATAGATGAAGTGTTATAAATTTGGCATTAATTAAATGTAACATAATTTGAGCAACTTAGCTACAAAAAACGTGTCAAACTAAAAAGTTTTGTTTCAATCGGTACTTTACTGTATTGAACCAAACAATTTGTTGCATTTGTATAATCCCTTTTCATATTTATCACAATTTGTGTTGAGTGTGCATTGTCCACTTTGTCCACTATCCACTGTCCACAGGACAGCATTACCTCTAGTATTACAATTTCCATGTCCACCATGCTAGTGGACGGACAAAGTGGACAACGTCCAATATCCACTTTCCACCTATCCACTGTACATTGATACACAGTGTTGGGAGTGTCGACCACTGTGTACATTGTTTTGGGGGAACGCAGTCCCAATAATTAATTATGACAAGCTGCATGGAATAAATTTGATCATGGAAAAGTGGATTTGTACATTGGTGCATTCTAAAGTTAGAGTTATACAAATGTATTGTTTGTATATAATGTATTGTTAATTTAAGGATATTGTTCTGTTAAAATGGGAAATACCAAAATGTATCCGAAATATGATGAGATTAGGCTACTAGAGATATTATAGTATCATGTAGGCAAAAGTTTGTTTTAAAACTTCAGTTATTTATTCAAAGTTTTGCTCAATAGTTGTTCATTTTACGAGAGCTCAGTTGTTACTCAGCCAAACATATGTTACATACTTACACAAATAATAGCACAAGAAGTTGCTGTCTGTATACAGTAAACATTTTTTTGGTATGACAAAAGGTTTAAAATTGATTAAATAGTTTTTACTCAACCACAGAAGTAATATTTTGAATGTCACTGCTTTTCATTTCTGCGCTGAGACCTCATAGAAACATGAGTTGAGATTCAGATTTCACATTGGAGACGCAAGATTTCTTCAGGAAACCTAGGCTTGATAACTTGACTCCACGTGACACAACAGTGAAAGTGAGGTTTCCAGTTTGAGAAGGTGACGACATAGGATAAGGTTCCTGTATTTGAAAACAGTAAAAGATCAAGGTACCAGAGATTTTTCACATCTCTGTCAAAAGTTATCACACCGTGTGCCCTGATCCATTTAGAGTCGTGTTTTCTTTCGGAGCACACACAGAAACCCCGAGTTTGTGAGCTTGATGAAAACTACCCAGTTTATTATGCCAATGTGTGTCCTATCCAGTACGTCGGGGCAAATTTGGTAGACGAGTAAAATCGGTATGAGCTACAGCTCCAGGAGACTTCACGTTTTTATGACTTGAAGCTAGTTTTATTTGAATTAATTCGAAACAAATCATTTCAAAAGTCTACCGTAACCGCCATATCGTCGTCAGTAATGATAATTCTACAACGGTCCGAACTGCCCTAAATGATTCCTGCATCTAATTTGCCCACATGATGCATTTTAAGCCTGCACAAGGAGTAACCGTGATAACGTTGAGGTTATGAGCAAAAATTCAAACAGAGCAGGTTCTTCGAGTTCATACTGGAAATTTATTTTGTACAAAATATTTTTTAGTCATTAAATGAAGTAGAAGCGGAGATCATGGATGCCATAATTAAACTATAACAAGTTTATTCGAGCTTTCGGTTGTATACCACAACCATCGTCAGGAAAATTCGGAATTTGACGAAAGTCCGCTAGTGCGATCCTTATTCGGTACAAATTTTCTTTCCCTCTAAAGATTGTATGAAAACTTCAGATATTTTTTAAAATAAATCCAAAACTTTAACCTTAATCTCAGTAACATTAGTTTTAAATTCTTCTCCAATATCCAAACTCATGTTACCGTAATACACTGATTTTAAATAGAGTAATAATCTAAACTTTTTTGTAGCGTGAAACAATTCAAACAGAAAAGCTTGGCTTTGGATTAAATTTACATTTGTATATGGTATATGCTGCTTCAAAAGCAGTAATATCCCCCAACAAACAGCGTAGTTTGATTTAAACATAAAAACTGAATATGATTATTCAAAAACCAAAATAAATTCTGAAACTGGGTAAGTCAACAAATTCGTAATACATAGTTTTTAGAATCCTGAGATTTTATATATTGTGTTGCCGCTTCATGTGTACTTTAAGATAATCTTTCCGTGTCATTTCTTTTTTGCAAATAGTACACTGATAAACATCTTCTCTATGTACCTGCAAGTGGCTATTTAGCTCTTGCCTGTTTAAAAACCTCTCATAACAGGTAGAGCATTTGTAAGATTTTTCACCCAAATGCCTACGCAGATGCTTATTCAGGTAGGATCGGGTTTTGAACGCCTTTTCACACAAACTGCACTTGTGATTTCGGTCATCAGAGTGCTTACATTTGATGTGAACCTTTAAATTACTTTTGCCTGCAAAACGTTTGTCGCATGAGAGACAGCTGAAAGGTTTTTCGTTAGTGTGAATATAAATGTGGCGTTGCAAATTCATCAAATCTTGAAATCGACGATCACACATAACGCAACCGAAGGATTTTGGTCGTCCTTCTTTACAACGTTTAATGGAAATTTCAGGACAAAATGTATTATTTCCTGTAAAAATATATTTATAAATTAAGAATACTAAGTTTTTACCATGATAACGTTTCCAGTGGTTGGTAAGAGATGCTGAATGCGAAAATTTCTGATTACAAATCCGGCAACTGTAAGGCTTTTCTCCAGTATGTCTTCTCATGTGCGTAACTAGATCCCCTTTCTGCGAAAAGCGCTTGTAACAAATTGAACACTGGTGCGGTTTTTCGCCTGTATGACTTGTCATGTGTGTAGTAAGATTCCATTTTTGGGAAAAGCGCTTGTCACAAGTTAAACATTGGTGCGGCTTTTCTCCTGTGTGTATTTGTGTGTGACGTTTTAAATCATATTTGAATCCGAATTTCTTTTCACAATGTTCACATTTGAAGGGTCGTTGGTTTTGATGAACCCTTCTAATGTGACCATCTAAATTAGGTTTGCTTGTGAATTGCTTGTTGCAATGTGTACACTTGTAAGGCTTTTCGTTTGTATGTACTCTCATGTGGCACTGAAGGTGACTCAAGCATTTTGCTTTAAACTCACAAGTATTGCACTTGTAATCCGGTTTGGACATTTTTAAACTTTCAGACATGTTTGTATTTTATAAATGTTTACAGGGTTTTCTTGCTAACCAGTGGAGCACGGAGTTCAAAACATGTAAACAAACAAACTACAAAAACTTTAGTTTTCGCAAAAGTTTTATATTTTAATTTGCTTTTTTAAAAATTAAAAATATAAGTGCATACAAGTCTTCCTTTTTGCAGACTAAATTTTTATAAGTATTTACAGGTGCAGGGTATACAGGTATTCTATGCTAGTTATAAAATCCGTTGTACAACGTTGATTTGCTACTTTCAGAATGCATAAGAATGTTGCTTGGCACGAACCTAAAGAGTTTGCATGCCATAATCCATTCTTGGAATATTGTATACGTGTGAAGCTTTTAATCCGTTTATCCTCGAACAGTTTTATTTTGAGTATTCAATGTGTTATTAGTTCATTTCTAATTGTAAAGTGGTGGAGCAAACGATACTTGAAACATGACCATTCTAATGCAAAATGGTAACTTTTGTGTCTGAAGTGAATAAATACAGAGATTCATATTTATTTAAAGGCTGCAAAATGTCTATAAAATAATATATGCTGTGCTTGCAGGGTCTCACTAATTGATCATACGAACTTGCGGATAGGACTGTTGGCATGGAGAGATCACGATGGGCTATAAGGATGTTTCAAGCCATTTAGAAAGTTAACGTATTGGAATACATATGAATCTTTTCAAAGAATCTGAATGTACATGCGTAAATATAAATCGGATTAACACTGGTAGGTTTTTTAAAAATGTTTCGGTTGCTACGTAAATGGGGACCAAACGCTTTTTTTAATGCCACATTTCGAACTTTTGGGAAACACATTTACCTTTCATGTGCCATTGGCACAAACGGCTTAAATCAATTATCCTTGACGCGGTTTATTGTTAGCTCAAACTGTTGGATTCAAATACTTAGTCTATTTATTTTGCATAATTTATTAGTGCGTTGTATTGTCAGGTAAAGTTTTTAAACTTACCTAGGTAACATTTGTTCGCCGAGAATAAATGCACGACATGATGTTATATAATGGGATGTTGTACTTCCAACAACGCAACATTCAACCCGATAGATTTAATAATTTAAGATCTATGTTCTATTCAGTATTCGATTGATTCAAAAAATACAATGTAGTATTATAAATGAACTAACAGCCATCTTTATTCACTTATTATTAACAATCATTTCAATGCACAATTTTTAAAATGTTTCACTTGTAACAAACGTTATACAAACAAGCAAACAAGTATAAAAAGTGAAGTAATAAAGGGTGTACGATAAGTAAGGCCACCAAATTGATATTTTTATAAAAAGTTGCAGTTGTCATTTATTAACGAGATATAATATGCCATAGATAGATAAGGCCTTAAAGAAGTACAGGAAAAAGTATCTCGGCCTGACACCTCCAAAACGTATTCAGTGTGTCACTTTAAGTTATGTGGCGCCACCTATGCAATTTCCCGGCACCAAATTTTTCATGATTGTTTTACATATGCTTGTTTGATAAGTAATCCAGACAAGCTTAAACTCAAAATAAATTTATGTAGCGT